>OX375868.1:80653534-80967403 GCA_947359475.1 Heligmosomoides polygyrus bakeri
CGATTTTTTCCAAATTCAGTCGATCCCTGTGGGAAGACGCGGAGAGCTAACATCTTACAAATGCGCAGGCGAGCAGAACGTTTAAGGTTCTTTACGAAAACGTGCTCACAACTTCCTAGCTTATAAAATTGCCTTAGTACCAGCTGCCGTTTTAAGGCGGCGGACTTAGCGGTTGAAGTTTCCTGCCCTCTTACTCATCCATATTTGGGTTTTCGATACCCACAATAACAAACCATTAGCTTAATCGCAAAAAGCTCTATCGAACGATAACCAATTTGGCCCCGTTCGGAAATATCGATTTTCGATGACGTCATCGTCCCTCTGCCGCGGACGTGAGTGGCCTTGTCCTCGGTGCGAAACCGCCAAAAAATCGATTTTCCCAAAATCGGTCGTAATTGACACCACTCGATAGCGCTTTTCATGCTGAACAGAAAAGTACCATTGCGAGTGTTGAAAACTCAAATCTTGGCGAGTAAGAGCGCAAGAACCTCTAACCGCTATCTTCCGACGCTTTCAACTGGCAGCTGTGGCTAAGACAGTTTAGGCAGCTGAGGCGTTCTGAGCACGTCATCGTAAGGTATCTTAAGCGTCCTGTTAGCCCACGCATTTTAAACGCGTTAGCTAGCTGCGCGATTCAGCAGTGGTTCACCGAAATCGGAAAAAATGCGTCACACAACCCGCATCTGCATCTTCGCACCTCTGTAACATTGCCTCTTCTTAAGCTGCGCCACTTCTACTTCGGCATGCTACTAGAACATTTTACTGCCTATAAGACCCACGAGTTGCAGCCGAAACGACTTGAACCTGGCCGAGCTACTGCGCTCCGAACACGCCCGCATGTGCAATTTAGCACAATAACGGTCGATGTTCTCCCTGCTCTTACTCGCCCAGATTACGGTATCCGCTACTCGTAGCAGCACTGTTCAATTCATCACGAAAAGCTCTATCGAATCTTATCCAATTTGGCCCGGTTCGGAAACATCTATTTCGATGACGTCATCACTCTCTGCCGCGACCCAGAGCGGCGCCCTCTTCTTCGACGCTAAATTGTCAAAAAATCGATTTTTCCAAAACTGGCCGAGATTGACACCGTTCGATAGAGCTCATCGAGCTGACGAGAACGGTGTCATTGCGAGTGCCGGAAACTCAAAACCGAAAGAATTAAGGGCGGAAGAAGCTTCACTGTTGCCTCCGCCGCTCTAAAACGGCAGCTGGTACTAAGGCAATTTAATAAGCTAGGGAGTTGTAAGCACGTTTTCTTAAAGAACCTTAAGCGTTCTGCTGGCCTGCGTCTTTGTAAGATGCTAGCTCTCGGCGTCTTTCCGCAGGGGTCGACTGAATTTGGAAAAAATCGTGTCACACAAGGCTAACCTGCATTTTCGCAGCGCGTAACTTTGTCCAATCATAAGCTACATTACCGTGTTTTGGCACACTACTAGAACATTTTGCTGCCTACAAAACCAACAAGCCGCAACCGGAAAGGTTCACACCTTACAGAGCTATCGCGCTCAGAGGACGCCGCGCGCACAATTTAGCACAACAATGGTCATGCTCTCCTCGCTCTTACTCGCTCACATCACAGTTCTCGCCACTCTACGTAAAAACGTTCCATTCAACATCAAAAGCGCTATCGAATGGTGTCCAACTTGGCCAGATTCCGAAATATTGGCTTTTGGTGACGTCATCGGCCCTCCGCTGCGGCCTCACTCCCGATGCAAAATTGTCAAAAAATCGATATCTCCAAAATTGGTCTGGATTGACACCGTTCGATAGAGCTCATCGAGCTGAACAAAACAGTTTCATTGCGAGTGCCGATAACTCGAAACCGGAAGGAGTAAGGGCGGAAGAATCCTTACTGCTGCCGTCCGCCGCTCTAAAGCGGCAGCTGTAACCAAGGAAGGTTAGGCAGCTGGAGAGCTGTAAGCGCCTTTTTGTAAAGTACGTTAATTGATCTGGTAGCCTGTGCATTTGTAGGCCGTCAGCTCATCGCCTCTTCCCGCAGTGATCGCCTGAATTCGGAAAAAATTGGTTGTACAAGCCTGACCTGCATTTTTGCGCCACCGTGACTTTGTCAGTTCTTAGGCTAGATCGCTGTGCTTTAGCGAGCTGCTAGAGCTTTTTACTGACTACAAAATCCACAAGCTGCAGCCGGAAGGGTTCACACGTGACAGAGTTGTCGCGCTCCAAACACGCCCGTGCGTGCAATTTGCGAGCGGTCGCGCCCATTCGATTGATAGGTTCGATTCTATGTGCATTGCTTACGGCGCACTCTAGATGCAAGCTGGACAGTCCTAGAGCAGCTCTTGAGTAGGGCGGCTGAGGATTTCTGATAAATCTCCCTAAATGCGCACTGTTCAAGCTGTCGCGCCCATTCGATTGATAGGTTCGACTCTATATGCATTGTTCACGGCGCACTCCAGATGCAAGCTGGACAGTCCTAGAGCAGCTCCTGAGTAGGGCGGCTGAGGATTTCTGATAAATCTCCCTGAACGCGCACTGTTCAAGCTGTCGCGCCCATTCGATTGATAGGTTCGATTCTATATGCATTGTTCACGGCGCACTCCAGATGCAAGCTGGACAGTCCTAGAGCAATGCCTGAGTAGGAAGGCTAGGAATTTTTGTTAAAACTCTCCATGCGCTCACTGTTCAAGCTGTCGCTCGCTCTACAGGTTGTCGCTCCCACTCGATTGATTCTGCCACGCCTATGTGCATTGTTCAGAGCGCGCTCCATGCCGGCAGTTAGTTCCAAACAGTAGGCCATGCTCGTCCGCATGCATAGATAGGCTCCTTCCATCAGTCCATCAGCCTAACGTCACTCTGCGAGCGGTCGCGCCTACTCGATTGATTCTGCCGGCCTACATGTATTGTTCAGAGCGCGCGCCATGTCGGAAGTTAGTTCCAAACAGTAGATCATGCTCGTCCCAACGCATGGATAAGCTCCTTCATTCAGTCTAACGTCCAGAAGTTGAGGACGCCGCGCACTAACGCGACATGCCTCAGACGCGGCGCGTGGCGAGCGGAAAACGGCGCTCTCCGGCGCCCTTTTGCGCCGCTTCTCATCTTTTGCGCCGCTTGTGCTTGTTGGACGCAGCGGCATGTCCGGTACTGTAAGTCATGTATTGAATAACTGGAGGTGTTTCTAATAACCTTGGCATTCATGGAACAAAGCAAAAAAAATTATGTGAAGCAATTGTGGTAAGTAGAATGTATGATGTAGAAGCCCAGAATGTCGTTGATCTTCTGCTTTTTCTTCACTCACTATGTCATTTCCACCAGCAAAGGTGGTGTCCATTCTTCTCACTGAATTTGGGGTGGCAGAGTAAATAAAAATGTCACCATAGCAGTTTTTTGCCTTCAAGCATTTTTACAGACGTGTATGGTAGTTTTCCCGGCTATTTTGTCACACTCGTGTCATAATTCGGAACAAAAGGTCATTTCGAAGAAAAATTCTGATTTGCAAAAAAGGCGCCGCCAACGGGAACCGAACCAACGACGTCGCAACCAACGAGCGTGAGCACTACCCCTGCGCCACCGCCGCAGCTGGCTGGACCCTCTTACGGAGTCCTGATGGCTCACCACTCTTGCAAATCGGGGGCCTCACCACAGCCAGCATGTGGTGAGGCCCCCGATTTCGGCAGGCCATAACTCGCTCAGGAGTTTCATTTTGCAATTTTGACACCCATTCTCGTAATCGGCATTCCGAGCTCTTTCTAATGATCCTGGTCTCAACTTGAAGTTCCATGGGAGGTTGAAACCATTCCCTAGTGAGCAAGAGAGTCTATAGGGTCAAAGAAGTAACGGCCAGTGGAGTAATGGCGCAAAGTTTCTGCAAGAACAAGTTCGGGTTCGTTTCCCCCACTCGCTTGCGCACGAGTCTTGATAACAACAACCGTTTATATCCTTAGTAGCAGCCAGCTGACGCTTGAATAAACTGACCTGATAGTGTTTGTCTAAACCAATTTGTACTTTCAATTGCATTTTTTTTTTTCAGGTTTACATTTATTTTCCTTTGGAGTCTTTCTGTATTACTGATGTGTGTAAGTCTTTAGCCATAGTTTTTTGAATGAAGATTTGGTAATTTCTTTCTTACAGAATTAAATTTTCATGGCCAATTAGATGTTACTTGCTGATGTGCATAATGAACGGAAGCAGAATGCATAAGTGCACAGAGATTAGGCAAATTCTTCGATATGGGCGGCGGATTATGTTAATCGCGTGGGATTTTTACATTGATTTTCATATTGAGGAATGATATTCTACACTTTCAATTCACATTTATATGGAATTATTGTTTTTGAATGATTGGAAAGGTACTAGGCAATCTATCCAAACCAATTTTTTCTAAATCTTTACTGCAATGCAACAAGACTCTGGTGGTGGTGTTGCAAGCAAAATGTTGTGCTAGAAAGCTATAGGATTTGGTTTCGCCAATCTAGTTTAAACCTAGTTTCGCCTAGTTTTTGCTTCTCTTAATTGTTTTGTATGAGGTTTTCACCTCTATAAATTCGCTGAAGTGCTTATGGTGTGGATTTGACACTGTCGCTTAAGAAATTGTTCAGTCAGCGACGCAATTCATTGAGTTTTTCTCGTCTTCATTCGCATGGATTCATACATCTCACACTACATATCTTTGGTGTTCTGTTTCGCTCTACATTTTTCTTCTTCTGCTGCGTATTAGTGACTCAGGATGCTGAATGTGAGATTTTTGGACTTCGCCCTTAGCTGGAAGCGCTATAGGGTAGATTTCTAGTAACTGCTGCTAGCCGTATCTTTTCGTTTTCTCTTTGCTGTTCGCCTCTTAGCAATGATTCATCCCCAGCCGTACAGTTATGAAGTTTCATCGCAGACTGATTGTTTTCTGTAATTCCAAGGCGCCATCCAGGTCAGGGTCATTTTTTTGCAGGCGTCCGAAAACTCGGTGCAGTAACGTGAAGTTTTCTTAACTTCTTCGCGCTCTGGTAGTGGAAATTGTTCCTTCTCTCACGCGTTCTCTACTTTATTTCTCAATTTTCATTTTCATGGTCTATAAGTAATCGCGCGAAAATATGACTTTTACGCAACATCGAGCCCTTCGAACCGCTAAAGAAGTATATAGGTTTTCGGGAAATTGGGAAACTCATTGATGACCCTTCTTATTTATTCAGAAGAGTTGAGGAGCTTTGGAAGTTTGAAATGATTTACACCATGCACAGACTCGAAAACTGGTTCAAATTCTGCATCCTCAAGGAGCTGATGTGCATGGTTTTTTTCCGAAACAATATGTACTTAGACAGCCGCTTCATTTTCAAGCTCGAGGACAAAACTTTTTCGGATGAATGGGAAATATAACTACTGAAGTGCATGACCTTCTATCGAATGTAGTCGATCCCCACACTCTTTTCCCTCGTATTCGTTTCATCACTTTTGATTTTGCTGCATCTAGCGTCTTTCTGTGGTTACTATGCATTCTACATGTTATAATTCCTTTTTAAACAATATTTTCCTTCTGTAGCTCATCTATTTTCAGGCTGATGGAGAGGGAGAGTCGGCACTCGAAAGAGGAAGAAGAAGAACTCGACCGAAAAATCGCCCAAATAAGGGAAAAGAACCAAAGGATTGAGGAGAGGCAGAAGGTAAGCAGTATTCAGAGTCCAACTTTTGCATGGTGCCTTCATGCGAAGGAGGCTTTTAGATAGTGTCTCTTTAGGCACACACTTTTCAGACACGAAATTATTTGCCATAAATGGGTTGATCTGAAGTGAAATTCTGATCCTCTAGCAATATGGTTGCAACTGTATTTTCTGCGGAAGAATTGCTTGGGCTGCAAATGCTGCTTGTACACAGTTGCATCCTATTTTTTTTTAGATTTTGAAAACACTGACTGCTTTTGCGGTCATATCCTCGACCGTTTTTCTATTTATTTATTTTTTGCTTGAACTTTCGGTTCCGTGATTGGGTTCAGTGCGCGGTAGAACCCAAGACTTTTGCAATTGCTCTCAAAGCGCTTAAGCTCGTTGCAGTCGAGGAACAGCTTATTTGATCGATGAATCCTAGAAGCACCAACACAAATTTAGTGGAAAAATGTGAAATCGATGCTACTTCATGAGGCAATGGTTTGGCCTGTACAACTACAAGTGCAGCCCATTATTACAAAACTCCATCTGAACAGCACCTACACAGTCGAATAAATAAAAATCTTGACACGTTTGCGATTTTCGAATGCGTACCGTAATCGTTTCGGGCAGCACAAATTTAACTTCGCCTTCGGCTCACTACAGGTTAAGAGTCCATTTGTAGCTAAAAGAGTAGAAATTACTTGAGTTTTTGAATACTCTAGACATTTTTTATGTATCTTGCATGCGAAATAGTATATTTACTAATTAGAATTAATTACCGAATGGAATCTGCTAGGTGGATCAAGCAGATCTTTGTATGGATTTTGGAAACAAAGCCGGATCGTTAATCAGTCGTGATCTTCGGGCGACCTCGACAAGTTCTTCAGTACCTCGTATTTTGAAATTCCATAATCTGCCCCATTCTTGTCGTAGTTCTTAATACAAGGCTTGTGGTAGCGTAGTCGGAGGAAGACCCAGCTGTTGCGTGCATCTCGAATCAAGGTTCTCTCTTCGGATGTTTTTGGTGCGGATTTTTCCCACAGGCTAACAAAGCCTTCCGTCGCTCCGGACTCGATGAATTGGAACAGGCTTCTCTGGTTGGGATTAAACACTAAATAGTTCGTCCATCGACAGGCCACCGCAAGTCATTCCGTAAAGGGATTGACTAGTATCCTGCAATATTCTTATCGTCCTTGTTGCATAAGTCGTGTGCATGGTACGGTCCGTCGCGGATAACTCAACCTCAGGTAGGTTAATTCCTCATTAAAAATCACGTTTTTTCTGCCAAACAGCACAAAAAAGCTTGTCTTGTATTATCAACTGCATAATCCAACGTCCCCCCCCCCCCCAAGAAACAGAAGGGCGTGAAAACTCTGTTTTAGGAATCACGGGGGAATAGAAACCAAATGCACTTCCCTTTTTCTAGGCTATACAATTCATTCAGCTTATCTAGCAAGCGCACTGCATTCAAACACATCCTATTTTTGCAATTTTTCTCATTTCAATTTTTTTTTTGAAATTTCTCGATTATCACCTGCTATATTTCCAAAAGAAGTTCAGCAGAAATGATTTATTTTCACATGGCACTTCAATAAAATATGAAATTATAATAAAATATTTTAACTTCCCGGAATCTGACAAACGCACCCCGAAAAGCCCCATAACACGGTGACGACCGGAGCGATTTTTGCACGTCTGTCGTGTGGGACCAAGCCTCTCACGACACGACATCCCTTAACCCAAGCATCACCCTAAGGGTTGTTTGGGATGCTGAACACGAATCCGAGGTTCGTTACAACGAATACAGCCGAAGACCACTAAAATATCAACAGCTAAGGTGGCTGGACCAAAATCACCGACTTGGCTCCAACTTCGCCTCATGTGGCTGCTAAGGGTGTTAATTACAAGTAGGAAGTCTGTTCTCAGTTCGTTTATCATTGGTAACATGTGTGATTTCCACGTGCTCTGCATGTGAAAATCACGCATAGCCCGCGTGATAGCGAGAAAGTGAGATAGGACATCGTGTCTCAGTAAGAATCGGTCCTCAAACATGGACCGTTCCTCTGATGGTGTTCCTTCGTTGGTCAGACAGCTGCATTCCAGTTTTGAAGGTTTGCTCATTGGAAGTGAGGAGGACTAGTCTTTACATGAGGATTCCGTTGTGCCAGAGGCTTTGGTCGTGCCAGTAGAGTACGACTCATCAGGAGATGACTATGGAGACGACGATGAGGACAATGTCGAAGTATGGGATGAAGACGCTGTGACCGGTGATTGATTCACCTTCACCTGTTATTTTGAGAATGAGACGACTGATCACCCTCATTTACCTGTACCTATCGCAGCGGTTCCTATTGGGTGAAACGGACATCGGAATCATGTTCAGCATCCCAAATAATCCCCTTAAGCGAAGTTTGAGCCAAATCAGTGATTCTGATCCGACCACCCTAGTTGTCATTATATGTGGTCTGCGGCCGTATTCGGTGAAATGGGTGTTGGATTCGTGTTCAGCATCCCAAAAAACCCCATAGGCGAGATTTGAGCCAAATCGATATTTCCAAAATAATTTTATTAGAGGTGCATCCCAATTTGGGACGCCTTGTCGTCAACGTGTTAGGCCTATTGTATACTCCCGCGTCGCTCCAGCGACGGGCGCGGGGCAACTGTCAATGGCGTGCCTTCGCTGCAGTGGCGGACGGCGCAGTGGGGCGCGGTCGCTCCCGCGATGCGTCGCAGAGGGGTGTTATACCTCCGCGTCGCGGGAGTGAAACATACTCCCGTGTGACGACCGTCGCAGCCCGTCGCTCGTCGCAGTGCACTGCACTGCATAGAATAGGGCACGACAAGAATAGGGCCCTTCCGCGACCATAGCTGCTCATCGCTCGTCGCAGTGCAGTGCACTGCGACGAGCGATGAGCAGCTATGGTCGCGGAAGGGAGAGCGCTTGTCGTGCCCTATTCTATGCACTTCTGCTCACTTATTTCGACACTTGGGTGGTCATGTGATGCCTCTGTTGTTCTCCTCGTAGCGTTTTCGTCATGGCTAGACTCATTTTGGGTTTTTTTCGACGGCTTGAACTGCTAGTTTTTTGATGAGATATTTTTCTAGGTTGTTTTTTTCGCCTCTGAGCTTCCTCGCCGGCACCGAAATCTACATTTCTGTGCCGGACAAGTCGCAGGGAGGATCTATTGACATGTCCGGCGCAGAAATGTGCCAATTGAACGGCTAGTTTTTTTGAAGAAATAGCTAAAAAAATTGCTGGTGCGGGCTTTTTTGCGATTGTAGCTAATTATTTTCGAGAACACATTCCCTTAAGCTTAGCGCACTTTGCTAGTGCCTAGTAGTGTCAGGCATGCAACTCGAGTGAGCCGTACACAATGTCCATAGAATCGACGAAATCAACCAAGTTAGCGAAGATTGTCCATCTGGCACACTACAGGGCACCGGCAAAGTACGCCATGCGACTTCGAGAACTTCTATGTTATGGGAAATAAACTGCTCCAATCGCGTAAAGGCTGCTCGAATCACTTTTTGAGCCGCCCACGATGAAATTCCCATGATCTGGCGAAGTTGTAGAGATCTCAAAGAGGTGAAAAGAACGACTCAACCCTTTCTCAAAATATGTAGCTATCTAAATTGGAGGAGTTATGATCACGCGACGTTTTGCGACGGATTAGTCATCACAACCCTTTTTTTGAACCGTGCAACCCTAGCAGTATTGCATCTCATGCGGGGTTAGGGTTTTGCGACTCTGCCACTGCTTTTGCTTTCGGTGCTCTAGTACGGGTTGTCTCGAAAAACTCATGCGCTCTCTGTGAGGTCAAATAATCTTGTTCTATTACATGAAAAATCTATGTAAACTCGTTTTGAGAAAGGAAAGACTCGTAGATTGGGTGTCCGACGGCGATTAAGGCATTTGATTCTTTTCCTATACCTCCCGCTCCCCCGCTGCATTTATCTGAACATTCCTGCAGCACGATGTTCTCAGTTAATCCAACTGGGCTCTTGAGCGAATTCATGACAGGACTCACGGTGGGTGTGGTGGACAAAGCACGATTTCGTCACTGCACTGGATCAGCTGATTCGCTAAAATTCTGCAAAAGTCTCCGTCTGCAGAACTGCGTGAACTATGTCAGCCTCAGCGATGGCGATGGCTCGCGACGCGCATCGCGAGCCGTCGCGTCGCTGTGCACTCCCACGTCGCTGCAGCGGAGGGGAGTATACCATAGGCCTTAAACTTCCTGAGGAACCAGGCTGAATGCTTGTTTCGGTTTAGATCCTCTGCCATCATAAAATCACAACGTCTACATCCTTTCATTGAGGATGTTGTCTAGCCTGGCTCTTACACTCCACCCGTGTTTTTTTTTCATTTGAGAAAAACGCCGAACAGCAAGCAGCGCGGGTGTTTGGGAGCCTACTAACTCCCCTCTCACCGCTAAAAGCCGCATAATCGTGAACCATGAAAATAATGACAATTTTTTCGCTCTCGTCTCACTGCTCACTGAGAGCCTCATAATAGTAAAAGATGGTGATATCGCGGTTTTACTGCGGTCGCAGAAGTTCGAGAAATTCCAGGAAATCGCCGCCGACCGGGCGAACCATTCCGATGAGCCGCAGCGTAAACCGTCCAAGGTGAGTATGTTGCTAAGCTTAAATAAATTTCTAGTCAAGAAAAAGGCGAAGGTTATTTTCTTGTTCGCAGCCCCAACGGGGTTCACTTTTGAGTATAGGTCTGTTCCTTTTGTCATACCTTCTATTTTATCACAATATAGAGTGATGTTGTAGGTTTTCTATCCTAGTGCCCAAAATAGAGAAGCCAAATGAGTACTCAAATTGCCTTCACGAGGTGAGGTACGCATCCCGTTGGGGTGAATAGTGCTTATCATATTTTCTTTAAGTTCTTTCATATAAATCTATTAGGTTGTAAAAAAAAGTATCCCGCCACCTGAGCAATTTTTGTCCAAATTTATTTCCCCCGCTTCATGCATAGATGGTAGTCCATTGGAGCAAGGTTCGGTGAGGTTTGGATTCCAGAACACGCCATCCGAAACTGCAGTTTTTTTCTGAGTCTCCCTTGCAAAGTGTGGACGCGCACTGTCGTGGTGGAAGGAGATCTTGTCTTGTTTCCCACGAAGAGCCGCTTCAACTTCTTCCAACTGCTTGCAGTAGACATCGCTAGTGACAGCAGTGTTTGCAGGTAGCAGATCCCAGTGAATGACTCCTTTGCAATTCAATTCAGACACCGAACATTAGCTTTTGGGTGAAGCTTCGGCGTTGGCGTGGGGAATTCCTGATTCGTCGCGACTGAGCCACTGATGCTTTCGGGTGTGGTTAACGAAGACCACTCCTTTTTCGTCGCCAGTGACCAGGTTGCTGGGCCAAGAAAAATCCCGCGGTGAAGTCAAGAAGTTCGAGCACGCATCCTGGCGCACCTGTGGCTGGCGGCGGCTAAATTCATGCGATATCCATGCACCACATCTACATGTCTTTCCAAGCCCACGTTGAGCTATGGTGGTGTGACTGCACACGAGCTCCTCTGCCTTTCACGGGTGCAGCGGCGGGGATCTTCCTGGACCAGCTCCAGAAGACGCTTTCATTCACTGCAACTGGCCTTCCAGACGGTGCTAGATCCTCAAAACAAAAGTCTCCGTTCTTGAACTTTCGGAAACATACCTTTGCTGTGTCGTAAACGTGCTAGAACCGATCATTCCACATGTATTAGGGTGTCCCACACGGAACGTCGCTTCAGACCGAAAAGTGAAATTCATACAAAGCAATTAAAACCAAACTTAATTCGGTATTATATTCTCCACAATTATCAGCAACCTTTCTCCTACGTACACGTAAGGAATAGCTCCCGTCTTCAAAGAAATGAGCTGGAATTCGCGAATCAAAGAAGTTAGTACCCCAAATCCGAACTTCGTCGCAGTCAGAGAACATTTTCCCACTCAAGGCGTGATGCATCGAGCGGAATATGTTGTAGCCGGATGGGGCAATGCAGAGCTATGCGGCGGATGAGGCGAAACGATGCAGCGAAGTTTCTCGATTTTCTAGTGAACGACGACTTTTTCGGCATGAGGCCTCGCATTATCATTCAGCAACTTGGCAGAGGATGTGTCAACCCGGTTCGGATTTCAATCTGGAGCAGGATTTGGAGCAGACAAGCTCTACTGTAAGCTCACGAGTCGATCTTGTCGGGTAAGCTTCAACGACAGCCCGTGAGAGGTCTCTATCCAGGACACGCGCCTGTCTCCCATGCTCTTCGTCCTCAATACTTTCGTCGACGGCGGCAAAAGGTTGAAACCACCGCTCGCATTGTCTTTTGAAAGTGATACCTTCGTCAAATGCAGTTATCAACGAACGATGCGATCCCGCAGCGGATTTCTTCAATTTGAACTCGTAGAGCAGGCACGCGCGCACAATCATTTTCTGGTCCATTGTAGTCTGAAGGCTATAATTTTAGAAACAGAAGAGGGAATGGTGTAGGTAAAATTCGACATGTAGAAGATGAAGCGCCATGAAGACTGACCCTAAGTGAGCTCACAGCCGGTGCGAATGACTGTGAAAAGAAGACCACAATGTACGCGACATTCCGTGTGTCGTAAAGCAGAAGCAGTCGAACGTGTTTGAACGATTTTCTCTGCCATATTCGTAAGGGAATATGACGACAATAGTGGTAAATGTAGGCCATAGGTCAGCTTATACATGTCGTTATTGGGAGGAGGTTCCAGAAACTTCTCAAAATTTTGGCGAAACACTGAAGTGAATTTCGGGGATACTTCTTTACAACCTAATACAACGTTTGTCTAGTGGCAATAAGTATGGACCTCATTTCTTTCTCCCGAAAAGGATGCAACCCTCCGCTTCACATTTTACCCTACCTTTGACATAGGAGGGAGTAGCAGCACCATCGGAGGAGGTTTCGGATGCCGCATTCACCGTAACCCAGATTCTTGTTCGGGCCTCGCCCAGCCCTATCACGCCGTCCGTTCCTTCGAGATTGGTGAATTGGTACGAGACTTGTCCGGGAAGGACAAAGCTTGACTGGTCCATCGGCTCGCTACCGCATATCGTTGCCTAAACCAAGCACGCATTCAGTGGCAACTGCGACATCCGATAGAAGTAGAATACGTGGCACAACCCAAAAAGGTGTTTATTGAAGTCAACCTTTATCCCTTCACTATGTAAGGGTATAAGGATCTTGTGACAAATTACTCCCTCGGCTCTCCTTGGCATTGGTTCAAGTAAATGAGTCTCTGGACAAAAGTGAGCGTCCTCAGACAAGTTGGGCGTTTACGAGAGCGGAAGCAACAGCTGTTGTCTAACAAAACATGGTGAAAAACGATTTTTACAACCACGTGGGTGCAGCATTTCTATGAGCCTAATCCAACTGAATGGGAGGCACCAGTTGCTGATCCCGTGAGCGAAGAAATCTGGAAGAGAACGTAAACAGCGTTCTGTGAAATATTAGTTCCAATAAGACCTTTTTTCTTTGGGCGTGAATAATATCCGCGGCTTCTACTATGTGTATAGTGTGCATTGGATCCGAATGAAGCATTTGTGGAGATCCAATTGGGGTATTTCGATCGTAATATTAATAATATAAAAATCCGAGGCCCTCAAAATTATCCTTCTATGAATAATCCAATTAGCCGAAGATTTTCGATCGGATCCAATGTATAGTGAGTGTATAGGCTTACAATGCGTTACAAACTCTTTTCTTGCCAGGTTCTTGCTGAAATTTTGGATAAGAGGTAACTCTTTGATGTGTGTGCTGTTACTGCGAAATGGTGTACACACCAGATAGGAATTTATGGCGTTTCTGAAGATTTGTCAGACGGGTTTTCTAGAGTAAACATCGAACAAAATTCAGATCCTTCTTTCATTCGCTAGCCGCATGAGTAGATTTGGATAGCTCGCTTATGAGTTGAAGAGTTTTAGTAAATTCAGCATGTGGAGAGGTAGCAGTTTGAAACTGGAAAAGCCGTAATTGAAGATGCAGTGAGATGCGAATACTCCCCATCTTAAGCCAAACCCAACATGCGCATTTGGCCAACACGACGAGTTGCGGTGACCAGCCACTGTTTAACCTTTTGTTAGCCTGGGAAGGACATCCGAAACAAGAGCCTGGAATCGCGTGTAGGTGAGAGACAGCGCCTCCAATTGCACTACCACAAGTTTGGTTATTTGGTGTCAAGAGAGACGTCTATAAAGAGAAAATATTGACTTGGCCATGGAGCATGGTCCTAGTGCATGCGCAGTAACTCCACGATAACCCTTAGATGTTGAAAGTGTGGCGCATCCCGCAAATAGACTACTTAATGCCGACCTTTATCCTTTATCATTACAAAACGAATGATTTTACTAATTGCACTTCAGCTCTGCGATCTGCGGTGTATTTACATAGGGTCGTGCTGCTTAGTTTGCATCGTTTTATATGCGGTATAATAACGATTGGGAATTTTGAGTAATGCGTTCAGGTCTGGAGAAGCTGTTATGCGGTGATATGCGGTGAAAGCTCATCAGTAAAGTGGTTAAATGCAGTCTCAACTTGTCACCCTTACCATTGATTGCCACGCTTGTTCGGTAGCTCAAAAACGTAAAGTTTTGCAACAGGTTAGGTGTGTTGGACATCGACTTTTGCGGTTCCCCCACCCCTTCACCCAGGTTCCTCTCCCAACGTTTTTATCCTTCCCATGCAGAAACCGTGTGGATTTATTGGCCACCTTGGAGAATGAATGAAAGCCCTTCCTATTAGTCAGCTGCTGTCACGTTTCTTCAGCATGATTCGCAAATCAGTTTACCGATCGCATACGAGAATTCGTACTGGCAGTTTATTCTTCAAGCACTGGAGTGGAAAATATACCTTTCTAGGGCTAGCAATTTACCAAAACGTTCACAGAATAAGGAAGAAGGATTCCTCGTCTCTTGCCTGTCCCGTCTCTGGAAAACGGTGATCAATGGGCAAACGTCAGCGTTGCATCGAAAAACGTGACATCGGTTTTTGCTATGGACGGGCCTCGTTCGCCACGTTGACTAGCGGAAAAAGGGTGCAACTGTTCTGCCGCTGAGGACAGGTGCAATAACTGTCGGAAATTCGATACGCTCTGCGGGGCGCCTCTAGAGGCTTAGCTAAAACCTGGCTACGTAAACTTTCGAAAGGAAGTAGCAGTTCATGGCTCAAAACACTCCCTAGAATAAGCTCATTGCTAAAAGTGAATGTTGGGCTCGAAATTAAAATCCCTGCGATAGAGATCGTCCTATGGTCGTCCATTATACACAAATCACGTTGTGTTTTCCGAAGCAGGCTTCATTTCTTCAAACGACGTCCTGAATTGCACCGTTCATGCCACCGTTCAAACTAGTGAAGGGATTTGAATTGAAGAGAACTTCACAGAATATGAAGTGTAGGAGAAACCATGAGCATACATTGCATGGGCGCGTGGAACGCAGTCGGAGGAGGCGCCGACTGTCGCCTGCACCCGATACCAGGTTCCTGGTTCTGATTTCCCGCTCAGGCCAACCAAGCCTTACATCCCTCCGGGATCGGTGAATTGGTACCAGACGTGTCTGGGAAGGATAAAGCGCTGACTTGTTCATCAGTTTGCCACCGCAAGTCATTGTATGGCCAAATACGCATTCAACTCGCCTCCACGACATCCCGTAGAAGTAGAATACGTGGCGCATCCCAAAGGGATTGAATAACGGCGTCCTTTATCCTTTATCTTTATTCATTGCACGCACATCCAACGACACATAAGTTAGTCAAGAAGGAGGAAGGATCAATGGGTCTTGAAGATAAATCGAACTAGTAACCGTTTAGTATGCTGACGCGATCGAAGACTTCTCAGAGAATTCTAGACAAGTTACATGCAAGTTCAGTGTTAGCAATTGATTTTCTCACGCTAAGAATGTGCAAGTAGCAAGTAATCTACATGATACATGCAAGCAACATACACTAAGTCTGTAGGTAACTTACACTAAGGTCGAAAGTGATTTACTTACGAGGAAAAGGTCTCAGGGTTAGGTCTGAATGGGGGAAATGGATAGTACTGCCTCGAAGGTGACAGTACAGTAGCGCCCCGTCAGCACTTGCCCACATCATTGGCGGGCTGTTGTATGGGACGCAGCGAAAGGCTTTGCGGCAAGCAAGGCGGTGGCTCAGCGGGGTGCGAGGCTGCTTCAAAGGTGCTAGACCATATATTCGACTTCCGTGCTATGCGCTATTTCTGCATTTTTTCATAACCGCTGCCTCCTTCACCAGTTTGCTTCGTACACATCTCCCACACATTTATTTCACTCGAAATTGTCAAAAGGGTCAGATTCGTGATCGAAACCCCAGATTCGTGATCAACACCCAATGACTTTGATTGCCCTAGTCACCCGTGCCTGTTGTGACCTACCGTAATCAGCTGAAATTTCAAAAACGAATGTCAGATTCGTGATCGGCACCGCAAATAACCCCCTAGGGGAAGTTTGGACAAAATCGGTGATTATGACCTTGACAGCCCTAGTCATCCGTACCTGCTGTAACCCGAACCTGCGGTGAGGTCATTGTTTAACATTCGCTGAAAAACACAGAACGTTGTATAATACCAAAAGTGTGAGAAGTGAGTGAAGCACAGCTCAAACTAAACCCTTTCATGAGAATGAGTGAAATAAATGTGTGGGAGATGTGTAGGAAGTCAGCTGATTTAAACCGGCATCAAGGCACAGCTGTACTTTCACGACTCCAGAGGATAGAAAAGAGGTCAAAAATTAAAAAAAAATCCATACCTCCCCCAGAGAGATTATTTGGAGTGCTGATCACGAATCTGACATTAGTTTTTGAAATTTCGGCTGATTACGGTGGGCTACAGCAGGTACGGGTGACTAGTGCTGTCGAGGTCAAGAGGTATTGATCACGAATCTGACCCTTTCGACAATTTAGAGTGAAATAAATTAGTGGGAGATGTGTAGGAAGCAAATTGTTGAAGGAGATAGCGGTTATGAAAAATGCAAAAATAGCGCATCAAAATAGCACGGGAGTCGAATATCTGGTCTAGCACCTTTGAAGCTGCTTCGCACCCTGCTGAGCCATCGACTCGCTTGCCGCGCAGTCTTTCACCGCGTCCCCTACGAGAGCGCGCGACGCATTCACGTGGGAACGCAAGTGCTGACGGTGCGCCTCGAGGGCCCGTAGCTCTTTTGGTTCAAGGACTCAGCAAAAACGAAACACGTTTCTCTATTGTGTGAAGGGTGGAGATTCTCGCAGTACTATCCATTTCCTCCGTTCAGGCCTGCGCCTGAGGTCCCTCCTGGTTAATTTTTTAAATGTTTCAAGTTACTTACTCTAAGGTTGCATGTAACTTATACTAACTTGCAAGCCTTTTGTTACACGCGACCTTAAAGCATGTAACTTATATAGCTACCCTGAAAGACGCAAGTAAGTTAAACAAGGCCTCTCAATCTGCACCTATACTTGCACGAAAGTATCTCTGCAGTTTGCATTTCGATTACTTACAAGTAACGCGCGCAGTCTCGCATGCGGCTTGCGGGTTACATAACCGCAGAAAACAGGGCACAAGTGACTTATTTTGGAGGTCTAAGGCAGAAGTTATTTGGAGCGCTTAAGCTGCAGGTAACTTACCTAAGATTTCATGAGCCACTCCAACTGCGCAATATGATATTTCGGTGTCGAAAGCTAGTGAAACTAGATAGAAATGGGTAGTGGTCGCGATTTGTGACAGCTACATTGTGCTTTCCGTCTAAAGTCATGTATTTCAGCCTTCTCCTCCTAACACTGGCACCTCTAAAACATCGAAAGGCGAGTGGGATCGTGAATGGGACCATGGAAAAACACCGTGAGTTTTTCATGTTTTCAGAAGACAGACGCTTTTTTGTGAGTTCAAAATGAGCCGATGTAATGACTCGCAATTAGCGTTACACCCCACGATCGCATTACTGTACTTTTCCCCGCTTCATTTAGCTCAACAAGCTTTGCGTGTGGGCAGGGAGAACTCGAGAAGAGTACGATACCGCTAAACGAGAATTTGGGAGGAATTTCGCATCCATACGTTATAGACCTTTTTTCCTCTACCAGCGAATTCGTTATGCTATAGGTCCTGAAATTAATGTACGTGTTTCTGTCCTGCGTAGAGTCGAGTAATGCTAGAAGTATTTATAAAGTTGAATCGGCCTAGGAGTTCGTGTAAAAATTCACATGAACTGCTAACAGTGCCTCAGAACTTGTTGAATTGGTGGGAGTTCGTCGGTTAATAGATTTAGAGATTTTATCAGATTCGCGAAGGCATTTGGAGCATTCTGAAGAGGACAACGTCCGCTTACTGGTGAATCGATTCCAGTTACGTTGAGACAAATGAATCACTCTATTTAAGAAGTATTGGAATTAGTTGATGAGATGGTTGTCTTGGAATTAAATCCCTTTGAAAGCTTCCGGAAAACATTTTATTCGTTTTTAAGTAAATGTGCCTTGGAAGTACAAATTTTAACGTCGCGCACCTGTTAGATTAGATGTCTAACTTGTTTTGAAAAGCCGAGACACCTTGAAAAGAAATTGGCTTTGCCTCCTTGCGACTGTTGATAACTTGTGATTCAAATTTTTCGTCCCTTACAAGGGAAGGGTCTGAAGCGTCTCTCTGATTGGAGAGAGTTGGTCATATAGGAAGAAAGCCTACCCCTCTTAGTATGAAAATGTGTTTCCTTTTTGCCAAATAGTTAAACTCAAGGGTACGAAGTCCTTGAAGTTACTATGAAATCGGCGCCTCGCGAAGGTTGGGGGATACACCTGTGATACCACAATCGACAAACGACTTGAGGCGCACTGGATAGTGACCCAGTTTCATGCGAGGGAGTTTGGGGTTCTGTTCTCCTGCGTTGAGTTGTTTTTGCATTTCATCTGACTGGATGAGATTCAAGAGGGGCCGATTCCATAGTTACTCCAAGGACCCCAATCCTTGGGTTTAAAGATTTAGCAAAAAGAAAACACGTTTTTATACCAAATAAGGGCGGAGATTCTTCCTACTTCTCTTGTTAGTCCATTCATATAGAAAAGTAGAGCTAGGCCTAAAATGGTATACTCTGCACACATTCGATAACGTTGTCTTTAAGTTTGGTTTCAGAGCGGAGACCTGGAGGGAAAACGTGCCCTCCATAGAGACTCGAAAGAAGCCGTCCGGTCACGGTTCCCAGCCGTGGTCAGTGAATCATCGTGGCCGTCGTGGCGGTCACAAGACTCGTGGTCGATCCGAGGAGACGAATCATCAGGTGAGACCAGAACTTGCTAACCATACGCTTCATTCGTTGAGGAAATCCTACTGAGGGTATGGTAGATCGAGCAATGGAGCAGCAAGTTTCTTTCCTCTTTGGTTCGGTTGTCAACGCGTTAAATGTTAATTAAAAGACGCTCTAGGAATATGACGTTCTGCTTTTGGTAAGATGTCGCGGGGGAATGCCTTCGTGCTCGTCATGTCTAGTTGTGCCCAAATGATAGGTGTTCGAATTATTTTTATTCGAATTTGGATATTCGACTTCAAATATTTAAAAATTCGCTTTTTCGAATGCACTCAAATTCGAATATTCAGAAAATTTGCAATTTTCGAATATACTCGAATTGTGGGCATTGCAAACCATTCGAGTACGCGAAAAAATTGTGAGAACTATACTTTCATAACAACCTAGAACGGCCCCTTCGATTTAGTGAGTCATTCACTTTAATCAAACAGATAGATCGGTACAATACAATAGCAATGCAGACAGGAATAACTGACATTGAGATCCATCCTTAACTTCACCTGAAATTGGAATGCGTTAACTATCGAGAATGAAATTGATTTTACTTGAACAAACAGAGGTATATTGAAGTACCTAAAAAGGTTAGAATTACAGGCAGCTAAAGGAAGCCGTCTAGATGGTCGCGTAACCGTCAACCAGGAATCGAACCACAATCAACGAGGTGGAAGAGGACGAGGTGGACGTCACCAACAAGGTGATCGCCACGTGACGAGCACCGACGGAGAGCTCAAAGCTGTCGTCAAAAATGCTGACGTAGGTTGATTCGAATAGAGCTATTCCCTAAAATTGGTTTGTGTAGCACAGTTGGAGGAGGCGCCGGCTCTTGTACGCAACCAAAATCGATGAGTGGTTCACTTTCCCGGGGAGGTTAAAATACAGATTTCCTCGTCGCTTGGTTAGTGCCAGCCTTTAAATAGGATAGGCACCCGTTTAGATTGGATTTCCAGGATATCCAGCAGAAATTGAACATATCACAATGCGCAAAAAGACTGAATAATGTCAAAATTCATGCGCAATCTTTCGTAAAATCCTATAAAGCGACTTAAAGCTGTATGTGGTACGAGAGCTTGAACATAGTAGAACCCCAGATTAATCGAATGCAGGGTGTCCTAGTTCCCAAATTTCAAGGCTTTTCCCTACAAGGACGTAGGCTGTAGAAAAAGAACCTGAACAGTGAAGCGTAGTAGAGCTCCGGAGACGATTAGTCAGCTTCAGCAGAGCTTTCGAACTTTCTCAGAAGTGAGAAAGGTTAGTGTGATTCTAAATTTATGAGTGCGGACAAAACTACGATCACGACGTCAGCCGTCCCCGCCGGACAGAAGAATCCCAACCAGACGACGTCTACGACGTCACGGATGAAGTCGTTTGCCGTTCTTTGCGCTTTTGCTCTGCTTGGAATATGCTTCGCTCTCGGGCCCAAGTGCAGGGGCAAAGATCGGAAAATCTTTAAGAAATTCCAAAAATGGGAAGTACGATCCCGAATTTAGGGTACACACTTTCCGTTTGTTTTTGAGACAAACCACATCGTTTAGCGTAAAATCTCTGACATATAAAGCGCACCTACTAAATCTTTAAGAATTGCTGAAAGTGTCGACCACGTCTTCTGTCTACGTTGGAGCTCAGCCGAAATTGCTCAGCACCTCTCCTCTCTAAGTAACGATTTAAATTTTGCGATAGGCGTTTTGAGTTGAGTGCAATGTAAACTCCTATCGCTACTTCGCAAAATTTTTGCGATTCGTCTTTCAGGGTAAGTCCGCTCCACCGAAGCACCAACGAAATATGCGTCGAAGTGCGAAAATTTCTACAAGCAGCAAGGACGAGTCAGCGGCTCAGAACTCTCCAGGCAAAAATAGGCCAAGGGTTAGCAGCCAAGGTGTTTCGAGCTCAAATATACGTAGATTGAGAAGAAAGCTATTAATACTGAGAAGAAAGCTATTAAAGCTTTCTTGAAGAACTATATTGTCTTTGTTTTGCTTTGTGGCGTCCATGATTTTGTGCTTTAGAGACGCTACACCGACAAGTACGAGATAAAGCAACTGCTTCGAGCTCTCGTGAACAAAGTCGAGAAGGCGGAACGCAAAGAACGGCAGAAGTTGCGACAGTTGAAAGAAGGCAGCAACGTCGAGGAGTCGAAGACTCCGCCGAAGGAAGATCCTCCGAAGACCTCCTCTGAGGAGTCGAAGACTCCACCCAAAGAGGACCAGCAGAAGGCATCCCAGCAGCTCGCTTCGGAATCAACACCTGAAAAGACTGACGCGAAGGCATCGAACGGTGAGGTGGCTGCGGAGTCGCCGAAAGAGGCAGCAACTCCTCCACAACCGTCGAAGGAGGCTACTCCGCCAGCTGAACCGATCAAAGCGCTGGAGCAGAAGGCACAGGAGCCACCAAAATCGGCTCTGAGGGAGTCGGAACCATCGCCGCTGCCGATCACGTCGGCTACCACCGCTGCCGATGCCAACCAGAACGTTATTAAGCTTGTCGAAGAGAAAGTGATTCAGATTCAGATGTCCTAAGACGCTCTAGCAAATCCTGTTCGTATCACCGAGTGTTGCTCTTAATGTGTCTGTGATTGAACAAAGCCTTAGTCAGTTTCTCATAATGTCTTCAATGGACGCACGCATATATGTATTGTACATACGTATTGATTTTCTTCTTAAGTTATTCGGCTTTATTGTTTCGAATTTGCATCAAAAGAAATGACACTTCTCGATGGAACATTGCTAGCCTTATGCGGTGCCAAATAGCTCTTAGACGAGTAACTTCTTTCTTATGCTTGTTGAAGTCTCAGTGTTCGTAATGTTTAACAATATTTGTTTGCACAGTAGTAATGAATATCTATCAAATTATTTATTTATTTATTTCATACACTCGTAGGTACAACACAATGGAAGCACAGTCAACAATCCAAGAGGGAATGAACTATTTTCGTGATGTAAAGAGCGCAGTAAAAAGGAAGGCTTATCCTGAAATGTATCGCGAAACTCCAAAGTCGCAAAAAAATACACCTTTTGAGACTAACTTCACTCTTCTTCTAGCAGAATCTGTTTTTAGCTGAAAAGCCGCGCACCTTAGACGGTAGCGTGTTTAGCTCCTCTGTAACACCTCTTAGTCAGCCCGACAAGTCCCTTTTTGAAGTCCCTTGTACTTCTTGAAACTTTGTGATAAGCTGATTTCTCACCATATTTATTCTCGCAGTAGTGCAAAAGCGCTATTTCTAACATCGGGAAAACTCGTATTCTCCGTACTGTTAAAGGCAACTTAACGAGGAACATCCAAAATGCCTGGACTTGGGCAGCTTTTCCAGCACCGCATGCACGAATAGAACTATGGGTGCTCAATGGTTCCGTTGACGCCCAATTAGCTACTGGTATTCTCAGTGTCTCTTCGAAGCGGTGACTGGCCGAAAACTATTCCGCGGTACGAGGAACACAAATTAGATGGCAGGTTTATACTAAACACAAAACAATAGTGAGGCTAAAAGTGGAGCTGCTGGAGTCGTGTATGAGATACCTGTAGCTCGAATCTGCTCCATATATGCATATCCGTTCACCAGGGCGGCTATATTCAAATAGAAGAGTGGAAGACGGTGAGACGGCCGATGTCCGGTGTGATGGTGGTGTATCCACCGGTCATGCTACCGTGTACACCGTCAACGGCTTGGAGTACGGTAGGGAAGTGAGCCTATCCCAAAGAGTGGCGCATTCTCCTGAACATTTGTGTGGCTTCAAAGTTTGAAGATTTTAAAAAGTCGGCCTGCCTTACAAAACACTTCAGATACATCCTAGGATGACTTATCGTATGACATATGACAGCATTCGACGATGATTGCCTGCAAAATTTGTATATTGGGGTGACCTGAAAGTTCAGGCGGTTTTGACAGGTCCACTTCGAACGTTCATAACATTCTTCATGCTCACTGGATTCACTCGAAATAAACACCATTTGAATCAGCACACTTCCAGGGCGTTTCTAGTTGACTGATTCCATCAATTAAGAAACTGGGTAGTGCAGATAAGACAAATTCTAGAAAGGCTATTTTTGCGCAGCCCTGATTTGGAAAGGTTCTACTAGCGAGCAAGTTCTGAAAGTGCTAAAAGGTGGTAGTAGATTGGTGCAAGGTCTGGTGAGTATGTAGGGTGAGGCAGAACTTTAACATGTAGTTCGTTCAATTTTCACATGGCGATTTGCGAAATGTGTGTGTGTGGGTGTTGTTGCAAAAGGAATGGAACCTCTTTCGTTGAACAGTGCCGGGTGCAGCTCACGCAATTTTCGGTGCATCTCTACGATGCTGGGATGGTTCGGCTTGATTCCAGATGGTTGTAGTGAATAACGCCGGCCGCTGACCACCACCCTTTTGCCATCGTGTTTTTCTGATGGGATTTCGGCTTCGGGCTGCCTGGGGGTCAACCCACTGTCCTGATCGTCTTCGGTTATCGTACAGAACCCAATTTTCATCACAAGTGACAACTCGATCCAAAAACGGGTCGTTTTGATTCGGTGGAAGCAAATAAGGACAGATTTCGAAACGCGACAATTTCTGGCGATCACTCAAATCGCGTGGCACCCATTTCACGAGCTTTTTCACCTTGCGAATATTTCTCGTGCCAGAAAAGAATTGATTTTTGAAGCCTCAATTGGTTGGACCCATAAACCTTTTACTAAAGCCAATTAGCTATGCGTTAACAGGGCCTTAAGCATGTTACGGGGTACATTTCGAACCGACAACGTATTCTTAATGCTTTCACTTTCCTTAACCATCTCACTGCTCTGAATACTTTAATTTCGTTGGGCTTCTAAGATTCTTATCGGTAATACCGTTTCTCCTGTCATAAAGCTTCATAAAGCAATGCCACTATTGACAACGGTCTCGACCTGGAAGAAGTCTAGCACCGGCTCCAATAAGTACCGTTTCTGTTGTTTCATCAATATATCAGCGGCTACATACGTCAACATCGATATGAATGATGGGAGATTTTCAAGGAGAAACATTGATAAAGGGTCAAGCACAGCGATGGCGTTCCGCTCTGTTGATAAGATTCTTCGATTTTCTAACAAGTAACGGCTGAGAAAAGCAAGAGTGAGATCTTTAGTGGAGACATGGGAAATGTAGGAGTGAACTGCAGATTCAATTTCATTCCCCGTCTTGGCGGCTTACAGGCATTTTCCTTAAGAAATTATTATAATTAGCAATTTATATAGGATAAAGGCATAGGAAAGCAGGTGTACTCAAGTAACAGACGTTGTCGTATGAATCACGATCCTTTGCTTTCAATCTACAGAACTGTGATACGCATATCAGTGATCGTTTTCGGCGCGGAGACGTTTGCCTGCGGAAGGAATTCGAATGTCGGCCAGGGTGTTTATCGGCGATCTATCTCTTTGTAAAGTAATCGCCACAAAAAACCGATATGCCGCGTAGTCGTCGATGGATAATAGCGGAAGCTCTACCTTCAGCGCTGTCGATTTGGGTGAGAGCTTCAGTTTTCGTTGATTTTCTCCCTACTTGTACATTCATTCCGTTTTTCCTAGTTTATTTTGGAAACGTCTTAAATTTATGCAAATGTAATCCTGTAATTTTAGCATGCGAATTGCATAATCCTCAAATGTAAGTTCTCCAAACGCAAATCTTCAGAACTTCTTGAGGATATGTTCTTCTGTAACATTGGGACAAATGGGATTTTCAGGGACCAATGTTCATCTGCAATGCGCAGCCAACGTTTTCCTTGCTCCGATTTCGGAAAAATGATCTAACCCATCACCTTTTGTAGAGCTCTTTCCTTCTTCGCATTTGCTAGCCTCGCTTACATGCATAAGGAAATATTTATTTATTTATTTATCTAGTTACTTATTTATTTATTTAGTTTTATCAAAGGTCACAATCGTCAGTACACATAAAACGACAATGTGTAGTAATGACAATAATCGTTGAAAAAACACACAGAAGGATATAAACTAAACAAGAAATATTTATTTGTACTTTTTTGTTCGTGCCTATTTGACTGTAATAATATAATATAGTCAAATAGGTACAAACGCGTAACAGTGAGCCTCTACAATGTGCATGAAACACCAAAGATTTAGAGTTGTCCTGATAAACAGAAATCACTTTATAAGAATGAGAGAAGACTTTCTGAGCTGCTCTGAACACTGTAGAAAAGAGTTAAATCAATATTTTGAATAAAAACAAAAAAATGATGAAGACGAACATACCCTTATTTTCCGCCTCACTGGAGAGGGTAGGGTAGCTCGCATCATTCACAACTGTGTCGTTCTGTTCTACATCTGCAGTAAACGACGTTCTTCTCGGATTGTTCCATTCGTTCCTAGATCAGCTGAACATCAAACTCCCCAAGAAAGAGAGGGGGTGGGTAACGGCGACCTATTATTTCGCCTATCCTGCGTGCCTAACTGGTCTAGTGGCTTTTAATGGATTTAAGAAAACGAAGAGAATCGCATCTCCGTTCAGGATTTCGAATTAAAGAATAAATGTAATCGTTGGCGATTATAAATCCCCGTTAGGATTCTACCTCTACGTGATGTCGTGGAAGCAATTTTAGTGCATATTTGATTTCTAACCATGACTTGCAGTGCTCACTCATTGAAGAAGCCAGTGTTTTATCCGTTGCAGACCGTACTAAGTCTGGTATGGATTCAATGACCTCGAAGGGATGGAGGACTCTGCTAGTCTGGGCGAGAATAGGACCAAAAACCTCGATTCGGTCAGCACTTAAACGCAGGCGCCTTTTTCGACTGCGCCACTACACCCCCTAGTTTGGAGATATCAAACAATAGGCTACAAGTTGATGCTGTCACGTTTGCGCTTTAAATTTTCTCCATATTTAAGTAGAATTGTTGAAAGGCGATCTCATCAGGACATTGAACGTTAGAAGGCATAGAGATGGAAGTAGGAAAGAAATAAAACAAGGGCGTAGGAGAAGACACGATTTATATGGTGATGAACGGTTTTACTCGCCCTCCCCTTCAGGAGTTCTACACCATTTCCTCATCGTATACAAGGAGTGGTTCTTGGAAGATCCAGTTTCCCAGACCAAAAAAGCAGTATAAGGTCTCAGTTGTTTATTTGTCGTGATGGCATTGCACCAGTATCTTCAGGATGCAGCCAAGTAGTTTTCTTCTTTACTAGGTTGATTCTTGTTGCTTGTTTTTTCCTGCTTACAATGCCTTTAGCTTATGCTCATTTGCTTTGTTTTGCTTTTGCATGGTCATCCACGTACAGAATAAATAAAACGAATACAAAGGTTCTACTTCAAACAGCACAGTCGGAAGGCGCGCTGGGTGTTGTGTGCACACTGAACCGAGGTTTTGGTTGGGCAGTCGCACAGGCCAATCCTAATATTCCATCCCCTCGGGGCTTGTGAATTCCTACCAAGCTTGACTAAACAAGGTGAAACACTGGGTAGAAGTTGAAGAGCAAGTAAGTGCAATACCGCTCGCGCCGCACGGTCAAAAGTGGACGAAAAAACGCAAAAATAGCGTCGCAAAGTGTCGCATGATCATAACTCCTTCAGTTTTAGGTTTGTTGAATAAAGGTTGGTACCATTCGATTCGCCTCTTCGAGATCTACACAAACATGTGTAAAACTTTACCGGAACACCCATATTTTCGGTCCAAAATTGACTGGACGGGCGGTTAGAGCAGCTTATTTCCCAGGACATGCGTGCTTTCGGAGTATCTCAATCATGGCGTACGTCGCCAGTGCTCTGTCATGCCAGGAATACCCCGAGAGTGCGCCGTGCATAATGCACACAGAACCTAACCTATCAATCGAGTGGGCGAGCGCATGTCCCCTGCGCTTCTATCTTCTCTCACTGGGAACTGCGACGTTTTCAAGACTATTTCGAGCCGTTTGGAGAATGTTATCAGAAATTCCCCGCCACCCCACTCAGGATTAGCTCCAATCTGTCCCAGCGAAATTTTGGTGTGCGCCGTGAACAATGCATACAGAATCGAACCTTTCAATCGAGGGGGGGACAGCTTGTAGACTGAGCGTTTGGGGAGCTTTATCAGAAATGAACAGCCTTAGAGCACCTCCTTTATCAAAAATGTTTTGTCGCCCTACTCAGGAGTTGCTCTAAGGCTGTCCAGCTAGCCTTTGGGGTGCGCCGTGAACAATGCACACAGAATCGAACCTTTCAATCGAGGAGGGGGGGGGGACAGCTTGTAGACTGAGCGTTTGGGAAGTTTTGTCAGAAATTTGCAGCCGCCCTAGTCAGGAGTTACTCTAAGGCTGTCCAGCGAGCCTTTGGAGTGCGCCCTGAACAATGCATACAGATTCGAACCTTTCAATCGAGGGGAGGACAGCTTGTAGACTGAGCGTTTGGGGAGTTTTGTCAGAATTTTCAGCCGCCCTAGTCAGGAGTTGCTCTAAGGTCCAGCGAGCCTTTGGAGTGCGCCGTGAACAATGCATACAGATTCGAACCTTTCAATCGAGGGGGCGACCACTCGCAAATTGCACTCACGGGCGTGTTCGGAGCGCAATAGCTCTGTCAAGTTGGAACCTTTCAGGTTGCAGCTAGTAGGTTTTGTAGGCAGTCGAACGGTCTGTTAGTACGCTAAAGTAGAATAGTTTAGCTTGGGAGTGGGCAATGTTATAGGGGTGCGAAAATGCAGATGAGGCTTGTGTGAAGCATTTTCCGTGGACCACTGCGAGAAGACGCTCGGCCTTAAAATGCGTACGAGAACAGAGAGCCTAAGGTACTTTACTACTGATGACGTGCTCATAGCTTCTCAGCTGCCTAAATTGCCTTAGCGTCAGCTGCCGTTTTAGAGCTGCCTCCAAAGGCTCGCTGGACAGCCTTAGAGCAACTCCTGACTAGGGCGGCTGCAAATTTCTGACAAAACTCTCCAAACGCTCAGTTTACAAGTTGCTCCCCCCTCGATCCTCGATTGAAAGGTTCTTCTTTGTCCGCATTGTACACGGCGTACACCAAAATTTCGCTGAGACAGATTGGAGCTAATTCTGAGTGTGGTGACCAGAAATTTCTGAGAACCTTCTCCAAACGGTTCGAAATAGTCTTGAGAAATTCGCATTTCCCAGTAAGAGAAGACGGAAGCGCAGGGGACATGCGCTCGCCCACTCGATTGATAGGTTAGGTTCTGTTTGCATTGTGCACGGCGCACTCTTAGGGCTTTCCTGGCATGACAGAGCACTGGCGACGTGCGCCATCATTGAGATACTCCGAAAGCACGCATATCCTGGGAAATAAGCTGCTCTAACCGCCCGTCCAGCCAATTTTGGACCACCCACGGCGAAAATACGGGTGTTCCGGTAAAGTTTTACACATACTTGTGCAGATCTCAAAGAGTCGAATCGAATGGTGTCAACCTTTATTCAAGAAACCTAAATCTGAAGGAGTTGTGATCATGCGACGCTTTGCGACGCTATTTTTGCGTTTTTTCGCCCACTTTTGACCGTGCGGCGCGAGCGGTATTGTATCAGTGAAACAATGCAAATAAAATTTCAACAGCGTTTCTTTTCCTTTATTATATCCTTTTTAAAGGGATCTCATTATGTTAGCAGAATACGCTTCACATGTTGTGTAAGGCGAACATCGCTGCTCGGAAAGCAGAAGATGCGGGTTCGAGTCCCGCTTGGCGCAAGAGTTTTGATCGCAACAAAACATCCTGTAACAACGCTTCACATGTTCCGTCTGTTGTCCCGTTTCGGTAACGAATTGAGCTGCTAGGGCAATAATCCTTGCATTCTCTTACAATCACACCATAGACACTATGATCGTGTGTCACAAGGAGAGCCTCCGCCATGAGCTTTTGCGATACAATTTTTACAGGATGTGGGGTCCCGTGTGGGGAGTCCAGAACTGTAGTTTTTTGGAATGCTCTTCTGTGTCGAAAGAAGGCGTGTGGAAATGCAAGTGCGATGTTCATCACATCCTGCTGCCGAACCACCGAATCTGGTCGACTGGCGTAATGGATAGCGATGTATCTCTCGTCCGCATCGATTGGAATTTATGATTCGATCCCCGGTCTCGCCGTAGTTTTCGCTATCCACAACGCCAGTCGACCACATTCAGTTGTTCGGCAGCAGGACGTGATGAACGTCGCACTCGCATTTTCACTCGCCTTTTTTCGACCACAGAAGAGCATTCCAAAACCCTACATCCTGTAAAAATGGCATCGCAAAGGCTCACCGCCACTCTGGAGACTCTGCTTGTTAGACGGCGTAATGCATCTTATGATAGATGTGCAAACGTTTGGATGATAGTTAATCCATTCTCTAACATTTTGCGTTATTTCTAACTTTATTTTTTATAAGTTATGTGAGTGACGTGAGATATGTGTCAATTCAGTAAGCATCGAGAAACCTTTTTGCATGGCACTGTCTCGGCATTGAACCCTCCCCAAGATTTATGTTTTCTCATGTCTATGGAAGAAAGACAATAACTTAAATAGGCTATGGAGCAAATTCGTTAATCTGTAAAAGGAATAAACTTTTGGCTAAGGCGCTCTGCGTTTCGCTTTGTAAAACAGAAGCAAACCTAAATACAATTTTACGACAAGTTGCAAGGTACACTACTTTCTACGAATACCAGTACGTGTAGGGCGCGTGTAGCGCAGTCGGAGGAGGCGCGACTGTCGCGTGCACCCGATACCAGGTTCCTGGTTCGGATTTCCCGCCCAGGCCAACCAAGCCTTCCATCCCTCCTGGGTCGGTGAACTGGCACCAGACTTCTCTGGGAAGGATAAAGCGCTGACTTGTTCATCGGCTGGCCACGCCAAGTCATTGTATGGCCAAATACGCATTCATGTCGCCTCCACGACACCCCGTAGAAGTAGAATGCGCTGGCGCATCCCAGAAGGGATTGAGTAACGCCGTCCTTTATCCTTTTTTATACCAGTACGTGTTCCCATGCTCTTCCAGTTATCATAATTCATTTTAAGAGTCTTATTTCTTTTTGCCAGTTTTTCCCTGTTTAATTATGCGTACCAATTTTAAGGTAAAAATCTAAGAAGGGTACACGTTGAATATGTACTTTTAATTTACTGAGCATCCAACACTTTCAGAGTTATCCTGGCCAGCATTCGTGCTTGGCTTCTCTGTCGGCGCGATGGTATTCACAATCGCATTTTCCGTGATATTCCTATACTATCGGTACATCATGAATAAAACTGGTGGATTCAGTCTCAAGGTAAGCCGAATACCTTCACGCACAGCATTGAAGACTCAAAACGGTGCCTAGACAAGATTTTCTTGCATTTTGCTGCGCTTTGATACTTGGGGGAGGCCACATTCTAATAAACCTTAGTAGCATGAACAAGAAAAAAACGGGACATACAATACCGCTCCTGTCTTGTGGCTCTTAGGTGGAATACAAAACGCAAAAAACTGCCGTTTTCGCCGCTTTCCCATAACTCCCTTCAAAGTGGCAAGTCAAAAAAAATACCGTCCCAATCCAATGTGGGCCATCCATCTAATGATCTAGATAACGTGATTTGGTTTTAGGAAAAAGTAGATTTGAGGCCTTCAAAACCTGAAACCTGTCGATGCAATTATCTCGGGCGACATACGTGGGTCACTGCCGTCTAGGTTTTAGGGTCAGCAAATCTGTTCTTTTTCTAAACCGCTGGATGATACCTACACGATTGGATAGACCGCTCAGCTTGGATTCGGCTGATGACATTTCTTTTTTGAATAGACCGCTGTGAAGTGAGTTATGGGAAAAGGTTTTTTGCGTTTATTCCGCCCAAAAACCAAAAGACAGGTGCGATGCTGTTCCTTTCATGAGGAAAACAAACAAAAAAATAACATCGCTGTGTTCTGTGCTCTTCCTGCGCTGACACGGAGGGGAGCGCAGGTTTTGGTAAGGAAACGGACTCCGGAAAGTGGCCTGACTAACGCAGCCGCGATAAAATTGCCTACATCGTGGAGCTCCCTTCATTGCCAAAATCTGGAGGCAAACTAAAGTGGATGTCTGATCGTAACAAGGAAGTAACATCGCATTAGCATGCGCCTCATGTAGCTGCTCATTACGCTACGCGCCACTGTATGCCAGGTGAGTATCATGGCGCCCTTCCTGCTTCGAGTAAACCATGGAGACTGCCAAGGTTATTGTTTTTGTTTTCGAAGTGAAGGTTACAGCTCTTCTTATTAGGTGAAGAAGTGTGTGTTTGGAAGGATTTTTTACGGATGCTCATCTTACAATTAGCATCCTTTAACCTGTTTGGATTCTTGACTATCCTTCCTCCTACACCATGAGCAAGTCTTTAAACCTATTACTTTTCCGGCTCTATGGGCGCTTGAGCACTACATTTTTATTGCTCATGGTGTTTTTCATTTTAAAAAAGCAGATGAAAAGATCACTACAATTAAACAAATTCTTGCCTGCAGCTTCTAACACTCATTTTGCGTCGCAAATTACGAATCATATTGATCTCTGTCTAATGCTTTGGCAAAATATCTAACCAGGAGACTCTCTCAGCAGTAGGTCGTAACGGCTCAAGCGTTATATAAGGGCAGAATCGCCTCTCTCTGGGAAACAACAAAGTGCAAATATCTCGACCCCAATACAACTCTGCGCAGAGTTGGGGACGACGGAAGTTGGGCCGATGGCGGCGTTAGCCCTCTGCTTGCACGCGGATGTGAGCCTAAGTTGGCTGGAAACAGCGATGGGTTGGCGCAGAGGGTAGAGGAACGGCGTAGTCCTCATGACCGCTGTTTCCAGCCAACTTGAGCCCGCGCTCCGTGTGCAGGCAGTTTTACCGCCGTCAACGGCCCAACTTCCGTCGTCAACACGCGACTTCCGTCGCCCCTAACTCTTCGCAGAGTTGCATTGGGGTGGAGATATTTGCATTTTGTGGTTCCAGGAGAGGGGCGATTCTGCCCATATACAACACTTGGGCTGTTCCGACGTACCGTTGAGATAGTCTCCAGGTAAGACTATAAGATACGCTTCGAGTAATGCTACAAGCTTTCAGGACGAGATCGCATAACAAATCTGATGACATTGTCGTAACAAGGCAACGCTTCCAGGACATCTTACTGTGCACTGTTGCACGGAAATGACCTTACCGTCGTATACTCATTCCATCCTGATTCCCCGAATAAATACGTTTTTATGATATTCTTCTAGCTCATTTGAAAACGCTCTCAGAAGCGAAAATCACCGATGTTTCGCATTTGCATAAGGCATAGACCATTAATGTATCTTTCACATATCATGTGACAGAATTCATTGGTTCGGGTATTTCAGACTGCTCCTTTTTTTTCGCACCTTCACAGAAAGGTAAGGAAAAAACTACAACAGTGGGGGAACAGCTAAATTTACCCTTGTCTGAAGGGTGAATGTCTAGGGCGGTCGAAACCAAACAAGAAACTGTATGACCTCTCCAGGAGAGGAATTTGCAAGGAACGGTCCTCCCGTACGTTACTTGAACGTATCGTTTATAAATGCTTTTAAATTTAGCCTCCGTTGTTAAGCAGAAGGAATGACGTGCTCTCCCCCCCCCCCTATTCGAAAAGACTTGCACATCGCACAGGACCATGATTTCCTTCACACCTACGATGTAAAACGACCGACAAACAGTGGATTAAAAAGAGCATCGACCTTCTGCCAGAAACGAATAAGCTACTGATGATCGTGATTATGATGAGCTACGGCAGATGAATGAAGATGGCTGCTTGGAATGCGTGTAACGGTGTTGATGAAGCAGTTTAGAGCGTGAAGTGCATCCGACCCTTCTAACTTGTTTTGGTTCAACCAACTCTCGTAGCTTCAGCTGCTACCCAAATGATTCAACATCAGCATAAAAAAGCGCGGTAAAATTCTCGAAATACCACAGCTCAAGCAAGGGTTCATAAGGAGTTTTCAGTTTCCTTAATGACCAATCCTCAAACAATCCAACGTCCGAACTTTGATGAGCCGGAGACTAGAGGGTGGATTGAGCGAATCTGAGTGGATTTCTCTAATTTCCTTCGATTCATTGGCGAAGCGTTCGGCAGTCGTGCGAGGACCAAATGCAATGTTGATCCGATCAGTCGCGTCCATCGAACTGGTGTAAAGTTTTACTGCTAGAGTTGAATACGTTCACTTACGCGCACTTATGTACCCGTCTTTTGGATGCTTCTAGAATCTACTGCGCAGTATTGTAGACATCCCAGGAATTCCCCAAAGTGTCCTCAAGAAATTCCGAAGGAACCTAAATGTGGACAAAATTATTCACCAACAAGGCGGCGGCTGTCGAAAGCATTGCGACCCAAGGCATTTGGTTCGGATTTTCCTTGCAAGCCAACCCAGTCTTCTATCCCTCCGAGGTTGGCGAACCGGTGCCAGACTTGTCTGAGAAGGATGAAGCTCTGACTTGGCTATTCATAACGTGGCCACTGTAAATCATTCGAATTCGCATTCAAATTGCCTCCGCGATATATTGTATGTAGTCGGATGAGTGGCGCGGCCCGCAAGGAATTGAACCACGCCGCTTTTCATTCTACCGACCATCCGTAAAAGCCAAAGTACTACTAAAGTGTGGACAGCTTCTCTAAAAGCCGCAATTTCTTGAGAAGGAAAACAAAAGTGCCTCGAAGAACGAGTGCCTTTCGTGCAACAGCGCTCTGTCAGTAAAACCGGACAGCACCGCTGTTTTCAACGGACGTCATGACAGGTAAGCGAGTGCTGGCAAATATGTCTCGGTGGAATTTAAAGTTACACTGAAGGAAAAGAGAAGGGCAGAGTTCCCACTTCACTCTAGGCCAGTTAACTTCTTCTCAAGGCGTTCGCATATTGATGACCCCATCTCATACTGGATTTTTTGTTACTTGCTTTGCTAGTCCAATTTTAGTGAAAGCAAAATAGTTTTGGAAAAAACGGAAAATCCTCCTGCATAACTAAGCCGATTCGTTTAGTACAGCTGCCAAGTGTGCGGCCGTAGTTCATCAATAATTCCACAGAGCGCAACGCGATACATAAGAGGGTCTTTAGGGTGTTTGTAATTGGAGCGAGAAACCGGATACGGCACTGGGACAGCGCTCGGCTAAGGCACGGCTCAGCATTATGGCGCTGTGCTGGTGGTGCGCGACCTCAGCGCTTCTGGTTAGTTGTCAGGAACGCTCCTGCGTCTATGGCTTTCTCGTTTTTCTCACACGCATTCCTCACTCGTGGATGGCCCATCCGTCACACGTTGGAATGATTGTACCAGAACGATTTGAATTTCGAGCCCACGTATTAGGTTGTAGGGAAAGCTTCCTTCCACTCAGTTTAGCGCTCCGCCAAATTTTTGAAAGGTGTTCTGGGACCTTCCTTCATAACGCATTTATAGGCCGACCTATGAACTACATTTATCACTGTGGTCTTCATATCCCGTTACGACTATGGCAGAAAATCGTTGAAACAAGTTCGACTGCTTCTACCTTACGAGTTCAAAAAAAGGCAAAGCAGTGCAAGGTTCGGTTGCATCCGTAAACTGGCCGAGGAATTCGAGTATAATTGCAAAGGAGACATTCACTGGGAGCTGCTATCTGAAAACGCTGCTGTCACTAGCGATTTCTACTGTAGGAAGTCGAATCGCGTTCAGCAGCTCTTCGTACAAGACAAGATCTTCTTCCTTCACGACAATGCGCGCTTACACTTTGCAAGCGATTCTTCCACGCTGCATATTTGAATTTCAACTGATTGGTTGACACTTGAGGGATCCAGACGTCTATACCATTTTCAAACGTATTCTGCGCATTTTTCCAGCTCTATGATCTGGAGGGTAACTCTCGGCGACTTGTTCATTACTGGCCGGTTTCTTAACCAAAATGCATGTAGCTACCCCTTGCCGGCATGGGCATCGCGGCGTACAAGACCCCCCCCCCCCCCCCAACTCGTTAGGCGCCGATTCGATTGTAACTTCAATACCATCTACTTAGGTAGAGCGACTTGGCAAAAAAGGAACACAATTCTATACCAATTGAGTGGGATGTATTTAGCGCGTGGCGCATCCTAAATGTTAAGAAGTCTCTTTGAACTACATAGTTTATTGCCAATAGTCTTCTACCACGGAAAGTTTTATAACATCATTCTCCATGTTCCACTGTCATGAAACCTGGGCATGTCTGAATTGTTTCAATACTTCTGTGCCACGCAAAACGACGAAATTGTCGAAACGTCAGGCCGAAGTAAACGTTCCATCATATCAAACCTGCGTGGCACAGAAGTATTGAAACATTTTATAACATCCTTAATGTTTATTTTATCAATATCTAGTTGTTTATCAATATTTTTAACGGCATGGTACGTACTTCGTTGTTTATTTTTGCAATAACGTTGTGACTATCCTAACGATAAGGTTTTTAAACAAAAATAACGCAGTCAACGGAGGATACCTCACCTAGATACCTCATTTGATTTTACCTTGAACAACCTTTCCCAGCTTGCTTGGGATGGTCACTCACTACCTCTTCATGGTATTGCATCGCCATTCATTGGCCAAAACACGTATTCAAAGCGCTTCCAGTATTCGGTTATTTGCTTATTTATTTATATGGACGTATAGAAAATACAATTACACGCGAAAAATACAAAAAACCGAACACTACAGTGTAACTCGTAGGAATTACTAAGTTATTGTGGGAGATATTTGAAATCGATGCTCCTTATCTAAGAAAATGAATTGGAGAACGTGCATTTTGTGAATTTCTTAAAAATGCAGACATGTCCTTTAGGTGGCAAAAAAAAGCACGGACAGAGCTTATAGCCTTGGAGAAATAGATTTTTTGCTGGCTACTTCTTCTTCTACAAGTTTGCAAAAAAATTCAAGTTGTAGAACTTATCAAGTGGTTGACCATTTGAGAATTTATTTTGAATATAATTAGCGGCTTATTCGGTTTCCTACGAGTCTCAAGGGAGGGCATGTTGAAAATTTTGTTCCAATTAGAGGCTGAAGGCGTGGTGGTGTAATAATAACCATATGAACGTATTCAGAGCTTTCCAGTAAACCCATTTTGAGCGGTTTCAGGCCTTTATACACCACTCTCAAGTGCGAACTAGTTAGGCTGTGGCACCGTGTTCTAATGTAGAGCGAGCGCATGATTTACAGGCTATGGGAGAGTGAGATGCAGGCCTTACAGACAATGATTTAAATATGTCGTGTGCAGCTCTCTCAGCCACGTAGAAATTTTTAAAGTACTAGTGCACTCTTGGAAGGACTAAGTGGGACCTTTATAGACTATTGATCACGAGTCCGCTTCGCTAGTTTCAAACATCAACCTCCAGGTTCCAGGAATCACTCGTCGGAATGAGTCCGCTCGACACCTTTTTTCCAGTCTCTTTTCGAAACGTGCGGCACGTCATGGCAAAGATTTGTTCTTCACGTCTCCGGTGTTTATTTTACGACCGCCAATGCGACCCGTAGACACATATCGCTAGAGGGGAACCGGTTGTTGTCACATCGTTCACTCGCTCGGTGCTGCCGTAGTAAACTTCCGCAATCAATGTGCAATTCTCGTCTGATGAGTCGATTCAGTTCTGGTGGTACGTCAACAATGACGACCTCCCAGGACTTGGCCGAGAAGACCAACTTTTTCTTCGTTGTGCTTGGTCTTGCTTAACGAATATTTTGGTAAACGCTCGTGATCAGATTCATCTTTTGAACGGTTTTTCTCCGTTGGCCTTCACACTCTTCCGTAAAAGATCCTCGCTCCCAAACAACACGAGCAGGAGTAGTGAGGACTATCAGAGAATATTTTCCCAAGGCGACGCTTATGTCGATTCTCAAAATTTTTCTGAATGTTGCTATATTTGTCTTGATAGGGTCCAAGTTAAGAGTTGGTTCCGTTAGAGAACTCGCAGCCAAACAGCTCTAAAAGTTTTCATAGAGAGGATATGCTACAACAGCGATTCTAGAATGCGGTAAGTATATGTGGGAAAACGTTCGAAAAGGGCCGACTCCCTATGCAAAGCTATCAAAGGGATGATTTTTACCCTGGAAAAAAGCCTGTGTCGATTTTTTTACGCAGTTATGTAACCAAAAGAAAGAAGGCCTTCCAGAAGTCTCATGAGTTCCACCCCTGGTTGAGCTAACCCTTAGAGCAACTCCGAACCATTTTCACCCTCGTCATCATTGTTAGATTTTTGTTGATTTTCCGAAGTGGGCGGCGGCCTCCAGACACCGAGAGATGACTGCTCACTTCTTCAGTGTTTCTCTCATTGTCACAACAATTGCCAAAACTTCGATTTGCCGCTCCTGCGAACACGTGTCGTTCTGCCTGTTGTCGTCGTTCTGATCCAGTATTAACGGAGATTAACGTTTTTCCTTAGTAGTGAACATAAATTGGAAATGCCCTTTAATGTAGGTGCTCGTCCATCCTTTCCGATTTCTAATTCAGTGCACGAATTGAAGTGACAGATTAGTCCAGATCGAGGGGTGACTCTAACAAATTTCTTGTGCAGACTGCCAGCGTTTTGTATCGGTTTCATCTATTCAAGAGAACACCGGATGTATGTCTGTCGGCAGGTGGGGTGAGGAACCGCTAGGCGACTTAAATACACACGCGATAACCATTTTCTTTAATCCTCAGGTGGCGGTTGTTGATATTTCAAGCTATTGTGTTGGTTGGGACCGCGCCAGACGGAACTCGAACCCGCACCTCCTGCTGAAAAACAGAATGCCACTGGCACAGTGGAACAATAAAACATCGTTACAACAGCTTGCTGATTTCTTCTGAAATCTTCCTCGACATCCAGTAGGTTCGGATCAATAATTTGCGCCTATTCCTTTTTTTAATTTCGAATTTCTGACAGTAATCGCTATGCTTTGAACGCGTGCTCAATAATGTAGTACATGACAACATTCTGCGACTCTGTCAACTTCAAGACTGCGGTAGATATTGTTAAAAAAAGATTAGGATCCCTTTCTGGCCCTCACGCATGTTGTGAACGCTTAATTCCTTCAAAAACCTTAGTGTCTTAATTAGTATATTTGTGAGTATTTGATCGGTATCCTCGACATTTTACTTGTTCCATTCTGATACAATTTTCCTACGTACAATTGCAGCACCATAAAACTCGCGGCAGCTCTACATATGTCACATTTCCTAAATTTTTTGCTATGTTAATGAGTGACATTTTATTGTTATCACAGCGACATAAGAATATAAATAAATAAACAAAGAAGTCACCTGCATCACCTGTCGTCCCCGTTGATCATTGAGTTGGGTCTGGCTGTCGCGTGCCAGAGTGCTCCAATGGATTCTCCTCGTTCGAGGGCTAGGAAGAGCGAGATAAAAAATAAATAAATAAATAATAGCGTCAATGCTGCTCAAGAGTCAACGCTATCAGTCTCAGACCTCGGTGTTTTTTATTTTTTATTATCTATCTTTATCTATGGGCAGACAGGTTGTCCAGTTCTTATCAAACGGTCCTCATGTTGTGTCTGGCGTTGAAGTCTGATCGATCCTCGTATCTTCCCGACGACTCGATCATCGTCCGAGTGGCCAGCCGCCAGCCGCTTGTCGTCGAATCGGTCGTGTATCTTCGTTCAAATTACTCTGCTGTTCATCCATTAATTAAGGCTGCTCAGCACCATCATTCTAGACTAGATCAACATGGCCTGCCGAACACTCTTCCTTCTGTTGGTCGCACTAGTCGCCGTATCAGGTCAGTAGCATGTTGGTGGGCGAGAAAAATTAGATTTCGAGAAAATTACTTTTGGTTCTTAAGTAGCAGAGCTTTCATCTTCACAAAGGTAGGAGATCTGTTCAACTTCTACGCTTTACTGGTTCTAAAAAGGATCGGCTATGGTTTTGCTCATAAAAAGTAGGTGGCTGCGAACCTATAAATTTAGGTGTTTAAATGTTTGACAACAAAAAATGGACTTCACTTTTTTAAGACGTATGCAACCTATCCACAATATTGAAGGTGCACAGCTGGCTTTTCATTTGGAAAAATTCGTAGCATTCTTCTCTTTATTTTTGAGGTTGTGGCTCTTAAACATGGAGTTCTTCTCCAATAAAATTTCAATATTGCTGCAAGCTTTGTAGCTCTCCTGGTCCTTGTGCAAGAAGTCAATGAAGCAGTTGAGGATATTTGAAGGCAGCTGCTTATCCTCCTCAGAACCAAGGTCCAGCCATGTTGTACCGAAACGAAATCAGAATTCGCAAACGTTCACCTCCGTCTGACGGTGACTGGTGCAGCTCCTTGGCTTCCACCACAAAGGCTCTGACGAAGGCGAAACCGCCGAAACGTAAGCCGAATAAAGTGCTGTAACAATCTCGGTCCACAGCTTCACGAACCAACAACTCCATGCTGAGATTCATGGAAAGCCGGACATGGAGAAAACAGAATTTTCATACTTGGCAGAACACATTAGGGCCACGTAATTATATAGTGAAATGCTATGTACCTTTAACTCAAGGCTCGCTATAGGCTGACAAATTTATCAGAGCAAAAACTGTATTTTTAACACCAATAATGGAGCAAGGCGAAAAAGAGATTTTGAAGCTGCAAATTTCAGAATCTGCGAAGAAATGCTACTCCGGTTCTGCGACTAATTTCCAGTCACGACCATGTGATACAGGCGTGGATGGAAAATATGTGTGTCAGAAGTTCAACTGCGAAGGCGGAAGATGTGAGTTCATCCTTTGAATGGAGTATTGGTGCTATATAATCGAACCCTAAAAGTGGTGCAGCTAGCACGACCTTTTGAATAGTGTCTCTTCCTAGTGACTTTTAGTCCTTGGTTTTATCTTTCTTTTTTCACTAACCTTGGGCCTTTTCCTATCAGTGAAATTCCTCCGCTATTCTTTTGTTATTCAGCATTTGAGTTCGTTTCTTTCCATTTTTATGTCACCGTCCAGAGCTTTGGACACTGTCGCTGGTGTGTGCAAGAGCGAGTCAAATGTAAATGCGTATTTGAGGCTATTCACGGAAGTTTTTGAGCAGGATTTTCCCAGATACTTAAGCGAGCGGTTCAAAAGTGTTCTGGAGCTGCTTCAGCTTTCAGTAGAAAACATAAACTTTAGGCAGTGATCATTTTGGAAAGAAAGACGAGAAGGGGGATATGGGTAGTTGTGCGCCACTATTGAAAACAACGATTCATCGCCTCTGAATTTTAATTAAAAGGATGACCTGTGGGAGGAGGCACCAGCTGTCGCGTGTTCTTGATTCCAGGTTCCCGCCCAGGTCAATCAAGCCTTTCACTCATCCGGGGTCGTTCCATTGCACCAAATTTGCCAGGGAAAAACAAAACACCGACTTGTCCTTCGGCTGGCCTCCCCAAGGCATCGTATAGGCCAGATGTGTTCGATTCAAATTGAGTCACCGACATGCTTTAGAAGTAGAAAGGGTAGCTCGTTCCAAAGTGGATTAATTAACACCGTCCTTTATCCCTAAACCTTTATGGCATGTGGAGTGGTTGCTTCTGATCTCTTGGGCAAAAGCGCGTCAATTGCTTAAACAATGGACACAGTACCACGAAAATCAGTGAATCTTGGAAGCCTTGGAAGTCTCTATTTCCTCCTGCACTAAAACGACCTCTAGAGGGCTATTCTATGAGAGGTCAGTCAATCGAGATCGTGCCACTCAAAAAAGAAAACTACCGAAGAACGTTTTGAAATGGTGTAACCTGCGGTACGGTAGTAATTGGATCTATTTCTCCACACTGCAGAGCCTATAGGCTTGAGAGTGGAAAATGTCAGATACCAGTGTCCGAAAAGGATTCTCGAGAACGGTAGTGTTGTGTTTTACTTCATTTTGAGAGAGCAGTTCACTTTTACCTTGATCCAAGGTAGCTCGATGTTGACGAAGAAAATCGCTGAGCTCCTCTGGAGCAAAAAAAATGCCGAAATAGATCGACAATCTTCAGGGTTGATCAACAGAATTCGAGCCTTTTTGAAGTAGGATAGCCCGGTGAGCCAAACTAGCGAAGTAAACCCGTGAAAAATTTGATGACATCGAACTCCATATGTATCTCTTAGTGCATATCATGTGCTGATATCACCTATTTATCACCGACATCATGCTAAATATCACCCATCACTGGAATCGCTCATTTTTTGCTAAGACTTAGGTAGGATGGAAGTGCCTCATTGATAAAGAAGTGCATCCTGCAAGTTTTTAGTCCTAGGCGCGACAATTTTCGACGTACCTCCTCTAGTTATAGAGTACCTCGATGTAGAAAACTGATTTATGCGAATTCATGTCCGGCGATAAATTATGTTGTGTAACAGAAGGAGGTCGAACGTTTTCCTCCTCCAAGCCAGGGACCAGAGACCAAAGTTCCTAGTAGAACCGCTTAAAATTCTTTCAAGTTTTTGAAATACTTTACATTTGTATGGGTTGAAAATAGCCGTTCCGTATTCAAATAATGGTCTGACGGATGATTTGTAGGCCTGAAGAAGCACATCTCTGCTTTTAGTAGCTAAACCACGGAATATTTGTACATAACTGCTTAAGCTTTTGCTGCAACCTGTTCAAAATAAGTGTCGAAGCTGAGCTCATTCGTAACCAAAAATCCTAAATCCTTTATCTGAACAACGCTCCCAATCGGTGCATGACATGTGTACATGGGATTATTAGTACCAAGGTAGAGCACTCTAGTCTTTTCGACAGAGAGGGGAAGATCCCAGTTGCGTGACCAGTCAGTAACAAGATCAATAGCATTTTGCTGTTTAACACGGTCGGCCCCAGTGGTTGGCTGTTTGTAGATTGTTATGTCATTTGCAAAAGCAACACATCTGACGTCAGCTCCAAGAAAGAGGTGGGTAGGCTCGTAGGTGCATATGTTGAATAGAATTTGGGATAAAACTCCACCCTGAAGAACGCCACTACTGATATTTCTAGGTTTTTTAAGTTTTTTCTAGGTTTAAGAACGGAATTGATGCGCACCAAAGTGCGCATCAGTTCCGTTCTTAAATTGTGATTGGATAGAAACGAGATGATCCATCAGACGATACGGGGATGAATGCCAACAGTCGTCATTTTTCGAAGAAGTTTGGTGTGAGATGCATTGTCGAAGGCTTTGCAAAAATCAAGATAAACTATGTCGGCATTTGTACCTTCATCCATATACGTTGTCCAGTCATATAGTGAGCGTGGCATAGCAGTGGTTGTTGATCTGTCCTTAGGAAACCCATGTTGGTGGATCGAGATGGCATCAGGAGCTGGGAGACAGAGCTGGAAGGCTTTATAGCTGAATGTATGTAGGTAGCTTCTGAACTACAGAGCCAAGACTTGATCCCGTTGGCCATCGAGTTGCTCGAGAGACAGCGTCTCCATTCGTCCCTGTTAGAGTGTTTCAGTGATCGTCCGCGCTCAAGGAAAACGAGGAGCGTCATTTTATTCGTTCAGAGCTGTCCTGATGTTACCCTGACATCCTGCAGAATTGCAGTTCATAACGGCTCTTGTCCAGTAGGTGTCTTTGAAAGCCATCATGTAACCGACCCACCTAATGGCCTACGAGACAGCGTCCATGATCCTCATAAAATCGACGATGCTTGGAACGACAGAGGGCTTCTATCACTTGCGTGAATCGTGTCACTCCGTCCTCTCGATTCCCCGCCGTGACGCTGATTGCGTGTTCATCCTGCTTTCGTATGGCCCAGGTCTCTGAGGCGTATGTTAGGGCAGTAAGAACAGGGGAGTTGAATTGGTGGACACGAAGTCGGAAGTTCTTCGCCTTCCTCACAGCTTCTTCGATGCTCTTGAAACCTAAATAAGAAATATCGATATATATATATATATTTATTTATTTATTTACTGCACTCAAAGGTGCGCATAACCGTGAACAAGTCGTTAATTAAGTCGAAAACCAATCCAGTACCAACAAAAAAAACACCGAAAAATAAACAAAACACAAACAACTTACTAAAAAAGTTAAAGGAAGAAACAAATCAAATGCGCTCGCAAACGATGTAAAAAGGTGAAATACTAGAAGTGTGCATTAAATACTCCTCTTCAAAAGCACAATAAATCCGCTTGTCCCTTTTCCTTGCCGTGTCTTCATTTGCACAATACAGTGAAATATAAAGCACAATTAAATGTCGTGGTTCTGTAGTGTAAAGTCTATGTACTACGAGGCAATCCCTTTAACAAAATATGAGGTGTCGAAATATAGGCAGTGTTGGAAGGCAAGTTCAGCAACCATTAGAATAGCAGAAGGTAGAATGGATCGGTTTCAAAAAGCAGCCCAGCTATAGCGTGGTTCATTACAATCAAACCACTCTCGAGCAACATTATTGGCTGGTCATCACCTAAGCGTAAGGTATAAGCCTTACGTACTGAGGCGAGACAGTGCTTCTTTCAGTGACAGCCATTGTCGCTACTATAGCAGCAACTGGATGACATAAAAACCGAATAAGCCTGTAGAGTAGCAAAATTTTCAAAAGATTTTTGCTCAAGTCTGACCTCACTTGCCAACCAACTAACCCAACTAACAACCGAGTCTAGCGCCATGTGCTGTGATAGGTGATGGTACCAATATTGCGGCGAAAGCGTGGTGTCATTTAGGAACCAAACTTTGACATTGCACTAGTATTTAGAGAGGTATAAACGGAGTGGTTTCATGAAAGCAAGACAAGGAGAAAGGAAAATGATAATTTAGAACCATCGGCAAATACAACTAGTTAAAAACTCAATAAACATCAGCAAAGTCATAGAACTTCAATGGGCATCTATCACACATAACATCAACGTGATGAAATGGAAATTTTGTAGCCGTTGTATTAACAGCATTTAACATCATACGGCCATCATCGTGCAAGCCTAGCCACAAAGCTTATCTGAAATAGACGCCGTAAGGCCGAACAATTATCAGTTTCCCAAAAACTGGAAAAGGTCAAACCTCTTCAGATGCCTCTTGAATGCAGAGCTACTTTCGGCTTCAAATACGTCCGGAGGAAGCAACTCTATCCACCTAGCGCAGCGATTAAAGAGATTGTTAAACATTAAAGAAGATTTCCACCTCCCAATTCTGCGATAGTGAATTCTAAACCTGCCGTTACGCAAGGTTGTTGGAACGAACACCCAATATTTGCTAGGCGATAATTTTGACTCCTTGCGGAGGAGACGAAAGCAAAAAGTCAAGTCAGAGATAATACGCCTCTCCTGGAGTGTCTTTAATCCAAATATTTTCAACCTATCAGCATAGCTTGGAGCATTGAAACTACTTGGAGGAGACATTATTCTGTACCACAAAAGTCGTGTAAAGACCTGCTGAACTTTTTCTATTTTAAGAATGTCTTTCTTTAAGTGAGGACTCCAAACTGGAGAACAGTATTCAAGATGAGGTAGAACGTAAGTCTTATACAGCCTCAACAATATTTCTTCGTCAGAGCACTTGATATTACGCAGAATAAAAAATAGAGTACTGTACGCTGTTCCTATGTATATATAATATATACGTATGTATTGATGTATTAATTAATAAATTTATTTATAAACCGATACAAATCAGGGAAGTTAAGAAAAGGCGGCGTTCGACCACAAAATTCAACCCATTTCAGTCTGTTGAATAATGCTTATGCTTTATTCCATATTCGACCCGTCGCTGAATCTAACGTTGCATGTTCTTTAATTTCGATCGGAAATGCACACAAACTTTTGCCTGATCCGTCGATCGAAAGTATTCACCAGAGATGTGATTTAACTAAAACACTTCAAAAATCCTGACATGGCTCTTGATAAGCTGTCAGGGTATACTTCTACAAACTGTTGAGTCTTTAAACCTTTCTACTTGGTTTTTTCACCTATTCTTCTGCTCCTATGTTTATCGTTATGTGGTTCAGCACCTTTCATTCTTCGTACGTGTGCCAGCAAGAATCTCGGATGCATGGCAGGACCGGCGATCTGTAAGTTCAGCGGAGGTTCAGGCTCCTGCAGCAGATGCGAGAACGACAACTGCAACCAATGATCCTCTCTATCGTGTGTGACTATCTATGCGTGCTTGTGATATGTGGACCTCCTTGTTTTACCCCGCATGATTTCAGAGGGTATTCCATTTCTATTTGTGCTATGAAACCCAATAATAAATCGTCGATTTCTAGTTCGAATACTGAGAGACCAAGGGACCAATGCTGCTCACCTACGCGACGTGCACCGCTCTAGGCCAGAGTAGGATAATTATATAGAACATACAACAAGGAACATTCCGAAATAATTGTAATACAGAATAGAAAGCAAAACCAGGAGCCAGATTCAATAACCGCTTCCCGCCCGCTAACGGTGAAAATACCGTCAAACCTGATACTGATGAATGTCATATAAGGGGTTCTGGCGGTATTTTCACCGTTACAGGGCATTAAGCAGTCGATGAATCTGGTCTCAGAAGTATCTCCATGACGTTACCGGTTGAATTGTGCAAAATTTGCTCCAAATTATAATCTGGGGTGTGGTTTCAAGCTAGCGATCAGGCAGTTCAAATACATAGCCCAATCCAAAATAAGCAATACCCACACTTTTCCATGAATTGTAGCCAGAATAATAAACCACTCATTGCTTTACACTTCCTTGACAAAGCCTGTTTCATAGGTTGTCCTGAAGCAGAATCGACCTTAGTTCCCTCGAGAAACCTACCTATTACCGATTACCTTAGCAGATCTGCCTAACTTCAATGCTGCTGACGTGGACTAATAATTCCTAATTGTTTACCTCAACATGCAATTGTTTAATTAGAATTGTGTTCAAAATTAGGAAATTAGGTGAATCGGAAGTGCTTTCGGCGTCATTCAGCTAAGAATTTCGTGCACTACAAAGCAGTGTTATTTATTTTTAGGCCATTCCATTGAAATGTGAAGCTAACGGAATGCTGGGTCTTTGCTCTGCGTATATGTACTCAAAATTTCAAAGCTGTATAATGGGAATGTTTGTGACATTCATTTCCAAGAGGCGATTCCTCTTTCTGAAGAGGCTCGATGTTCTTGTATACGTCTTGCACAGTTTGATGTGAAGCGGCTGAATCAGCTTGTCAACGAATGCACAGCGGACATCGTCAGCGTTGGCAATGATGAGGACTAAAACTTTATAATGTGCCAAAGAGCACCACTTCTGTTAGAAGGGAACGATTGAAGAGCTTGATGAACGGTTTTCAACATTCAAAATCAACGATAAGAGATCTTTTCCGATGCGTGTTCGTCGTCGAGTACAAAGGCAGCGACTATTCCACCGAATTACTACAAAAGATGCCCTGCACTCCTCATGAACGAAAGTAAATAACAATAAACTCCTGAGACCTTTTCACTATGACCGAAGAAACTGCAGAAGAAGGAATACAAGTCTCATCTTGTATGAGTTGCAACTCCATTCAAAAATTAACCAAATCTAAAAGAACAAAGCATATCAATTTGTCATACAAAACTATGTATTGGGCTGGATCTAAAGCTTCCGCTGTCTTAGGGGTTTGAATGTCCCCGCCTTTGTTTAATCTTTGCTCTATAGGGCTTGGTAGGACCTTTTAATACCGTAACGTTGAGAAAAACATGCTGTTTTAAAGCTTATAATGCATATAGCATTTCTGAAAAAAATTAACGAATCCAATCTATTTTTTGTGAAGGCCGAAGGAGTCTATTTTCTTGTCGTTGAGCGTTACGGCTTGAATCTCGCAAACGCTAGGCTATTGAATAGAAATCGAGTAGTTACTTTGGGAAACAACATTCGAAAAACCCATTGGTTAGCTGTCAACGGATACTTGTAAGAGATAGAGAACCTTAAAATCATTGAAACCCTTGCTCAAAAACTAATAATCGTTCAGAAGAATATGCAGAAAGAATATCTGAATAACTTGACCACAATTTACCTCAGGGTTTGCGGCGTAAAAATAATTTTGATAAACGGGCTCGTTGCACAAAAGGAAGTTGTTCACCTAGTCTACACTCGTTTGATCTGACGACTCGACAGATGGAGGTGTAATCTTTCGCCTCTTCCTTTCATGGAAGAAGCACGAAAAAAATCAGAAGAGATTAAATGTACTACAAGCATCAGATAATGGCGAGTAACATACAATAAATTGTGAAAATTTCAGAGAAGAACTAACCGTCATGAAGCTACCAGGTTGCACTCAAAGGATACTTTTTGTAGTTCACGAGCCGCTGCTGGTACAATTCAAGAAAGGATCTAGAAAATAAACTAGTAAAATAGAACAGAACACGGTAATGAAAGTCTACAGACAAATTATGAAAATCTGTTAATGTCCTGTTCCTCGCAACAAAGTGTCCCTGTCCATTCAAAGGGCTGCACCAAATAGCATTTCAATGAGCACAAAATCTGGCGTTTTGGATTTGAAAGTTGTATTTCATCCCACTAAGTGGTCAGTCATGTCACAGTCAAAGATGAATTTTCTTGGACATCATTTTCTTGGAATATCAACTGGAAATCTTATCCAGGGCTGGACGCAAGAATGTACTCCGGCAGTTCTTGAGCATTTTAGGAATTTTTACAATAAGAGATCATTTGCCCACAGAACCTAATCTTTATGTACTTGCACGTACATAAACTTTTTAGGAAGAGATATGTCAAATTTAAAAGTTTAGATCTTGGCTAAAATGGCTAATATTGAGGGAAGTCATCTTTATTTGAAGCTCGAGGTCGAAAACGGGAAACTCGATCCGAATTAATACATTATTTAATAACCTCCATTGTCGAAGGGAATTTATACTGTAGTAAAATTTTAAGAAAAACGCCACCACCGAAGTTGTCAACCCGAATTCTTCACATTGCTTAGCCTTAAATTTCTGTAGGTCTGCTCATGAACCAGCTGACATGCGGTTGCTCTCAGTGACAGATTATAGGGCTTTCTAAGCATGCCTTCATGTAAAATCAAAACAACAATGAACAGCTTCATAACTAACGCAGTTAAAGATGATGTGAAATATAACAATTTTAAAGGTATTTTCTGTGTTTGAAATAGAATATAGAATAACAGAAATGGATTCGTGGCAACCAAGGCCGTTTATATGCGAGCTTATGATGTAGGTTGTAGACCAGACCAGACGTTTTTTTAACAACATGGTCCGCATGATCGAGGTTCCGCCGGCCAATCTGAAGGCACGTCTCGTTAGGAAACGACTATACGATTCCTGCTGTAAGACTCGCCAGTGTATTATCTGCCCATTCGGTAATGAGGGAGACTGCATGGTCTCAGGTGTGGTATACCTTATAAAATGCACGGATTGCAACGGCGAGTACATTGGCGAGACGGGTAGACCCCTTGGAGAGCGCGTTAAAGAGCATTTCGGCATGCTTCGTAGGAGCGATATCGCCGGTCCGTTAGGTGAGCACAGGCTACGATGTCACAATGGCGCGGGCATTGACGTGGCGGTGACGATATTGGCTCGCGAGTTCGAGATCTCGGGGTGGAAAACACTAGAAGCGCTGTGGATTGCCGCTAGGAACCTCACGATGAACAGGAAGGAGGAACGCGTAGCGGTGATACATGAGCTGGCTCCGTACGTTGACCTTTGCGGTCTCGAACCGGAGGACAGTCTGCCAGAGGCTCGCTAGGAGGGTGAACCGAAGGTGACCTAATCTCCTCTTGTGTCGCCTTAAAAGGGGTACCGTTCGCCCATCTGCACTGGACTGTTTGTGTTACCTCCTCATGTTTCGTCTCCCTCTCCTACCAACTTCTGATACCCATTCACCGCTGTGGTCTGAAATGGCTCTTGGACGGATGGTTTTCAAACTCAACTTGACTCTTCCAGGCTCTGAAGAAGGCGGTTACGCCGAAACGTTAGCCGGAATAAAGGATCATATCAACCTACTAATATCAATGTACTAATCTTGGTTCGTCAGCTACATCACTTGGGTATTCATACTTTTTTAACAACGTTCTGGAGGGGTGGAATGGAGAGCAAAAAATGGCGATTTGGCAACTACCCAAGGCTGACTTTTGTTGAAGTTGTGCTTCAATATTGGCAGTGAAACGCATACGCAACTGTCAAATCTCTTCGACAGAGAAAATTGCGCAGCAACATATACTCGAGATGACGTCAACATTACTATTTCCTATATTTCAGCATTTGAGAACTTCACCGTGCGAGCTTGCGGCGACTGGGGATCTCGGTGCGAAGCGTCGGCTACAGTATGTGCTGAACAAGGAGGCGTCGGACAGTGCTTGGTCTGTGAGGATGACCTCTGCAACCACGCCAACACCTTGTTCCTCTCGATTTCCTTCTTAGTAGTATTTAGGGCCCTCTTTTGAGTTTCACATGCATTTGTTCATTGTGCTACACACGTTCACCGCTTTGAGCATCCTCGTGTATTGTAGTGTTACCGTACTTTAGGTCTGCTTATTTTGTCTTCAAAATTTTAATTACGTGTTGAGCATAGTAATTCAATCTAGCAATTCATTTCGAAATAATTTTTCGAAATGAATTAAAGGCCTTTTTTGATTAGCGAAAGTATCCACTCGTCATTCATGCGCTGCCTTTCTGTCGGTCTCACAAGGTAACGTCATCAAAAGCGCAGTATATAGAGGATTAAAAGCACGGTGACTTTGAATGCAAAACGTGAGCCTTGGATCCGGCTTAAATCTTTAAAAACGGTGAACTCTTCGAAAATTCAGGGAGACGAAGCAATTTCTCCCGCTCACGTCGCTTAGGGACATGGTTTTGTGATATGTGTCTCGAATTTCATACATCTCATTATTGTCTTTCGCATGATTCCTATTCAGTGCTTTCTCATATTTAGAAGACCTTTTCCCTATTTTTATGCTTGCTTGTTTATACACTCCTTCCATTACCCCATTCATTCCTCCAGCTCTTTTTAGTCCGTGATCATATTGCTGTTTCGTTTGTATGAATACATTTCAAAGGGATAGAGAGCTACTACAACACGTTGCATCTTATTTCCACTCTGCTTAATTCACAGTAATAGGAAAAAGCAAACCAAACGAGCATGATGCTCAGAATTCTTGCAAAAATGGCCTCCATCAAGGCTCCTGCATTGAATTTCTGCTTCGGATACAAGAGCACGATCAGCGGATATGACCTCTTGTTTCCGAGATTGACGAAATAACTGGACAAAAGTAAGGGATGAAAATTATAAAAGACAGCATTGATCAATCCGTTTTAGGATGCGCCACGCATTCTACTTTTAAAGGTGTCGTAGAGGCAGTTTGAATGCGTGACGCAACGACTTGTGTTGGCCAGCCGATGGACAATCTGCTGTTCTGTCCTTCCTTTACAAGTCGGGTGCGAACATTTCGACTCCGGAGGGATAGAAGGCTTCGTCGAGCGAGAAATCCAAACTGTGAGCCTAAAGTCGGGCACATGCCGCAGCCAGCGCCTCCTGCGACTGCGCTGCCATGTACTGGACGAAAGATTAGAAAGCAGTGATTCCAATATACGTCTTTTCCGCACTATTACTTGAATGTAGGAAGCCAAAACCATTGAGATTTAATCCCCCTTTTCAGAAACTGACCGCATTCCTGTAAGTTCGCGATATGTATTAAGTGCAAGCAAACACATTTTCCCAAACGGAAGAAGCCTATCAGATTGGAACACTTAAAACATACGCCTCAGGCAGCTTGCTCAAGACTGCTCTTAGCATTTTTCGAACGGCTTTCATTCGCAGCAGTTGAGCTTTGCAAAGCCATTGAAAGATCGCGTTCTCTGCTCGCTTATTTGTTTGAAAAGCACTCAGAAATTTCCTAAGCAATCCACGGTACTCACTCTGCCGGGGAATAATTTTCAATTGCCAACTCTTGATATTGATATGATATTTCAAAAGTCAAGGAAGGAAATCCTGTGTTAACGTATAGAGAAATTGGCACTAGCTTCATCGTACAAGCAGCCAGATATCAATTCTTGAGTACTGTTCTTTGTTCCGGAAACTTGAAAAATTTTAGGGGGCTCTTAAAGCAGTCCCTTGAAAAGCACTATCTTTCAAATGAATGCACACACTGCTTCAATCCTTCCACTTATTATTTGAAATAGTGGTTAGAAAAACTCATCCACTAGAGCGCAAAAAACGGAGACCTACATCTGTCTTCGGCTTTCTAATGTGTCCTCAAGTAGCTCGCGTGCTCTAGTATCATTGAACTTCTTCCCATGTCTTTTCGATGGACCTAAAGGCAACGCTTCTAAAAAGTATTGGTGAGAACGTTAGTCTTGGTTTTCTGCAGTAATCGACACTGACAATACTGGCAACTTCACTTCACTGGCAAAACTTGACACGTTATTCCTGTTCTAAAAACAAGAATACTTACAGAAAGAAATATCCAATTCTCTAATGTCAAAATCGTAGTAGTTCTTCCTTGAACTCTAGGCGAGGTTGGTAACAGCGTTTATTGGGCTTACGTTTCGGCGAGATCGCCTTCTTCAGAGCCTGAAAGAAAACAAACCAACAAACAACAAACAACAAGTGTGACCACTCGACCAAGGGTCTCCTCAACCCTACTGGATTTTGAGACCAATTAGACGTACACAAGATGAGTAGGAGACAGCAATCGACCTCACCTAACCAAGGACAGTAGTACTCGTGAGGGTACCAACGAAGACCGTACCCTGACTAGAATGCTATGTAGCCGGAGGTATGGCCTGAGCTCCCGGATTATATATAGGCACTCCCCCTTCCGGTTGATTTTTGGGTCAGTAGCCTGTATCCAAAATGCCTCAAGGGCTTTCCGCGCCGACGTCTGGGGCTCACGCGCTAAAATTTCGCATGTGACCGCAAAGTCCTCTCCGTGGTGGGCGTTGACCCTGTGGCCACCCAGTGCAGTGGAAACTCGCGACCTTTGCTTGCCCTCCATGTGTTTTTTGGCGCGTACATGGAGTGGGCGAGAGGTTTCACCGATATACCTTTCACCACAGCTGTGGCAGGTGATCCTGTAGACTGTCCCAGAAACGGCGCAATCTCCCTCTCTGCCAGCCGGACAGACTACACAGTTAGGGGTAAAGCAAAAGCGGTCGTACTTGCGGTTTCTTACCAGCGGGCATTTCAGGCTACAGGGCGGTAATTCCGTAAGAATTACCGACTCATCTAATCCCGTCCACGGATATAAACGATAAGTCTGCTTTGTCCTACTGCGATTTTGCACAGCTATTACGCTGGGCGGAAAGTAGAGAAAATTGACTACACTAACATGCATTTGGAATTTTGCTCGCTCGGTGTAGGTTGGATGGACACTCATCTATCGTGCAGCTGGGATTTATTCTCCGTAAATACGCCACTTTAGTTTCTAGCCTACAAGGACAAAGGATAAAGGACGGCGTTGTTCAATCCCTTTTGGGGTGCGCCACGCAATCTTCTTCGGCTGAACATCACGGAGGCCGTTTGAATGCGCATTTAGCCATATAATGCGGTGGCAACAACGATGAACAAGTCCGCGCTTTACCCTCCACAAACAAGTTTGATACCAATTCACTGATTCGGGAGGAATAGAAGGCTTGGTTGTTTTGGGAATCCGAACCAAGGTCCTGGTATCGGGTGAAGCGATAGCCGGCACTTCCTCAGACTGTGCTATACGCGACCTTTTTTCAGCGTAATAGATGATGCTTGTAATTAATTATTCTTTACAGGCGTGGCTTACTCGTTATAAAGACTCGAGCAAAGTTTATTTACTAAATGGTGCATGTCATAAATGCAGAATTGAATTCATGAAGGTTCTGCTTCAATCGTTTGCTCGTCATTGCTGATTAGTGTAAACAGGCGACTGCTTTTTTAGGCTACCTGGGAGAGCTTCCAGCCCAGATGGAAGATTTCTCTAATTTTTGTTTGAATTCCTAACGTTGCCCTTCAATCAGTTTCTGCGTGTTTTTTTAGTCACACGACCTACTTTTGTTTGCTTTATTATCCCATCCATTCCTATGACGTAGTTTGAACTCAAAAATAAATTTTATGGGCACGAGCGTTTTCTACCCTAAGGAGCGGCATTTACGCTCGAAATTGTACTCTATAAAATTTCAACGACGTCGATGCAAGACAAATCACAGCCACTTGGAACGGCTTCACAAAAATAATCGTAGCTCAGTCATTTTTTCGAGGTTCAAAAAAGTTAAGAGCTTTTCGAAAAATAGAAGGAAAGTATCTTCTCATAATACAGGGAACTGTTTCCAAATAAGAGATTTTCGAGAGCGGCGAGGGAAGGCGAGGGAAGTTTCTGTTTTTAAAAACTATACATTAAAACTAAAAGAAAAAAGGATAAAGGACAAAGGACGGCGTTACTGAATCCCTTTTGGGATGCGCCAGCGCATTCTACTTCTACGGGATGTCGTGGAGGTGATATGAATGCGTATTTGGCCGTACAATGACTTGCGGTGGCCAGCCGCTGCACAATTCAGCGCTTTATCCTTCCCAGGCAAGTCTGGTACAGGGTCAAGCGTGGGGTTCGATTTTTGCTGGAAATTTACGACCCCCCCCCCCCTCTGAAGCGGAATTTGTACGACCCCCTCCCTCTCTCTTCCACTGTTCTATTTCTTGTATTTCTTGATTTTTTCAAAGTTCCTTGTGCAGTTTGAACTCTTTAATAGATTCTTCTTTTCAGGTGCGGCTTCGGCACTGAAGAGGACAATGAAACGAGTTCCCTGATCAATAATGTTTTCAAAACACAATAAAATTCTTTAAAATTTTGAACGCTATTTTCGACACTCCAAAATAAAGATCTTCTGGTAGCAGTTTCCAATCATCACTGTTCAATTTATGGAGTTTTTTTTTCAGGACACCATGGACACGGAACATTCTTCTACCTGAAGTAGCGACGTTTGCATCTGAAATTGTGCTCCGAAATTGTGTTATATAAAAATTTGAGTATTACTTTCTGACGACGACTTAAGTGCTTTCCTTATAAATTTTTTGAAGAGTTCCTCGAATCGATTATGGAGCGGAAAAAGGAAGGATGGACGACGGACTTCTCTCGGAAATAATGTTCTCCCATCCTAAGAAAACGTCATAAAAAACGAAAATGGAGCTAAAAAACCCCAGCTCTGTACATGATACAGCAAAAAAACAAGATTCTCCGCAGCGATGACGGAACTGCGATGACGATATGATTAGGACGGATCGTAAGCAAAATTCTCGTTTTTCATGAAAAAAAAATATTTTTTAGCCGAAGCAGACCACCCATACGAATAAAATTTTGCTGCAGAAACTTTCAAGTCATGTTCAATGCACAGTGAAAAAATCATGATTTTCTGGATCGAACAGGATGAATCGACCTCAGGTCGACTTTGCACCAACGTCATCGGAGCATGAAACTAAACGTTCACAAAAAGGTTCATAACTCGGTAAGTTTTTCGTATTTCGAAAATTCTTCTAGCCTGTCAAGAAGAAGATAAAACACTCTTTCTCACAGTGTAAAAATCTTTTCCAAAAAAGGAGTCGTCACGCGTGGCTGCTGGTTCGATTTTTGAGCGAAAAAAAAATGAAGTGGCTTCACAAAAATATTCATAAGTTGACCATTTCTTCGAAGTTTCAAAATCTCGCTAGCTTTTCAGAAACTAGAGGAAGAGCACTTTCTTGCTATGTAAGAATTAATGTTCAAAAATTCGGTCTTCATGGGTGGCAGGGGAGGTTCAATTTCGGCTCCATGTCGCGAAAATACGTACCGAAAATCAACCCCCCCCCCGCCCCGCATGAAGACCCCTTTCTTGGAAAACGATTCTTATATGGTTAGAAAGCATATTTGCTCTTTTTTTGATGAACGAGCGGGATTTTTAATTTTCGAAAAAATAGCCGAGATGTGATCAATTTTCGGAAGTCGTGAACTGAATATCGAACCGACCCTTTACCGTCGACATCGGAGTGATCTCACAAAAATATTCATAACTCAGCAAGTTTTTCGAAATTCGAAAATTCCTCTAGCTTTTCTGAAAGTACATGAAATACTCTTTCTTACCATGTAAAGATCAATTTCCAAAAAAGGGGTCTTCATGCGGGGCGGGAGGGGTCCAATTTCTGGTCCATTTCGCAAAAATACGTACCGAAAATCGAACCCCCCCCCCCCGCCCCGCATGAAGATCCCTTTCTTGGTAATCGATCTTTACATGGTAAGAAAGCGTATTCTATATACTTTTAGAAAAGCTAGCGGGATTTTGAAACTTCGAAGAATTGTTCAAGTTATGAATATTTTTGTGAAGCCACTTCAATTTTTTTCGCTCAAAAATCGAACCAGCAGCCAAGCGTGACGACTCCTTTTCTGGAAAACGATTTCTACACCATGAGAAAGGGCGTATTATCTACTTTATGAAAAGCTGGAAGAATTTTCAAAATTCGAAAAACTTACCGAGTTATGAACGTTTTTGTGAACGTTCAATTTTATGCTCCGATGACGTTGGTGCAAAGTCGACCAGAGGTCGATTCAACCCGTTCTATCCAAAAAATCACAAATTTTTCACAGTGAATTGATCAAAACTTCTAGGTTTTTGTGGCTAGATTTTATCCATATGGGTGATCTGCTTCGGCTAAAAAATAATATTTTCGTGAAAAATGAGAATTTTGTATGCGATCCATCCTCGTCATATCTTTATCGCAGCGGAGAAGCATAGTTTTTATTGTATGTTAAGCATGACTTAAAATTTTATATGATGCAATTCCACTCTCTGTCGTCCTGTCCTTCAGAAGGCAGAAAAAAAAAATTTCAGCGAGGAGTCCATCCATATTTCAATTGCGATTGGTCATGTCAGAGAACGCAGTAGCCGCATTAAACTGCCGTAACACGGAGATTTTTTGGGGCTCCTGGAAAATTCATAAAGCTTATGTAGATGTGTTTTCTATGCTTTAAAAGGCAGGTTCTAAAAGTAACGTGTTCCATGTGATTAGTGTGTCAATATATTTTCGGTAAATCGAGACGTCTGATCATATACAGTACCGCCGCTAAACATTCAACCAAACGACGTTTGCGACGCAAAAACGCGTTTTCTGCGTCGCATCATGATAACTTTGTTCAAAGTAAAGCCTTTCTCACCAAAATTTACAAGCGCTCCTAGCATTATCCTGCCTACCAATGGGCATGCAACCGCCATTAAAAAGTGGATGGAAGCCTGAAAACCAGTGCCGCAATTAAGGAGGGTCCTAATTACTGTGACCCGACCCAACACCGTCGCCGAGTCTCGCTTAATTATGTCCCCAGGCGCAAATAGTGCCGCCCAGTTGAATTTTAAAACTCTTAAACCTAATTAAAATTTATTTTCCTGCTGTTTGTGACCTTCTCCTGGCTGCGACAATTCATTTGATACCAAATTTGGCAGGAAAATATGCATGAGTCTGCAGCTGCTTCAACCGATTTTGTTTATTTCAACGGAAACATCCTCAGTCTAAACCTGTTATTATAGCTTGCAATCTACTCATCTTTAAGGAGGGAAAATGGCATAGAAAATTGACGTTTCGAGTTTGGGCATTTTGGGCATTTGCGTGCTGGCTGCGATTCATCAAAACTGCAAGTGAACCTTCGTGAATAACACCCTCTGTCGCCGAGTTTGGCTGCGAATATCCATGTCCTAAGGAAGGAGTTAGTCCAAAAATACGTCTACACTTACCATACACAATGTAGAGGCTCCAAGTATGAAATATCGAGAAACCAGGTGATCAGATGGCAGAATTTCAGCTGGTTGAAGTGAAGACTTTTTTCAAAAGTGCGACTGAGCTTCTACAGCGTTTCATGCACAGTCTTTGCAGAATGAACGCTGGGAAGCCCAGCATTCATATTAAGTATTTTTTCGCTCAAATTTTTCAACCAGTCCAGATGCCATATTTTGACGTACCAGATCAAGGGTCGATGTAGAGGTCTTCTTCGACCATAATTGCACTGACCTGACATGCCCTACAGAGATATTGCACTCGGCTGCATGACCAACGAATCCCTCACTTTTCTTTCTTGTAATTACGGGCCTGTTCGACTTTATGCAACTCACCAATATCGATCCATGCTGCCAAATCTCGATGAGTTTTTAGGTTTTCCGAATTGCGTACATCATATTAGGTAGTCAGGAAAGTTCTCCCTGTTTTGAGTGCTCCACTTTGAACTAACATAACTTTCTAAAATTCTATCGGATTTAGTCGAAATAAGCACCGCTTCAGTCAGCACACTTTTGCCAACGGGGAACCAGTCGTCTTATTCCATCAACGAAAGAATTAGGTGGTCGAGATTCGATAAAATTCAGTAAGCTGTTTTGGCTTGGTGTTGACTGGTGAAGGTTTTACCAGCGAGAAAGTTCTGAAAGTGTTTGGAAAGGTGGTAGTCGATTGGTGAGAGGTCTGGAGAATATGACGGGTGAGGCAGAACTTCAACCCTTAGCTCGTTTAATGTTCGTGTGGTGATTTGCGAAACGTGTGGCGGGCGCTATCGTGCAAAAGAATCGGGCCTTTTCTGCTGGTCATTGCTAACTGAAGTTGACTCGATTTTCGGTGCATTTCGTCGGTCTCCTTACAATAGGACTTTGCTGTGATCGCTTGGCGTAACGGCGAAAAGTTGTAATGGATCACACCAGCCGCTGACCACTACACAGGGACCATTACCTCTTTTGGTGGAGGTTCGCCTTCGGAAAATGCCTAGGGGTTCGACGGCGTGCAACCACTGCCCGGAACGTTTACTGTTATCATACGGAATCCACTTTTCATCACAAGTGATGATTCCATCCAAAAAGGGGTCCATTTGTTGCGTAAAAGGTGAGAAGAACAAATCTCGAAACGTGACAATTTTTGCCGCTCACTCAACTCTTGGGGCACCCACGTTTTCAGCTTTATCACTTTTCCAAGGCGTTTCAAAGCATCTGCAACTGCAGCTCTACTAACGTCTAGCTCTTTCGCGATTTCGCGAACTGTTTAGGATGGTTTGGCTTCCACCAATTCTTTCAACTCGTCGTCCAGGATTGCCCTTGATCGACCGCCACAGGATCATCTTCGAGGATGAAATCTCCAGTCCGCATTTTACTGAAGCACTGGCACACAGTGCCTTCTCCAGCTCTATTATGCCCCACACTTGATCGATATGTCAAGCTTCTCGGCTGCGGATTCTCCCAATTTGAAGTTGTAATAAGATATCGCTCGGAATTGCTCATTCGACATACTCCAATAAGCCCTTCAAGAACAGAAATACAAAACAATGTTGAAACATTTTTTTTTAGTCAGATAAAGCGAAAAATTCTGCGCAGAAAGTAACATTAATGCGCAATACAAGTTTTTTTAGTGAATTTTTACTTGATAATAGACGAATGAAAGATAGCAACGCAAAACGCTGATAACTTTCCGGACAACCTAATAACATGAAATTGTTGGCTGAAAATTTCAGTACGATTTCTTTCATGCCTTCATTCACTTACTCAAAAATGAACACTTCGTTTGAAGTTTTTATAAAATTCTCATTTTTTTGTAGAAAATAATGGTTTCATATCCTGTTCTTAAAAGTAGAACCGCGGCAGTTTTTAGCGCCAAAAGGGATTGCGCCATGCAATTGTCCAAGACATCGCGGTTTTTATTCGATTGATAGCAAAATTGCTGTTTGCATAGAGTTTACGCCTGTAAACAACATAACAGAGAAAATTGTAAAAACGCATATTCTCACTTTGATACCTCATGTAAGCAGCATTCACACTATAAATCACATAAAATTCGCGGCGAGCTTTTCAAGTGCAGGGCGCAATCTGGTCTTTGATGCACTAATGAATCCTACCTTGTTGTGCTTTAAGACAAAAGTTATTTGATTATTTTTTCAAAAGAAACAAAACTTGTGTAAAATTATTACATTCGTTCGGGCAGCTTAACTTTAAAAAAATTCAAGAAATTTTTCTTGGACAAAAAATTATTCTACCCTTCTTGAAGTGTTCGTATTTTAACCTGTGAAAAGCTCGCTTCAATTTGGAAGATGTTTAATTCCTATTTAAATGGAAAAGTGCCCAACTCGACGTGAAAATGATAAATGCATATTTTACGTTGCGGCTAGGCACACAATTTTGAGAAATATAGAATCCGCGTGATCTACGCAATCCGGAAAACCAAAAAACTCATCGAGATTTGGCAGCGTGACCGTAATTACGAGAAAGGAAAGTGAGGGATTCGTTGGTCATGCAAACGAGTGCAATATCTCTGTAGGGCATGTCAGGTCAGTGCAATTATGGTCGAAGAAGACCTCTACATCGACCCTTGATCTGGTACGTCAAAATATTGGCATCTGGACTGGTTGAGAAATTTGAGCGAAAAAATACTTAATATGAATGCTGGGCTTCCCAGCGTTCATTCTGCAAAGACTGTGCATGAAACGCTGTAGAAGCTCAGTCGCACTTTTGAAAAAAGTCTTCACTTCAACCAGCTGAAATTCTGCCATCTGATCACCTGGTTTCTCGATATTTCATACTTGGAGCCTCTACATTGTGTATGGTAAGTGTAGACGTATTTTTGGACTAACTCCTTCCTTAGGACATGGATATTCGCAGCCAAACTCGGGGACAGAGGGTGTTATTCACGAAGGTTCACTTGCAGTTTTGATGAATCGCAGCTAGCACGCAAATGCCCAAAATGAACTCGAAACGTAAATTTTCTATGCCATTTTCCCTCCTTAAAGATGAGTAGATTGCAAGCTACAATAACAGGTTTAGACTGAGGATGTTTCCGTTGAAATAAACAAAATCGGTTGAAGCAGCTGCAGACTCATGCATATTTTCCTGCCAAATTTGGTATCAAATGAATTGTCGCAGCCAGGAGAAGGTCACAAACAGCAGAAAAATAAAATTTAATTAGGTTTAAGAATTTTAAAATTCAACTGGGCAGCACTATTTGCGCCTAGGGACATAATTAAGTGAGACTCGGCGACGGTGTTGGGTCGGGTCACAGTAATTAGGACCCTCCTTAATTGCGGCACTGGTTTTCAGGCTTCCATCCACTTTTTAATGGCGCTTGCATGCCCATTGGTAGGTAGGATGATGCTAGGAGCGCTTGTAAATTTTGGTGAGAAAGGCTTTACTTTGAACAAAGTTATCATGATGCGACGCAAAAAACGCGTTTTTGCGTCGCAAACGTCGTTTGGTTGAATGTTTAGCGGCGGTACTGTAGAATATCGTTTCAGAGAAACATAGTTTTATCACTGTGTGTCAAACGGGCTTAAAATTTTATAGGGTGCGATTTCATCTTCTGATGCTGTTTCCTGCAGGAGAGAAATTACTTTTCAAGCAAGTCCGTCCTTCGGTTGCCATTCCGTCATCGACTCGAAGAGCGCTTCAAAAATCTTGTAGGGAAAGCACTTAGGTCGTCCTCAGTAATTAACACTTGAAATTGTATAGAGTGGAATTCTGGAAGTAGATGTCGCTCATCAGGCAGAAAACTACCGTGTCCATGACGACCTAGGAAAATCTGAAAAAATGAAAATCTCTCATTGACCATAAATCTACAGACAGGAAATCTTTATTTTTCACTGCACAGTAATCGGCATTAAAATTTTTTTGATATTCAATCCTATTTTTTAACTCAAGGAAACGCAAGGGCTTGTATATCTCCGCATTGTCGTAGTCACACCTAGAAAAACAACTTATTAATAGATGCAAACAACATCTAAAAACCTGAATTTGGAGAGAGTCCACTGCCAAAACCGAGAGAGTACGACCCCCCCCCCCTCCAGACCAGGCCGCAGTACGACCCCCCTTCGATTCCCGAACCTCAAGCTTGACCCTGGTCTGGTACCAATTCACCGACCCCGGAAGGATGGAAGGCTTGGTTGGCCTGGCGAAAATCCGAACCAGGAACCTGGTATCGGGCACGCGAACGTCGGCGCCTCCTCCGACTGCGCTGCAAGCGCCCTTGGGCGCCGTCAATGGCCAATACCGTTCATTTCAATTCATAGCGGTTTCTGTCATGTTCATCGACTTTATGTTTATCGTTCCACCACAGTTCTTCCCATTTCCCCAATGCATTGTGCATTACAGCTCAAGCACTCGATCTGATAAATTGCCTCAATCTTCGAGCAATCCCCTAAACTACCGTTTGGGCAAGTAATGCAGTTCTCCGATACACACTGCATATCGTAGAGTCGGTCTAGTTTACTTGATTTATTCAAACCGTAGTTTAAGGGATTGCTTGAAGACTGGTGCTATTTAAATCGAGTGCTTGAGCTGTAACGCAAAATAGATTGCGGAAACGGAAAGAGCTCTGGCGGGAAGAGTAAAAAATCTAGCCAGCAAAATACGTGGATTGGATCCCATCTGGTAAAGATGGAAATATTCATATGACGGAAACATTTATGAAGCGAAGGTTACAATATCGACCATTCAGAGTGACATCTCAGCACTAAAGGCTTTAGACGTATACTGGATTGTTACAAGAAGTTCAGCAATGGACAACCGAAATGAGCGTCTGGCTGCAACAAGTGACCTCTCGCCGTTTGTGCCTCGTTGTGAACCGTAAAACGACCAGAGGGCGACTTCCACACATTGTTGACATTCACACCTAGCGGTCATGAAGCACATAGCAATCACGTGCCCTTATCGGTGGACCTAGGTTGGTTCGATTCTCCAATGTGTCCTCTTGTGTTGATTGTAGGGGAAGGTCCAAAATGCTGGAGTGGATGCGCTTGGTGGGTTTGGGCGTAAATCTCAACTTCCACAGCATGTTTAGGCCTCTGAAGACGACGGAACGTCGAAGCGTCAGAAACGTGCGTAGATGGTCCACCTAAAAACCTCGCTTAAACAACGTATTACTAACATTAACATGACAACATTTTGGGGAACACTTTCTCTGAAATGTCCTCAAACGAGTCTTCAAACCCCGCATCTTCACGATGCCAATTTTTCCTGAAGGCCATTGGAGGCGCAAATATTCTAAAAGATTGAAAAGGATGTCAGCAGAATTAAGACTTTGAAGGCCATGCTAAAGCTTGCATATTAAAAGAAAATTCCGTATTACAGAATTAAAAATTTCGATAAAGATAAGAGGTGTTTTTTATGATGGCAGCTGACAGCAAGGCTCCTCGATTATCTGCAATGGTCATTCTCTCAGCGAAAGAAATCGCCATTGGCGCCCAGACATGTTTCTGATACTTTCCTTCAGACGTCTTTCGAGGTTGAGTCGTGGCGATGCGCCAACGATCCATCGACTGAAGCAGATGGCAGTCAGAGGGCGCAATGTCCGGGATGTATCGTGGTAGCTTGATTTTGGTCCAGCCCAATACCTAGACTTTTTTCCTGAGTCTGAAATGCCGTAAGTGGTTGCCCGTTGCTCTGCAGGAAAAAAATTGGCTGCTATCGACTTTCTTCTGCACTAATTTTTGCTGGATGTGGTCGAGTTGTTGGTAAAAGCGAGCGACGAAGGTTGCTTGACTAAGTGGAGCAGCTTCTGGAGTGCACTGAACCACAACACATCCACCAAACGCACAGCAGAATCTTCTTTCAGTGCAGCTCCGGATTTGACGTCAGAACCCCCAGCTCGTTGCGTTTCAGCTATTGCTTTCAGGCTTTACAGTTGTAGTGAAAGATCCCCTTTTCAATACTGGTAAGGATTCGATCCAGGCCCCTCGCGTGAACCGGTGCAAGAGCTCTCGGCAGTCGGAAGCACAGCGACTTACTTGGGTTTCCGTCAACGCATGAGACACTGACGAAGGCCTTCTAATTTTCAGCAGTCGAAGAACGGTGGTTTCTGGAAGGTGTGGAGATCAGCGGTCAGTACTAGTGTGGTTTGAGAAGAATTCGACTTGATGGGTTTTCGCAGGCGCCCTTTGTTAACGTCTTCCCGGGAGTGCTTTGTCTTTGATGCCTTTCTGTCAGAAAGATCCTTTTTATACCATCTCCAATAATCTATTCGGTTAGGAGTGGACTTGTCGGTGACTTCCTCAATGTGCTTGGCTGGGTTGCTACCGAGCTTGAATTAATTGAAAACGAAATCACACACTTTTTCACTTTGAGTGGTCATCGTTCTAGTGAATAAAACTTTTCAACAATGCAAGGAACATCAACGATTTATAACTCAAAATGATTGCTGGGGAACAAGCTTTCAAACAAAATATAACAGAGCAGGGGTCTACTTTAAGTTTCGGAAATAAACAGGAATGTTGCAAAATTTATGACTCAACCTAATATTATATTATTTACCTAGAAACAAGGCTTTATAGATTGGTCAAGACCATGCTGACCTTTTTTGACAGTCCTCAATTAAATCCCGGGTCACAGTGTCGTAAAGATACAATGAAAATTTAAAAGGAACACAGACAAGGACACTGCGAAATCAAGTACATTACGACGATAAAAATCACTTCCAAAGTGACCAGCCTGAGAGTAATTCCATACAACCGCCGTGACACTATGCAAGCAGGAAGTCTCCAGCTTCTCTCGTCATAAAACCTTGGCATAGTAGAGAATAGTTGTCAATATTTTTGCTTGTGCCGTTCGAGGTTGTTACGGTGGATCTTTATTTGCCAGGCCTAACGTTTCGACGCTCCCGTCTTCTTCTGAGGCCTGAACGTGGTGCAACTATTAGATGAGCGAGTTACCCCACCAAACGCTATCCCCACTCTAGCGGTTTCGCTTCCTTAGAGAAATCACCCCATTTTGTCTGCGGTTAGCACGAGCTCTGCGCCGGCATGCCTGTTCTTTTGATACACATTTCACCAAGGTCGAGTACAATACATGCTGTGCTTCCTTGACGACGATTTTCGGCATCAATCGATATATATATACATATATATATTGATAATCTTCGGAAGATCCTCGGAAACGCATCTCCTATCTTCTTATTCGTGATGAAATGTGGGAGCACACCGGTCGCCATCAGGGGTGTGCGCCGACTTGCGGCCGGTAAATTTTTTACCGCAAATTTTTACCGCGGAAATTCGCCGGTAAATTCCGGTAAATTCGGTAAATTCGTTAATTTTTTTTAAATTAATATTACACAAAATAGCAACTAGTTTTAAACGGTGGAAAGTAAAAAAAGCGAAAAACTTTTCACCAAAACATCGTCACGTTCAGAAAAACCATGTTATCTTCATTGTATCATGCATATGTCATTCTAAAACAAACAGCACCATAAAAGCATACTGCATCATACAAAATCCAACAACAAACTCTCACAATAAAAACTTCCAAGAACAACATAGGAAGCGGAGGTCACCTTAATGATCAGAATAAGCGAAACTTTAGAAACAACAAAACATTTTCAAATGCACCTAGCGGTCAAAGCCGATCTGCGGAATGTTAACTTTGCGAAAAAGAAGACCTGCAAAATTTCCAGGTGTGAGTGCCTTGCGGAACTCATTCAAAATTTGACCGGCGGCGGAGAAGACTCTTTCGGTTTCCACCGTTCCCGGAGGAGCACAAAAGTACCTTGGAATTATTTGAGCCAAGTGAGGAAATACAGATTTGGTGACCGGATTCGTCCAGTACTTCAACGGGTTAGCGCCTGTGTCCAATAGCTCCTACTCTTATACTCTGATGCTCTTATACTGCTGATGCTTGCTGAATGACGACAGACACGACGGCAGATGTGAAAGTTCGAGAAGAAAAGGCTTGACAGGAAGCTGGATAACTTGAATCTCAGCGGGTACTATCGCAGTGGAGCGCGTTTTTAACACCAGAGCGCAGCATCTCCACATCATAATGTGGTTGTGGATGTTTTAATGGGGTTGAGGACCACGAACGGTAATAGTCAGTAATTATCGGAGAAGATAGAAGCAATCGCTTCTAGACTGAGGTATAGGGTAGTAGTATGTTTCCTATTCCATTCGATTGATAGGGACATGATTTTGCATGAAAAAAACTCGTTAAATTTTCCGGTAAATTTTGGAATTTACCGAAAATTTTCGGTAAGAGAATTTTTCGCGAAAATGCCGGTAAATCCGGTAAACCGGTAAATCGGTAAACCGGTAAACGCACACCCCTGGTCGCCATGCATCGTCGGAGGAAGATTAGACTCTGGCGGGTACGCACCACTTTCTGGCGGAGCGATAACGCTTCACGGCGTGCCGGCGTTCCTTACCTGACCGCATTTGGAGGAGGATTGAGGGTGGGTCAAGACAGATTTGCGATTCTATCCGATCTAGGGCTAAAACCACTATTTGTGCGAAATACGAAAGACTTAGAGGGGCACTTCGTGAAAATTCCCAGCAAGGAGAGGGCAGCTCACCTACGATCCACCAAAATAACGACGAAGTTCCTGTTCAAAATGAGCCACAACCGCAGAGAGTCACTGTTCTTGGCGGCGCGCAGCTGTCCGGTAACGCATATAGCTTGCTGAATCTCGGGCCATCTTTCTCACCTGCACAAAACATCAACGCTCTGACGTTCCATAAGGTAGTGGGAGCTTTACATAGACTGCGAGTTCTACTACGCATTAGAAACAGGAGTAACGTGCAGATGGAAACCACCTCGAACGCTAGTCGGAGTCTCCTACAAAGCGTACCGTTTCCGCGCTCATTCTATAGTGAACCTCAACCCACACCCGAGGCAGATTTTAGGTTTAGAATCTTGTCATCCGCTGTGATTGCGATTCTAAACCGTCATACGACACAGCGAAACAATAATCTAACTGTTGCCCAGTAGGAGAGGTTCAAGGAGTTGCGCGGGCTGAGATCAAATGGTACTATACGTATCTCCGTTAGCGATAAAGGTGGGAGTTCGTCGTTATGACCCAGTCATTCGACCGTGCAATAACGGAACTACACCTGCAAGATGAATCCTTATACTACCGAACCTCTGAAAGCGAATTTCTTTCGCAGTGCAGACGGCTCAATCGTATTTGGGCTACGATAGGAAGATCTGCGGGCATTGATGGGAAGCTAATCAGTAGACTAAAGCTGGATAGCCCTTGTTGCCCAGTTTTCTACAGCCTTGTAAAGACTCACAAACTATCTCATGCTGATATGTTATCCACGTCGGCGGAAACTTTTAAGATTCGGCCTATCATTAGCTGTGTGGGTGGACCAGCCGATAGAATATCATGGTTTCTTACCAAAATTGTGAGCCAGCTTTTGCCCATGGTCCCTTCTTACCTGACCAATACGCAAACATTCCTAGAGAAGCTATGCACCTCTAACATTACTAGTGACTGCGTAGTGGAGTCATTTGACGTGACATCGCTTTATACAAACGTCCAAAACGATCAAGCCTTGCAAGCATTATCAGAAATGCTGGATAGGCATATTGATAGTATTAACACATTTGGACTTATTAAAGCGCATATCATGACTTTGACGAAGGAATGTTTATCTTGCAACATCTTTAAATGGTCGGGTACATACTATTCACAAGTCAGAGGGCTGACTATGGGACAGCGGTTAGCGCCCGTACTCGCCATCTGCTTTATGAGCAGAGTAGAAGAATCAGTACTTGCGCGAGCACCAATAAGGTACTGCAGGTATACAGATGACTGTTGCATTGTGACTTCAACACAGTCTGAAATGGACGAGTGTTTTCGATTACTGAATCAACAGTCTGCGTACATTAGGCTACCAAGGGAAACTCCAAAGAATGGCTGGCTTCCATACCTTAATACACAGATAAAAGTTTCCAATGGCATGTTTAGCGTAAAGTGGTACCGAAAGCCAAGTATAAAAAACATCTTGATCAACGCCACCTCTGCTCATCCAACAAGCATAAAACGCAGCGTCGTTAGAAACATGTGGCCTCGCAGATATGTACGGGTGAACAGGAGCGACAAGAGTCATTGCGAATGGCTTCGAAAATAGCCATGCAAAATGGCTATGTATCGTCACGGTATCAGCGCAGAGCTCGTGCTAACCGCAGACAAAATGGACCGCGTGATAACAGGGTACCCTTATGTATACCTTTCAAATCTGATAAAGACTCTGCTGCGAATCAAAGGAGCATAGTTCGAGTCCAGTTGCAAAACGATGTCGTTTTAGTCAACATTCCAAACGAAAATATTAAACACCAACTGGTCTGGAATAAGCTCTACGAAAACCAGTGCTATGCAGAAAGTTGTGTTACATGTCCATACGGCAAGGTCGGAGATTGTTCCCGGAAGGGAGCAGTCTATCAGATTGAGTGCCAAGCATGTAACTCCACATATATAGGGGAAACGGGGAGAAAACTAGCCATTCGAGTTAGAGAACATCTGGCTAGTAAACAACGTGGTAACATCAGAACACCTCTCGGAAAGCACAGAGCTGAGCAGCATAACGGTAACGACTTTGAGATAAAGTGCAAGGTGTTGGCGGTCGAAACAGAAATATCGGCAAGGAAGGCATTAGAAGCGTTTTTGCAAGAAATCCTGGCATGAACGACCGTCAGAAACACCCGTCAATTACGAATGATTTTCTGCCGTTTGTGCCAAAATGCGAGCTGTAGAATGGAAGGGCGCATGTGCAGGTCGCTATCTTTATCTTATGCTATCTAGCACCGCACAGTAAGTCTCATTCGCTCGGTCGTACTAACAGAGAGTTGCGAGAGCACTCCATAGGTGGATCAAACGTGAGTTTATCCCTCTTTGCATGGGTTTTCAGGGGTGATTTCTCTAAGGAAGCGAAACCGCTAGAGTGGGGATAGCGTTTGGTGGGGTAACTCGCTTATCTAATAGTTGCACCACGTTCAGGCCTCTGAAGAAGACGGGAGCGTCGAAACGTTAGGCCTGGCAAATAAAGATCCACCGTAACAACCTCGAGCGGCACAAGCAAAAATATTGACAACTATGCAAGCAGTTTGCAGTTGACCTAAAAATTTACTGTGAATTTGTCGAACATGATTCACAATGTTTTCAACAAACTGTAGGTATCGTTAAAAAATGGCGCCCACCGTTAGGAAGAAAACAAATTTATCAGACTCGGAAAATGCAATTCTCTCCCTAATTATGAGATAGGTGGCCTATGTATTGCTATAGCAGATAAGGTTGTTGATCAAGATTTTCATTATAACAACAAATTGGAATTTTTCGAGCAATGCAGAAGATTTTGCAGAAAACGTAATCAGGATTTTTCATATATTTAAAGCGTGTTGCACAGCGAATAAGTCAGTTTTTACACATGAGGACAATACACTTGTGGGACTAATAGTGGAAAGTAGAAATGAGCCTTCACCTCACAAAAACAGGGATATTAACTACAGTTATGTCAGAAACGTTAAGATACAATGGATTCTTCCATCCGCGAATTCCTAAATCACAAATATGCAGTGAATATCCGGTATCAAAAGTGATAGGTTGGGCAATGAATGCTTACAGATGTGTGAAAGGCATTCAATATATTGTCTGCGTAAAATTTTTTCCCCTGGACCTGTGGGACTCACTGTAAAATTTGATACCCCGAACCGACGTCAGCAGTTATTAGCGACAAGGAAGGATTGGCTCAGCCGGCGTTAGAGAAATGAAATTCACATCCCTCTTCAAAGAGTTTTGAATATTACAAGTGCGTCTCTAGGAAAGGAAAGTTTCCTGAATTTGACATTTTATGAATTCATTACTGTTGTTGTTTTTAGTGATGCATTTTGTTAAATGTTACATATTTTATGAGCTTTGTATGAGCTTTGGTATGAGCACTGTCTTGAAAATTCGTATTAAATAAATAAATTCGGCATTACATAGTTGAAGACATAATACAAAGTTTTAGCTCACCGGAATGGGGAGGTGAAATCACGGATATCGTAAGTGTTCGGAAAATATCAAAAAAAGTTCTTACTTTTTAAGTGATAGTTCATAAAATCATGTAAGCTCTAAAGTTCTTTCAACACAACGTGTCATCAAAAATAGATTAAGATCTCATGAGTTTTGACAAGTTATATTTAGAGCTGCAAGTATTAGCTTAGCACTCGATTTGTGTATGACATGATGTCGTCTTAAAAGCTCATCGTTCTGTACCTATGTAGTTCCGCTCCCCGATTTTCAGTAGTCCGCCGAATAAAATAAAGCATCGTCATCACACTCTATAATAACGCGCTAAGCGATGAGTCATTCTGTCGATCGGCGACGGTGCAGAAATTAGCGGGGGGGGGATACGGGGAAATAGGGGAGAAATTACGACATGAAAATAGCGAAAAATACCCAAACGTCTTCTCCCTGCCTGGGAACTTCGGCCTTAGGGCAATCGAGGTTGCTCAAACGAATCTGAAGTTCGTTTTTAAAGTTTCGATCGCCATCTATCGATACTGATCAAATTACGGAGCATGAAAATAGCAGAGAATACCCTATCATACTATATACTGTACGTACTGTGAGCCTTTTGTACTCCTAGGTAGGTGAGAAAGCTGTACAAGTAGAGCAGCTAGCTTGATGTGATAGTTCTTAGCTTAGTGATACTGCAACATCGCGCGAAGCGCGCAAGTGCGAGGCACGCCGATAGGCGTGACGGAGCATTTGTTAACATAAATGACAAAGTGGAACACTCCAGAATTTTCACCTTAAGTGACATACCATGTTGCACTTTCCTTACCGTGGATCATCGCAGCCTTAGGATTCCGTAGGATTATAAAAGCATAGTAGAAAAAAGAAGTAAGAAAAATCGTCATCACAGCGGTGCACCCTCCCCCTAGTGTTTTTGCTGGGCAAAATTCAAATTTCAAAATATCCTGCGCGATTCAGGGGAGCGGACCAGCGCTGGCAGTTTGGAGGGCGCCAACTCCAGAGCAGATCATCTCTCCACTTTTTCGCCTTGTGCCCGGCCAGCTGTCGTACATACCCATAAACCTCGAGCCGACTAAACGGGCTAGGTTATACGTTGTGCCGGCGTATGATTGCGTCGTCGCCTTCAAGTGCTGTCGAAGTGTTCCCTGCCTCGCGCCAGATGAGCACTACGTTGAACTAGTGTTCGGTGAGGCGATAATACATCACCTGCCTTTCCTTGAGTTATTGTTCACCACAGGCTGCACTTTTACACCGAGGGTGCGACGTCTGCAGTTGAACCAACTTTCAGATGTCCCTTTATCCACTGGAATAATCCAAGTGGCATTGTTGCGACGCAGATTAGATTCCCTTCTCGGCACCTCTTTGTTAGGCTTAGCTAACCAGCTCTTCTTCTCTACCGGAAAACTCGATTTCGTGGTGCTCTTTCAATACTACAACATAGCCCTCCTCGCACTTGAAGGTGAAATATTGGACGCATCCTTGAGTTAGAACTGCAGAAGACTGTTAGATCATTGAGTGTCACTTTCAGAGGCCGATGACGAACTCGGAAACAGTTTAACACTATTAGTGGAACTCGAAACAGCTTATGTTTTTCCTCTTTGAGCGCCGCGCGCAATCTGCCTCCTTGTCGGGTTGGAGATAAAGTGCACACGACGACAAGGTTTCCCAACACGCTTGTGGCCTACGCATCCCATCTGCATTCTTCACATCTTCACGCATTCGTCGTAATCTCGTTCCCACTCTGTGTTTCAGCGTGGTCATCTCCTTATTAGTTGACGTCGGCAACAACAACTTTTTCGTTGCAGCTTCCGTCTTCATTGTCTGCTGTTCTTCCTCGTCGCCGTCCCCCTTTTTCTTCCTTGATTTCGATGTCATCGCCGAAGTGTTCCCCGTGTTGGAGCCGGCCGTTGGTTCCTCACTTTTTTATGATACTCCTTATGTCGTTTCACCAGCTGACGCAGTTGTCATCGGTTTTTCCTTCTTTTCTGCAAAGTAGTTTGAAGCGACAAAGCTTCTTTTTAGTTAGCTTCGTTCGACGTCGTCCTCTTGTTGGATTTTATATTTGCGTTTCTCAACACTCACAGGTTTCGATCACAGTGTTAGTTTCTACTCTCCTCATTTCATTTATTTTGGTGCAACTGACGTTTCCGTTTACCCCTGTTTGGGTGCAAATCACCTGTACCTCGTCTCGTTGATCTTCAAGTTGCTCGAAGAGTGCCAGCAATGTCTTCATTCGTGGTTTAGCAGATCCCTCTCGTGACGAGCCTGTAAAGCTTTATATGGTTCACACTGGGCTTTCACGTAGAAGTTCGACCACGAGGTTGATGAGCTTCCTGGCATTTTCCTGTCTAGGAGTTAACGGTGAACGATTTGACGAATTTAACGAATTAACGGCTTTTTCAGTTTAAGATCTGGCTTAAAGACAGCGAAAATTTTTATAAATTCAACTGATTTTTTGAAGGTACTTTTCCTGTTGCTTCAGGGCGAGTGTTGCGAAGTTGGAGGAGGTGCGGGCTATCGCGTGCACCCGATACCATGCTCTTTGTTCGGATATCCCGCCCAGGCCAACCAAGCTCTCCATCCCTCCGGGATCGATGAATAGGTGCAAGGGAGAAGAAGAAAGCACTGACTTGTTCATCAGCTGGCCACCACAAGTCATTGTATGACGAAATACGCATTCATATCGCCTTCACGACATCCCGTAGAAGTAGAATGCGTTGGTACATCCCAATTGAGTAACGTCGTCCTTTATCCTTTATCTTCTTGTTGCTTCATAAGTTTATCACTTTTTCTTTTAAGGATATAGGACGGCGCTACTCGATCGTTTTTTGGATGCGCCACGCATTCTACTTCCACATGCCGTGAATGCAAATTAAATGCATATTTTGCCAAACAAACAATGAATTGCGGTGTGCAACAAGTCAGTGCTTTATCCTTCTCAGGCAAGTCTGGTACCAATTCAACGATTCCGGAGAGATCGAAAGCTTGGTTCGTCTGGGTGGGAAATCGGAACCAATAACCTAGTAACGGGTGCACGTGATAGCCGGCACCTCCTCCAAGTCGACGCGTCCACTTTTCCAAAATTTTCCTCATGCTCTTCACCAATATTCCAGCCCTCACCCCTCCACCCCCCCCCCCCCCTTGTCCCCGGCGATTCGGACTGCTACTAAAAGCTATTGAAGTTAGCAAGAGTTAACTAGAAACAATTCATTCTTGCACAGGCGAAAGTGGCGACAGGATATCGCGCTACAATGCCAGTTGTTTGACTTTGACCTAAAGGCTTCCACTGCGGTACGGTGCTCAGCGGGCTAGTGCCGCCATCGAGATTTATTTGTTTATTTATTGCCAATTCGAAAGAAAAAACATACACTGTAAAGAGAGGAATCCACATACAGAACAATTAAATTGGCTTTAGAGAAAAAAAAGAGAAAGAAGAGAAAGAAGAAGATCGAAAGTAGGAAAGGTAAGCAGAAACAATAAGGTGTGTGAAAAAAAGAAATGGAGACTTTACAACCGCACAAATCGCGCAAGTAAAACGTGGAGGCTTTTAAGTCGTGCTACAATAGTTGTGATAAAGTAATCGAAAGGGAAAAAACACGGTGCAGAGCAGCGGCCTACGATACTACGACCATAGGTGCTAGACTAGCGGTAAACTAAGTGAGGTGGACCATGTAAGTATTGGTACACGGAAGAAGGTGCGCACCCCAGTAGCTTACCCTGATGGGAGGTCATAAGCCAAGTTTACTGCTCGCATTTTTATTTGAAGAAAAAAATAGTTCTTACAGACTCTTAAGACATACGGTGCCTCAGGTACATAGAAAATGTTCGAGGAAGGATTGTTCCAACTTGCGCAATTTGTGCAGCCAGTAAAGTGCTGGAGATGTAAGGCGCGATGGAGCAAAGAGAACGAGACACATCATGTATCACAGAAACAACTGGCTCAGTTGGGTGATTACAGGTTCGTCAGCTACGACATTGATAGGAGTGTCAGCATGACGTCGGATATTTCCTGGAATCTCCAGTTACAACACGACAGTAGCACTGCTTCTGCTGAAATGGGAGATCTATTCATGTGGTCTACGCAGTTGCTGATCCTTCTAGAAGCTTCTCTGATGGGATATAAGACTGGCCGAAGATAGGCTAACCACTCTCTCTCACTCTCCACACCCACGGCGGACTAGGACGGACGACCGGCCGGAGACTACCCCAATCAGCTACACCTCCACCGCAGCAGGCCACACAGGACACCGAGGCGCACACAGCGAGCGGGCAGCAGAAGAAGGACGGACGACGAGGAAGATCATTGTGATCATAAATAAAGGCTGAGCAGGTCGATGCACCAAGAGGGGGTCGTACCCCCGACCCCACGCGTCGTAGCGGCACGCGCAGCCACACGGCCACGCAGTCGGCCGTGGAGTAATGCGTTGAACATAGCACGTACATGAAAAAAAGTCTTGAAAAAAGCGAACCCCTGATGTGCTAATTCGTAGCTGGTATTACAATATGAACGCCGCAGTATTTGATGTGGTGGTGGATAATGAGTCAAACCTAAGATTGCTCTGTTGGTTGGGACTTCAGCAGTTGGGCTAGATGGTTTCGAAAGGAATGCGAGTTTCTACAGATGAAGCAATCGTTGCTCAAGCTGTTCCATTTTGCTACTCTTCTTATGAGGAAGGAATTCTAGCTAGATGTGTTAAGCTTTTCCGGTCTGATGCGGAAGGGGTGACCTCTCAATCTGCCAATACTCGGTGCAGTCTCAAAAAGATCAGAGATGCGAAGACTAATTTCATTTGTAGTCAATTTATACATGATTGTGCATGCTATCAAAACGGTTTCGCTCAGTACTAGAAAAGTGAGGGAACTGCGTGGTCTGCCTGATATGACCAACATTTTAAATTGCCTTGCCTGCGTTCACCCGCCAACGAAGTACCGTTTTCTTGGATGGTAACTCCGTATCTGTTCTCCTTGCACATTCGGAAGATAATTTGCAGCTGAAACCTTGCTTATTTTGCTGTCCATTCTTTGATTTAGTGAATTCTTAATGTTATATTGAAGCATGTTACGCTGCTTCCATTGAACATTAGTTGTTGGCCTGTTCAAGTTGGAACATAAAACGTTCTCCTTGATTTTTTTTTAAATTGAGATGATAGTTTGCAGGTAATTATATTTGTAACAAAATTTGAAGTTTTACCGGAAATTTAACAAAAAAATTTCGTTAAAAATCTTTAAAAATGAACTTGTGTGCATTCTGCTCCTGACAAAACTGTGGGTGCTACACGAGCAAGTGTCTAGTTAATGACCCGTAAGCAAGCCCTAAATGCGGTACTGAGTTTGCTCTTCGTTGAGGAAAGTCATCGAAAAGCTGAGAGCATCTTATTCCTGAAGTTTGCGAAGTTCAGATGGAAGCCATTTGGACCTAGAGCCCACCGAGCCTACATACCTGCCTTACCTACTCAAAATCCTTATTTATGGCCTCTCTGCATAGCTTCTCATACTCTCAGGTGCGTTAGCACTTACCTGATGCGCGTGCTGTCGTATCAGCTCGGGAGTTTCCGAATACAGGCGTCCTTCGTCGGTCTTCAAGCTCTCGTCTCCCATGTCACTCTTCTGCAGGTGGCTCACGAAACGGTCGCATCGTCGATGATGTTGCCAGTAATGGTATCTTCTTAAAGACCTGAATGAAAGAAATGTGTAGTGCTCCCATTTGGAATTTTCCTTCTTGGGTCATGGAGCCTTCTTCCCCGGAAGAGATAAGCGGAACCAAGTCATCGTTCAGACAATATGATCAATTATGACATGGTCCTTATCGCAATCTCCATACCATCGGTTGACATGATGAACTCAAACAGTTGTTTGTCCTGCTCACTCCATATCTTCCTCCACCCCATAGCGCAGGTTCTCGTGATGTGAGGTTCCCCAAGCTGCCTCACGGCCCGATTTTGGCGTTTATATCGCCGACAAACAGCGCGCCACCTACATATTCCTTCGTGGAGAGACTGAAAGCTCCTAAGGGAGGAAAGGGTACGTGTAACTGCAATAGGTTTAAAATGCTATTAAAATAAGTACTAACTCCTTCTTAAAACCAATCTTCATCTTCGCACTCATTACAGCACTCATTACAAATAGTGCACAGTTTCTAGGAGGAGGTCCATTTGCGTATTCTTTCCTCCAATACCTACTCGTAGTCTCCCCTTCATTGATGCAGTGTGACCCTCGCATGAGACCAGGCAGCGCTGAGTTTTGAGTTTTTAGAGCCTGGCTAGGTGCTCTCAGCGCCTATCATTCAGCTAATTACTCTGCTATAATGAATTCCGGCGGCTCGCTGAAAGCAGTGATGGATCGGCCACCGGTAGCGAGTCTATTCAATTGCATAGGCCGTGCTTCGCATAGGCCGTGCTTCACCAATAGTGCTCTTACAAGGAAAGGTCCCCAACTCAAGGTGAGCTTTTGCGATGCCATTTTGACAGGATGGAGGGAGCGGAGTCCAGAACTACAGTTAGTTTCTGCTGAACGCTTTTTTGAACACCTGAAAAGAAGGTCTGAAAGCGTGCGCGCAACTATCATCAACCACTACGACATCGTAGGGGTTTTGAGTTCGAGTCCGTGTACTGCCGAAATTTTTGCACATGTTAGTTTGCTGTTATTACGATTTCTCATGAGGAGTCAATTTCAGACCATCAATACGTGCAACAGCCAAGGCTGTTTGTGTGCGCCTTCATATGTGCTCGATTTTCAACTATTCAAATCTCCACCGCTACCATATACCGCATCACCAATGATACCGTGATTGTACACAATTACGTTTGTCTTACGGCTGAATAGTATGCCCTGGGCCATATCCGTTCATAAGTGTGCTAAAAATATCGTTCTCACCTGATCGTGTTGTCGGCCAATCACTTTCCACCTTTACACCGGATTTCACTTCGCCGTGAACAATGCATATAGAATCAAACCTATCAATCGAGTGGGCTCGAGCGCTTGTAGAGTGAGCGACGCTCTTAGAGTGAGTGTTTGGGGAGTTTTTTCGGAAATTCCCAACCGCTCTTCCCAGAAATTGCTCTAAGACTGTCCAGCTTGCCTTCGGAGTGCGCCGTGAACAATGCATATAGAATGGAACCTATCAAGGAGGGAGGTTGCGGTTGGGATGCCATGGGATGACTCCTCCTGGACGCCATTTGTGGAGATATGAAGATCCTCCTGGACGTGATCTGTAAAGATATAAGCACTTGTATTTTACTTGTTTCATAGATTTGTACCACAGCTGTTGACTACAAGGGAAGAGCAAGACAGGACTGTTTATTTCCAGAGAAACGATATGGCGCGGAAAGGCACTGTTGAAAAACTAGCACATATGAAGGCGCATATAGAGAGCCTTGGTTTGTTGTAAGCATCGCTGGTCTAAAATCGATTCCTGTGATCATGTGAGAGAATAGTAATAACAAATTAATACATGCAAAAAAATAGCAGCACGCGGACTCGAACTCAAAACCCCGTCGATGTGCTCTTATGAGGCGGCACTCCTACGAACTGCGCCGCCAGGGCACATCTCGTGGGATGTCGTAGTGGTTGATGGTAGTTGCGCGCACGCTTTCAGACCTTCCTTTCAAGTGTTCAAAAAAGCGTTCAGCAAAAACTGACTGTGGTTTTGGACTCCGCTCACAGGGTCCTACATCCTATCAAAATAGCATCGCAAAAGCTCACCTTAAGTGGGGAAACTTTCCTTGTAAGGCTCAACATCTACTGGTAGAGAAGGTACTAAAGATTAGAATTTGTCCCTGAGAGCGAATAGAATTTGAAACTTTAGTTTATCGCTGCATAAGACAGAATTTCGAAGCATTAGCGTTGGAAATAAACCACCTTTAAAACCTGGTTGGAGCTGGGTTACCCTGCCGGCAAAAAGTTCGAAGTGCTTTAATTTATGATTACGCTACTCATTAGATTTTTATGGTTACCTTGCTAGTATCAGTTTAATTCTTTGTGGCGCTTCTTGGAGATCGAGTTAGGAGAATTTTTAAATGAGGAGCGCCTTCTGGGGCTGATTTAGGAGGGTCCTCGGCGTTGCACCCGTGAACTGGCAGAGGAACTCGAGTGCAGTCACACCAAATTAGTTCAACACCTGCGTGACCTTGGGAAGAAATGGAAATGCTGTGCATGGATACCGCATGAACTTAGCGGCCACCAGCTACAGCAAATATGCGCACTCGAACTTCTTCACTTCGGACGGCGGAATTTTTCTTGGCTCGAGAATTTGGTCTCTGGCGGCGAAGAGTGGGTAGTCTAGCCAGCAGTAATTCCCACGCCAAGACCGGAACTTCAGCCAAGAAATAAGGTTCAGTGTCCGATGGAATTCCAAAGGAGTCACTCACTGGCAGCTGCCACTCCGAAACACTACTATCATTAGCGATGTCTATTGCAGGCAGTTTAACCTCGTTGAAGCAGCCCTTTTTGGGAAACAAAGCAAGACCTTCCTTCGTCACGATAACTCGCGTTCACACGTTGCAATGGAGAAAAATCGTTTCGGATGGCATGTTCTGGCCCACCCACAGTGTTCCGCAGGCCATGTTTCAACGGACTACAATCTGTTTCTTTCGTTGTCGAACGACTCGCAGGAGAAACATTTTGACGACAGGGAGCAGCCCGAAAGGTGCCGGGCTGAGATCTTTTTTTGTCAAAACCCCAGGAATTCTACAGAAGCGGGATCTACCAGTTACCTAGCAAATGGCAATATGCTTAAATAATAATGGTGCATATGTATGTTTTCTAGTTGTTTTATGTATGGAACGAAAGAAATAAATTTGAAAAAAATGCACAAGTAGCGGGATATGGACTTTCCTCATAACCTGATACTTTGCTAACGTTAACATTAGAAGCATGCCCGGCTTCTAGTCTTCTCAAAAAAGCTCATGGTTGCTCTTTTGCACTGATATTTTCCACCGCACAACCTCGTTATTCGTCCACTCGTGCATGTAACCACGCTTCACTCTGTTCCGCAGTTCTATGTGCTTTTCAGTAACCTCACTGGTAATCGCATCAGTGCTCCTATTTTATTTTTTCCTTAATTCCGTTCCATTGGTGAAGCACGCCTCCGTGTCGAACTCAATGTTCTAACTATGCTCCCTACAGCTTTTCCTTATTGCTTAATCGGCAGCTGCCCTTTCCAGTTCATTTTTCATCCTCAACCTTTATTAAATTCTTCACACGTCCTCGCGACACCTCACTTGCTGTTTCTGACAGACTCATGAGGTCTTCTTGTCGTTTTCCTAGGCGTTTTATGCTTTTTGGGAAGTTAGCCTATTTGTTCGTTTTTCTTATATTTCGTCGCATATGCGTAATTGTATATCACTTTTGCCTTGAGCAATAAGCAGTGGGCTTATACTGATACTTATAAGGAGACTTTTTTCACCTGATATAGACGTGAACTTTCATATGGCGCATAATAACTGGCATTGCAAAAGCATCCTCAAATATTGCGTTTTTCGATAACTACACAGTGTCGTTTTTCTCAGATGGCGTGAACTACACATTTTTATGTAGGAATGTAAATGTAACTAAGTTGAAAATGAGCATTCAAAGAGAGCATCATCGGCATACTTTATTGTTTTTGCTGGGCACTGCAAGTTAAGAAGCAATTATGTGAGGTTTATGATGCCTTACTGAACGCCAGTGTCTGCAATCGTTTGCTCGCTTTCGCTCTGCAAATTTTATTGGGCAAGATGAACGTCGAAACTGCATGAAAAAATCAAGAAAAAACACCCTGAACTGGCCAATCGCAAAGGAGTGGTGTTCCATCAGGATAACGCCAGACGCCACACCTCCTTGATGATCCGTTAAAAATCGCAGAGCTCAATTGGGAACTGATGCCACATCCTATCGCCCTGATCTAGCACCATCAGATTACCATTTACTTCGCTCCCTTAGGAACCATCTGATTGAGTATCTACTCGATCTTTCAATAGATCTGATTCCCCTTCTCAGGCCCTGTCGCATAAATCCAAGGTATGACAAATCGAGCGTCCTATTGCATTCCCTGCCCTAGAAACACAAAGATCGATGTCGTTCGGAACGATAACCCCGGTACGCTTCTTTGACCGTCTATTGAAAAAGAACCGGAAGGCACAAAGTCATTAAAAAAAAGGTCAGCGATCCATGCGTAGAACCCGTAATTAATACATTTGCGCGGTACGAACGATGTCACACACTTAGAGAACGAGTCTCAATTAGAGATATATTCTTATTAGAAGAAGACATGAGGATTCTATCCAAATCCTGGCCTGCAGTGTGCCGAATGGAATTGTCGCGATAAAATATGACTTCCAAAAATTAAGAATTGGTAGTTTAAAAATCTTGGTTCCTATAAGTGAATGAAGGATATAGGAAAAAGAACGGCGTTACCTAGTCCTTTTTGGGACACAAACATTATACTTCTATGGGAAGCCGATTCGAATGCGTATTTGGCCGTGCAATGACTTGCGGTGGCCAGCCGATAAACAGGTCAGCGTATTATCCTTCCCAGACAAGTCTGGGACCAATCCACGGCCCCGGAGGGATGGAAGGCTTGGTTGGCTGGGGCTGAAAATCCGAACCAGGAACCTGGCATCAGGCGCACGCGATAGCTCGCACCTGCTCCAGCTGCGCTACACGCGCCTACCTATAAGTGAAAGCGTAGTTTTAACACTAACTATAAACCAGTTGTGTAAAAACGCGTTGTTTTGTTGGTTATCCTGTGCTTTAAATTGAATAAAGCAAACGTTTTGTACGAAAACCGATTAAAGCTGAAAGCGATAATTTGTTTTCATTTTTTTGTGGACACATAGTTCTGATAGGCAGTGTAGTAAAAAGACTTGCTGAAATGTCGAAGCTTGTTCACTTTGTTGAAGTTCATTAAACCACCTTTATTGCTTGTTCTACGTACTCATTATGCTCTCGTGGAAATCGGGGAAAGCTGAAAAGTTACCAAAGAAACGCTGATGCCATAAGGAGGTATACATACACTGCGCTTAAACTGGTAGATATTGTAGGAGATTTAGGTTTTATGATAAGTAAACATTTAAACTTCAGTAAGCATTATAGGATGTTGGCAAACAAAGCAAATCATCGAGTCTACAACCTTTCCAAAATTCTTTTCAAAGTCCAACGATCCTCAGGTGTTGCTGCGTGCCTACAGAATTTAGGTGCGAAGAAATTTAGAGTTGTGAACAACTAACTTCAATCCCTGTAAGAAAAAAGACATTTGGCTTCTTGAAAGCGTATAAACTAGTTTTACACGGAAGTTAGTTATGAAGTGCTACGGAATGGATTACCTCCATATCACCGGATGGAATGGCAGATCTAAAATTCTTGGTCTCTCATCACTTTACAAAAGAAGGAACTAGCTGACGTCTTAACGATTTACAAAACTCTCACAGGGAAGTGTCTATGACCCAATAACATTCCTTGGGCATCCACTTTCAAGAATTAGAAGATGAAAAACAATGTTGTACATTTCGGTTGCCAGAACACGGATAAGATCATGTTTCCTCACTTACAGACGTCTGAATGTGATGAATTCGTCACTAGCCAAAAGTGTCAACCTTAGTTTGTCGAAAAGCGCATTAAAAACGTTCGTCATGAGAATTGTCACTTTCGATCCGCCTTGATTCTGTCGTTTTTTTCCAAGTCGTATTTCGTTTCGGATGTGTTCATACATTGTATAATGTATTGTTGTGTATTGTTGTGTATTGTTGTGTGTAATGCATGCTTTATATAAATATGTCGGTTAAGGTCACCATGTCGTACTCTGTTCTAACAAGGAAGGGTTCCCAACTCATGGTAAGCTTTTGTGATGCTATTCTGACAGGATGTAGGACCTTGTGAGCGGAGTTCAGAACCACAGTCAGCTTTGGCTGAACGCTTTTTCAAAGACCTGAAAATGAGATGTGAAAACGGGTGCGCTACACTCATCAAAATCTACGACATCCCACGAGATGTGCCTTGGTGGCGCAGTCGGTAGGAGTGCTACTTCGTAGGAGCAGGAGCGCACCGGCGGGGTTTTTAGTTTGAGTCCGCGTGATGCCAATGCTTTTGCACCAATAGTTTGTTGTTATTAGGTTTTCTTGTGATCACAGGACCCAATTCTAGACCATCAATGCTTACAGCAAACCAACACTGTCTATTTGCGCCTTCATATGTGGTAATTTTTCAACTATTTATATCTGTACCACCACCATGTCATATGTACCGTACCATAATTGCACGCAAATTCGCTTATATTGAAAGTGCGTAACTGGTATAAAATAACCAGTTACCTACTTTTATATATTATATATGGTATAATACATAAAAAATATATATATAGAATATATAGAGAAAGCGTAATAACAACAAACTAGTACGTGCAAAAATGCTGGTAGCACTCGGACTCGAACTGAAAAGCCGCCAGTGTGCTCCTATGAGCCGGCACTCTTACCGACTCCTCCATCAAGGGGTGTTATGATGAGTGTTGCGCACACGTCTTCACACCTATTTTTATGGTCTTTAAAAGAGCGTTCAGCAAAAACGGACTGTTATTCCGGACTCCGCCCACAGGGCCTTACATCCTGTCCAAATGGCATCGCGAAAGCTCACCATGAGTTGGCAACCTTTCCTTGTAAGGGCTTTAAGATGTCACTTATCACTTGGAGAGGGAAGGCCAGTGCAGTTGAAAAAGTATGCTCAACATGATCCCTTAATCCTCACCTTTTTACAACAAATTTGATCTACTTTGCTCCTCCTCATTCCTGATTAATTTATTTAGTTGTTTCTAAGGATTTGCTCAGCCACAGAGTTCAGCGTGCAGGGAGCTTGGCAGGAATTATGAATGAATGACGAGTAGCGCCCCCGACGAACGGAGTGGAGTGCTCTCTTCGAATTCAATCAGGCTGAGCACCGTGTTTTCATATTTGCCTCGTCGAGTGACGAGGACATGACTTCATCTTCGATTACCTTCCTCGCATTGTCTTCTCAATCAATATCCAGGTCTCTCCCTTTCGTGTTTCTCATCGAAAACTCGGCTTTTCAACAATATTCTCTTAAAATCAGCATAGATCAGCTTTATGAGCAGCTGTTCCTCAATTTTTCAGCTCTGCTGCACTTTTCGATGAATCGTCGTTTCAACTAAACTATTAGGTTGGCAACTAATTTCGTGGACTCTCAAGCGCCTTCAACAAAAGTGTTCATAAACAAATAACAAATAACAGTTTTCAGCCGAAGTAAGATCTGTTGGAACGCGGGACTGCTTCCCATTTATCAGCTACCTGGCTCCTCCCACAGCTGTAGAATTCTTGTGATTTTGAAGCCAAGAATCCTTGGAGGTGCATTTTGACATGGTCCACATTAATAGATCGTCCTCCAACCAAGAAGAGCTGCAGCGTGCTATAAAGGTGTTAGTCATTTGGCGCACAGCCTGTGCTGTAAAGTGGGTGAGTTAGACGCTCCCAGCTAAGGTCTTCGATTTTTTGAAGCTCCCGATTCGTGACGTGTGATCTGGTGTTATCTTGCTGATAGATAATTCCGCCCCTGAAAATCTGTCTGAACCGATTCCAGCGGAGTTCAGCCTGCGCGCGGCCAGGTTGAGAAGAGTAGATTACAGCATTAATGCTGGAACCGTTCTTGACGAGCTTCCAGAAGTTAATACCTTCTTGACACCACCAAACGGAGGGAACGTAGCTAAGCGGACGCCTCAAAAAATAGAAGACCTTGACTGGGAGCGTCAAACTCATCCACCTTACAGCACTGACCTTGCGCCGGGTGACTACCACATTTTTAGTTCGGTGCAGTACTTCTTCGTTGGAAGACGATTTAATATTGTGGACCGGGTCAAAATGTACCTCCAAAGATTCTTGGCCTTAAAAGCACAATAATTCTATGGCCGTGGGATAGACCAGCTACCTGATATATGGGAAGCACTTCTGCGTTCCGAGGAATCTTATTTTAATTAAAGATTGTCATTAGTTATTTGTTAATAAATACTTTTGCTCAAGATTCTTGAGAGTCCACGAAATTAGTTGCCAACCTAATATATTAGGGGGGGGGGGCAAAAGTAATGAGACAAAATGAAAAAAATCTTTATCTCTTTATAACTCAATTACAACTCAACGATGCTGAGGAATGAATTTGACATTAAGGGCAAGGACCTTGCTGCCATCGCTCAGCCAACTTCCTGATCCCATCCTTGCAGAACTGCTTGGGCCTGGTGTTGATCAACTGCTCGATATGGTTGTCAAGGACTGCTTGGGTTCTTGTGTCCCTTCCGACTAGGAAGACCTGTAGGCTCAAGTAGTAGTGGTAGTCGCATGGAGAGATGTCCAGTGAATACGGTGGGTGAGGCATGTGAACGTAGCCCAGCTGGCCAAGCTTATCCGTGGTTACTTGTTCCCGATGGGGTGCTGCGTTGTCGAAGAGGAGAACCTTCTTGAAGCGCAGCGAATGAATAAGAGCGAGTCGCCGGCCCATCTCTTCTATTTCGTTCACCATGTCCTTGGAGTTCATCGTAGTGCTCTTGGGAAACAGCTTCCGGTAAACCTGTCCATGGGCGCAGACCCAAAAGCTCCAAAGGTGCCTCTCGCCCTGAACATCTCGCCGAACGAAGGTCGGTAACAGGTCACCAGGCCTCACCCAGACTCGCTGCTTGGCAGGGTTAAGGTAGAAGACGTGCTTCTCATCTTGCGTGAATATTGAGCCCAGACTGCTCGGGGTTGGGAATTGGGCGAGATTTGCGCGACACAGGTCGACTCGTCAGACTTTGGTTTCGGCATGAGACAGCATGGGGTTTTTGGCATGCTTCTGGAAAGGGCGGAAGTGGTAACTTCTCAGATGGGCTTCAGTAAGTAGCATACAAACATACAAATACGACAAGCACGAAACCACACTCCAGCCACGAAAAATATGGACACGGCATGGGGTGTCTCATTACTTTTGGCCCCCCCCCCACCCCTAATATATAGCAACAAGAAACCGATCAAATTCGGCTTTGCTTTGGCCTATATGAAACATTGTTTCCGTTGTTTGTCAATGTTAACGAGGAAGTTCCTTTCAAGTTTGATGTTTTTGTCCACATTTTCCAGATCAGTAGGTTTTCGTTGTGATATACGGAGGAAGTAGGTATTATGAAATACATAGGGATGCGCCTTTGCTTCCTCTGGTGTCGCGAGTAGCAGCCAAATTGTTTCCGATGTTTTCCATGATAATACTAAAAGTAATACTTCTTCAGCACGAGGTTGAGAACCGGTCAAAGGCCATGTGTTATCTTTTCCGGTCTTACAGTCATATTCAGGCAAGCCTTTCCGCACGCTCTTGGGACCCACGGCTTGATCAGCTTTTGTATTCGGTCGTTACATGTGAAATGGCCGATTTGACTGAAAACCTTGACAGATCATAGCATTGTTTGGAATCGATTTTATTAACAGAAATAAGCACCATTACAATTAACGCACTTTTTCTAACGCGAAAATGGCTCCATCAATGACATTCCATCACATTCCATCAATGTAAAAATTAGAACTACGGGAATTAGCAAAACACAAGAAGTCATTTTCGACATCATCTTGGTTGCTGAAATTTTCATCCTTCACATGACGATTTGAAATGCTCGAAAAAATGATAATCGGTAGGGAACAGATCTGGTAAATATGCTGAATGTCGCAGAGTTTCGTATCGCAATTCATCCGATTTCCGGACAACAATTTTTGAGACGTGCGGATGCGCGTTGTCATGCAGTAGGATTGGGTGTCTTCGATTGACCAAAGCCGGCTGTTTTTCAGTCAACTTCTGGTGCACCACTTCAACTTAGGCACAGTACTTCGCCGCTGTGATAGTTCCTCCAGTCTCAAAGAACTTGTTATGAACTATACCTGCCATTGTCGACCATACGGCCACCATGGTCTTCTTTGGATGGAGACTTGGTTTCGGCATCTCCTTCGGACTCTCGTTCTTGTCCGGCCATTGTGCAGAGCGACGACGGTTGGCAAACAGGATCCGTTTTTCGTCGCATGTGAATATGTTATCCTGTCCAAAAATAGCTCCCTTGGATTGCGCAGCCTCAACGAAACGCAGAAGTCGTGGCGCTTCAGCATCTGCCCGGCGGTCAGTTCATCCATTCAGGGATCCAGTCATCCAATTTCTTTCCTTTTCCTATCACTTTTAAGTGGCGATTGATAGTGTTGCCGTCAACGCCGACATGCTGTGCTAGCTCTCTCACAGTTTGACGCAGATCCGATTCCATCACGCCTTTGAGTTGGTCGACGTTAGGAGTAAAGGGGCCTACCTCGGTCTTCAATTTCGAGGCTTTCATCTCCAGATCGAAATCTCTCGAAGCAGTGGCCAACTCTGCTTAGCGAAATCCTCCCCAAATGCAGCGTAGCATTGATGCTACAGCTGCTGCCGCAACGTTCTGTCCACGTTTCCATTCATGTAAGTAGAGCATCCGAATATCACGTTGATTCACACTGTAAAAACGACGCAGAAAACTCGGCAAGGCTCACTTGTATCAAAACAGCCATAAATGGTAAAATATCGGTGATTCTAGGTTTTTGAAAGAAAACCATTTATATACAATGCCTGAAACGGGAACATTCGCAGCCACTAAAAAATCGACCAGAAATTGAGGTAGCAAAATCGGCTATTTCATATGCCACGACCTCAGCACTCCATTACTTTCTTGGTGACTACGCATGCTTTTGTTATATTTATGTTTATTAAGCTGAAAAAGGCAGAAGCGAGATAGGAGTAGATCAACACAAATAAACAAGCAAATGTCATCAGAAAAATAAAAGCACGGGCAAAGAAGAACAGGGTGTAGTCGATCTCCATGACTATGTAAAGTCCATCAAACTTAACTAAAGTTTTTTGATTGATGCGTACCGGTTTAACTGGTGTATAGTCCAAGCTTTTGAAGAGTTTCTCATGATCCTTAAGTCTGTGCATATACAAGAAGGCACGAACTATTGCTCTAGGACACGTCAACGCTATTTTCATTATGCCACCCCTAGTTTTAAAGACATCAAACTATGTAATTTCATAATCAAACGAATGTCAAACATTGTCATGAATCGACCCCTTTTAGGGGTGCGCCACGCATTCTTTTCCTTGGGACAATCTTCATAGGTGCTTCCTGAATACCGTTGGCGGCGTTATCCCTCTGCCTGCTCGCGGAGGGCGAGCTCAGGGTGGCTGGAAACAGCGATCTTGGGGAATACGCTACCCCTCTACCCACTGCGCGACGACCGCTCGCTCGTCACCGCTGTTTCCAGACAACTTGAGTCCGCCCTTCGCGCGTAGGCAGAGGGTTAACGCCGCCAACGGCCCGGCTTCCGTCGTCCCCAGCTCTGCGCAGAGCTGTATTGGGGTCGAGATATTTGCATTTTGTAAGAGAGATTCTGCCCATATACAACACTTGGGCCGTTCTGATCTACCGTTGAGATAGTCTCCCGGTTAGTGGGCCTGGGCGGGAAATCCGAACCAGGAACCTAGTATCGATCGCATGCGACAGTCAGCACCTCCTCCGACTGTGCTACACGCGCCCTTCATTTCTTCATATCTAGTACTAATACCTATAATGACATTAAAGAGAGCTGCTGTGTCCTCATCAAAGGGCTTTAGCAGGAGCCTAGCTAGCAACATGTGCGGTACTCTACTGCAGAGGACTTTTAGCTAGCGCATTTCAAAGAAACCTGAATACGACGAGGTCGTTTTAAACTTTACACGTGACTGACCTAGCCCGGAGGGAGTATTTCTTTCTTCCCAGTTTCTCCAAGTTTTCACGCTATTCTCATACCAGCCAAGCCTTCTAATCCTTCATGGTCGTTGGCGTTGTACTAGATAGCTCTGAAAGGACGAAGCGCTAACTTGCTTATCGGTTGTCCATCGCAGCTCTTTGTAATCTAAGCACGCTTCCACGATAGAAGAAAGAGAGAAGAAAAGAACTTTGTGGAAGAAAAATACGTGGCGCATCCCACAAGTTCTCTGTTGTCAGTAATTGACTACTCTGGGAATTAAATAGGCCAAATGTGTATTCAAACTTCCTCCACCATATCACACAGAAACAGAATGCGTTCCGAACGCTGTCAAACAGGAGTTGATTATAGCCCTCCTTCATATCACAATTAGCAATTGTAGAAACTCACGGGCTCAAATCCTGAAAGATCCCGTCAGTTGTGAGGCTTCCTTCCTTCCTCGCTTTACACCTACAGGTCTGTTAAAGCAACCTGAAACCTGATTTTCCTGGTTGCTTTTTATCTGAAGTAGATCGTGTTTCCTCCTCCTTGGTCTAGCTACCTTGTGCTCGACGATCTACCACGTCTGCCTTGAGGCTCGACTTGAAAAACTAAGCTACATTCTCGTTCGTCATGCTTGCAAGGTTCGTTTTCGTTCAGTTGTCATTCTACAGCTGGTTGGCACACCTGCTGGTGCTACCCCTTCGAGATGACAACGACAACAGCAGGCATTTTGTGCGACTTCTTGAGTACCTGTTGGAATGCTGCTCAGTGCTCTTGGTTAGGTTCCTTGCTCACAGTCTGAAGAAAGGAAGGAACATGATGCGGTTGCATTTGACACAGCTACGTCAAATGGTCCACATCCTGGAGTTCCTCCTATGGATTAGATCCCACTAGTAAGTAGAAAGGTGCGTGTAATGCAGTCAGAGGAGGTTCCAACTGTCGCCTGCACCCGATACCAGGTTCTTGGTTCGGTGTTCCCACCCAGGCCAACCAAGCCCTCCAATCCTCCGGAGCCGGTGAACTAGTGCCGGATTTGTCTAGGAAGGATAAAGCGCTGGCTTGTTAATCGACCACTGCAAGTCATTGTGTGGCCATATACGCATTCGAATCGCCTCCACAACATGCGGTAGAAGTAAAGTGCGTAGCGCATCCCAAAAAGAATTGAAGAACGGCGCCTTTATCCTTTATCCTAAATACAATTTTTTTGAGTGTAACTGCACGTGGGTTGAACGAGCAACATAATCCCCATCACTGATTGATGTTATAGTGAACGACCCCATTCAACGCTTCCTTGACTCCATCAGTCTAGCCAGGTGGGCTCTATATGCTGTATCTCCTCTGAGAATGTCCCCAGTCGTATAATAATGGATACGAGATAAACATGTTTGGGATGCGCCAGGCATTTCGCCAATATTGCGGAGTAAACTTACTAATTACAATACACCCACAAGGCACCTTATCATTGACTGCAGACTTGAGATTTCGCCTCAAGTCGACTAGGTGCATGTTCGACTGTTGCAAGAGAAGCTAGTGCTGGACGACGAAGCGATTCCGAACTGAAGCACAGCACTTCAACATCGTCGGATTGAGCTTCAGATTTGCTCTTCCAAAAGTAAATTACGATAACAGGAAGACGATTACAAGCATCAAGTGGAGGCATTTCAAGGAGAGGCATTATTCGCGAATTCAACTGCCAAATGTGCATCACCACATTGTAGTAATGCTGGAGCCAGGCAATGCGCGCAGTCCTCCATGTTGTCCGGTCTTAGTTGGCTACACAAAGAATGGATAACGTGAAGTTCATCGCATCATAAGATCGTACCAACAGATGACGCAGGATACGGAAAAGTTCTACGGAATTGGTGATGCACTAATGAGCAAGGGGAAGGCGTTACTTTCGTGAAAATATTATTTTGAAAAACTTTCAATAAGAAGTGTTCACGTCCACCGATAGCAGATGTAAACACAAGGTTCCATACCTCCAAACTACGTCGAATAAGTAGAAGAAACTCTCATAAGGATAAGAATAAAAGCCGGCGTTACCTTTTGGGATGCTCCACTCATTCTACATATTTCATGATCGACTGTAGTTAAATCTTGGCATAACGTTGATATCAATAGAACTGTTCGAGCTGTGAAGCCAAGACTGCTGTCCGCACTTTATTCGGCTGATTTCGACGCACCCGCCTTCTTCAGAGCCTGGAAAAGTCAAGCGAGGAGGTTTCCTGAAACTCTTGTAGCTTGAAATGGTTCTTGGACTAGCAGCATTTCAAACCTCACTTGACTCTTCCAGGCTCTGAAGAAGGCGGTTGCGCCGAAACGTCAGCCGAATAAAGTGTGGACAACAATATTACAGTCTGCATACTTCTCCATTTGCTATCCTATGAACAAGTCAGTGTTTTATATTTCTCAGACAAGTGATAGCAGTTCACAGAATTTTATGCCTGTACAATATTTTACGAGATCATTGTATTTTATGAGATATTCCCACGATGATATCCCACGATAGATACAAAGAGAAATGGATCCCAATCAGAGACCATTATCTACTTTAGTTACTTTACCTACTCTGCTTTACCTGCGCGTGGCACCAATGTTGGCATAGGAGCAGTTCCATTCTTAAGCAGCTAAAGAGTTTATTAGCCTGTGATTGAAGCCAAGGATCTGTGTGTTATATGAAGTAGATGGCATAGTTCCTTCCCCAGAACAGGGGTGTTGCGCTGGCTGACAGCAGCTGTCACACGCGTTGTCATGTTGGGATCGAAATCTGATGAGCTGAGGACGACTGGGAGCGACATCAAGCTCCAAACAGGTTCTCGCAGAAGCACGTTGTGTAGAGGAGCTAACGACTTCCCCGGAAGTATTTGTCTGTTTGTGAGAAAGGTTTGTAGGCGTTGCAGAATGTACTGGAAATTTAAAGCGTTCATCTAGGAAACCTATTTCCACGGTTGTAGAAAAAGCAACTGGATTTTAAAATTTAAAAAAGACAAATGGTTCCATCGTATTCGGGAGGGGGCAACCCTTAAGTGCCTGTTTTGTATATCATTCCATGCACACAACAACAACCAGGTTCCTTGAATTTATTAGGGGGGGATCTAAAAGTAACGAGACAAATTGAAAAAATTCTTTATCTTGGGCCTGGTGTTGATCAACTGCTCGATATGGTTGTCAAGGACTGCTTGGGTTCTTGTGTCGCTTCCTACCAGGAAGTCCTGTAGGCCAAAGGAGTGGTGGTATTCGCATAGAGAGATGTCCGGCGAATACGGTGGGTGAAGCATGTGAACGTAGCCCAGCTGGGCAAGCTTATCCGTGGTCACTTGTTCCCGATGGGGTGCGGCGTTGTCGAAGAGGAGGACCTTCTTGACGCGCTGCGACTGAATAAGTTCGAGTCGCAGGTCCATCTCTTCTATTTCGTTTACCATGGCCTTGGAGTCCATCGTTGTGCTTTTGGTAAACAGCTTCCAGTGTACCGGTGCATGGGCACAAACCCAAAATCTCTGAAGGTGCTCCTCGCCGTGCTCTGAAGGTGCTTCTCGCCGTGAACATCTCGCCTAACGAAGGTCGGTAACGGGTCAACAGGCCTCACCCATACTGGCTGCTTGGCAGGGTTAAGGTAGAAGACGCAATTCTCATCCTGCGTTAAGATTGAGTCCAGGCTGCTTGGGGTTGGGAATCGGGAGAGATTTGCGCGACACAGGTTGACTCGTCAGGCTGGGGTTTCGGTATGAGACAGACTGCGGTTTTGGCATGCTTCTGAAAAGGGCGAAAGTGGTTACTTATCAGGTGGCCTTCAGTATGTAGCATACAAACATACAAATGCGATAAGCACGAAACCAAACTGCAGTCACGAGATACTTGGACACGGCATGGGGAGTCTCATTACTTTTGCTTTTGGCGTTCACTGATACGTTGTCGCTGATCCTTGTCTCAATAACTCTCTAAAAGGAGCGTAATTAGTAAGTGGTATTCCCTCAGGGGTCAAGTTTAGCTGTGCCGTTGCGGCTCGGACCTGATCCGAGTGTATGTAGATGTGTGAGTGTGCGGTTTATTACATCGCCTGGAGCCGGGGGACCGGACGACGGCGATGAGATGCGCGTCTGTCGCATCAGCACTCTGTTATGCCAAGGCATTTGACACATTGATTTACAGCTAATACATTGCGATTTATCGTTGCTATCACCTCTTCGGCTCTCATTGGAGTTTCTCACAATTTCGCTCAATATCCTTCACTTTAGCTACTCAAAATTGCGTTCTGCTTATAACATTGGTGCCCTCTAAAAGTAATTTTTTCTTGCCTCCTTTCACGACCTTCGTATATTGTTACCTACATGTTACATACATGTTTTTGTTACATGTTAAATTGACTTTAAAAAAGATTAAACTGGCCGTCCCAGTCAGGTGACAGCCGCACGCCTTAACAGTCAAGATGAATATCACTGCAAGAATCTCATCTTCTCCAATAGTATTTGAAAAGGTATATTCCAAAGTCCTTAAACCTTGCCATTTATGACATCTACAGGGCTACTATGAAATTCGGTGTTTAATCTCTCAAGTCAACACCTTCCAAAAATCGAAAATGCATAATAACTGCAAAAACATCCACCTTTGCTGCTCGGACATACGCCTGAGACCCTTTCCTGGCAAGGAAAACGAAAATGAGTTGCTTAATCGTGAGTGATTTGGCTTACTTCAGAAAGAAGGTGTAAAGAGGTTCCGAGATATGATGCCGCTTTCAGACAAAGCGTTCCATTATTTTCACCTGTTCTCTTTTCTACATTTGCATTCCGCATTCTGCACTGTGGTTCCAATTTCCTACCTGAAACAGATTCACATAATTTTCAGTAAATATTGTCCGTAGCTGGCAAAAGTTGCTCACCAACGTATAAACATATCCGAGTTATAAAGTGAAAGCAAATCTATAACTCCACTTTTTCTTTCTTAGCCCGCTTTGTCAAGGTTCGGTTTTCTGGAGTGCTGGCGTCACTTTTTCCGATCAAATGCCTCATCAGGGTGAAAGCCTAGCCATCTTCAAGTCCTGATGGAACGTATTAAGCCACCGCTGCTTTGATCGCCTTTGGCCATAAAAGTTTAACTCCACGGAGAAAGAATTCGCACTGTCAATCAAAAAAAAGTCCTAGACGACTGCAGAGAAAATCTCTTCTTTTAACTCTAAAAAATGCTTTCTATCTTGTTCTCTTGCTGTCTTGCTGTGAGAATTTTGTGGCTAAAGTCAGAGAGGAACAGATCATTTCGGCAACGTACGACCGTTTCGCCTATATCAGCCTATGTCATTTGGCAACTGTTGATCACATATCGACATTGATACCTCTTCCTGGACGACATCATAGCTTTGTATGTGCCACATCGTCAAGTGAGTGCCTTCGTCCAGGAGCCGACTTACAGTAATTTAACGGAGAAAATACAGCCAAAATCGCTGATAGCGTGGCTTATCAGGCGATATGGTGAAACATTTTCCAGCCCTATCAGGAATTTCGGCTGTGTTTTCTCTGTTAAATTGCTGTAACTCGTTGATGAATCCGTCCCCAGGATGCCGCGATTTTTAGTCGACATTTAGAAAAGAAAAATCTTTAAAGAATACTTTAAAAAATAGAAAAAATCTGCTTGCCGGAGTTTTACAACTGTGAACGATGTTACAAATGCAGGTTTAAAGAATACGCATCTGCTCACTTCGACATTTCATGTAAACAGCATTTAAATTTCAATAAAATAAAAATCGCTACGATTTTTTGAGTGTATGCCGCAATCTGGTTTTTTTAGTGAACTAAATGATTGCTGTCTTGATGCACTTACGAGCAAATTTTGAGTCAATAATATTTTTCTCAATCTATAAAAATTCTATTAAGTTTTTACACACATTTGGGCAGTTCAATTAAAAAAGTCTCAAAAATACTACCAAATTTTCATTGAAAAAGGTTGTTCTATTCACTTCGGATAGTCTGCAGTTTAACTTGTAAAAAGTTTGCTTCGGTTTAGAAAATGTGTAGTATGATTTCAGAAGCATCAAGATTGTTTAGAAGTGTGTCCAATTCGACGTGAAAGGTATCCAGTTATACGAAAGTGTCCAATTTGAGGTGAAAATGGTTCAGCATATCATCAAAGTTCTGTTTTTAATTACCTGCTTAATATTCTTCGGATTGCTGTCATAACATTCATGACACCTCTCTCGCCTACCGTGAGTTTGTTACGATCTCAATATTCACGTAGAAAAAATTCTTCAATTCTTATGATTCAAGGGTTAGAAAACAGACTGTAGCGCATGTCCAGTATTCCGACCTAGTGTTATATTAATCGCTTAGAGTGCGGCATTTGATTTATTCAATGCTTTCAGCGCTTAGAATTTGTGCAAAAAAATAAATGTAAAAAAATGTAATGTAATGTAACTAGAGGATAAGGGATAAAGGACGGCGTTACTCAATCCCTTTTGGGATGCGCCAGCGCATTCTACTTCTACAGGATGTCGTGGAGGCGATTTGAATGCGTATTTGTCCATACAATGACTTGCGGTGGCCAGCCGATGAACAAGTCAGCGCTCTATCCTTCCCAGTCACATCTGGTACCAATTCACCGACCCCGGAGGGATGGAAGGCTTGGTTGGCCTGGGCGGGAAATCCGAACCAGGAACCTGGTGCCGGGTGCACGCGACCTCCTCCAACTGCGCTACATGCGCCCTTTTGTGCAATAAATAATAATAAAGCTAAAGGGCGCGTGTAGCGCAGTCGGAGGAGGCGCCGACTGTCGCGCGCACCCGATACCAGGTTCCTGGTTCAGATTTCCCGCCCGGGCCAACCAAGCCTTCCATTCCTAGGGGTCGGTGAATTGGTACCAGACGTGTCTGGGAAGGATAAATCACTGACTTGTACATCGGCTGGCCACCGCAAGTCATTGTATGGCCAAATACTCTTTCAACACGCCTCCACGCCATCCCGTAGAAGTAAAATGCGCTGACGCATCCCAAAAGGGATTGAATAATCCGTCCTTTATCCTCTTTTTATTAATAAAGCTAACAACAAATCCGGCGTCTGCTCTCACAGTCAGATGATCTCATGGTGAAACGTATAGACAATCATATCTTGCAATGTTCGCAATGACAACATTTCAGGATTCACTTCTGATAAGGAAGGGGTTTCCGTCGTAATTCAACGACAACGTTTCCTGTGAGCATCAAAGAATTTGGTTCATCTCGTGAGCGTGCAATGTCTGTCATTTTAAGGTCGCGTGACGGTTTTCAAGCCAGGCCACTCTTCAAATGCATGCACCATTTGATACTTCGTCATCGTTGCAGTTGACGCCCTTTCAATTGGAAACTTTTTGCTGCACTAAAGTCCTTTTTTATTTTTTATTTGAATACGTGTGTTTAAGACGCAGTTCGAGAGAAACCGCAAAAATAGATCACATCAAAAAGAAAACCACAACATGACAACAAAGAAGCACAAATGCACCCTTAAGTAGACGAGCAATTTACGTTTGACCATACGCTTGAACGTTCGAAGCGAGCATGAGGAGGATGGAACACCAATCCTTAATGCCCAATAGGCTGAAGCAGCTCTTACCGTAAAGGATGTAGCCCTAAGATTAGATCTAGGCTTGACGTGCGGCAGCTCACATAGACCGCCACGGGTTTCTGATGGCAAGACTGAATAGGATTTCGAGACACTGCATCTTGAACGACCTGTCAGCAACTTGAACATGACACAAACATCCCTCAACTTACGACGTGATTCTAGAGTGTGCAAGCCCAGATAGCAATTCCTATATTGGCTCTAGGAATCCTGGAATGCAAAAAGCCACCCACCCTGATTGATGTCCATCTAGTAAATTTCTTCTGGATTCTTTCAAGCATAGCAGTGTACTTCTTTTTATGAGGAGAAAAAACTATAGAGGCGGATTCAACAATGGATCTGACGTATGTTTCACACGCCATAGTATAGTGCCATTTTATGGCTAGAAATATTAACAAACAAGTCAGCAGCGTGCCAATTTATAACCTACAGCATTTACGAAGTCGTCAAGTTGCTCAATTCGTGGAAACTACAATGTTCTAAAGAATCTAACAGTGCTTGTTCCCTGGCTTAGTAGCCGCAGGTCAAATTCGAATGAGGTTGCCTTTAATAAAAAATCGCTTTTTCTTCGTAGACCAAGAACTTCCGCTTTCTTGTGAATATATCGCCAAGGAATTCCTTCTACTGTTTTTTCTTTATCTGCCCTCCAATTTTGTTAAAGAATGTGTTACACAGCTTAAGTACCATATAATGACCAAGCAGCCACGTACGTGTGTCTCCCGTGTGCTCTGTTGGGCTGCTGTCACCTCTCTCTGCTAAGAGGGTTGCTGTTCGGGGGTCTTTGAATTTTCGCAAGGTTCGTGGCGATGTTTGGCCTGTTAGCTTCCACATATGTTTGGACATTTTCAGACTCTGAAGAAGGCGACATTGCTGAAGCCGTCAATAAAGCGTTTACCATCTTTGCAGAAATATGGCGGTCCCTCAAAATGTGGGTGAACTTGCGTCTTCTAACGTGTTGCAGTCACACACCACACCCCAGAGAAGCGTCCTGACGGCTTCAATAAATTCCAATCAGGCACCGTTGTTTTCAGGAAGTGTCCGCGCAACGCCTGGCGTAATCCGTTTTATGCCGCCCTAACCTGCGGAACGGGCACGTGGCATTTTTTGGGGAAATGAGTGGGTGGCAGGGGCAGTTGAGGGCGACGAAGGACGAAAGAAAGGCCTAAGGCCCTCTCGCCCACCGATATCGCCTCAGCGCCAAATTAGCGTTTTCAATAAGCGGCGCAGATCGCCTTGAGATTGTCCCAACGCGGGGATGATCTATGTACTGCGTGATCATTGCCGAAGAATTCGTGCCTGCTTTCAGTTGTGCTTCAGAATAAGTGTGAAAGCTAGAAATATCTTGTTATCCTTCCCCGCTCAAACCCTTTTTATTTATTTATTTATTTATTTATTTATTTATTTATTTATTTATTTATTTATTCGTGGGTGCATATAAAAGTGCGTTTAAAACAGCTAGTTGACCTAGTAAGTAATACGAAATAGCTCATAATATAATGAAACGTTAGCAAGAAGAGTGAAAAGAAGAACGTCAGTAGAAGGAAAGGAAAAAACGCCAACAGCAATCGCCGAGAAGAAAAGCAAGCAAACAACATTAAATTGGTAAGGATAGCATGAGCCGAAGGTGCAAACAGGTCCTTATAGTATCTAGGAAACCTCTGAGCTGTTGACCTTATGAACTAGCAATTTGAAGGCGCTAAATTTCATTACAAGCGAAACTGAGAAATTGCGGATAGATGCATTCAAGGTAGGAGTCACTCTGGTGGAGACAAATCTGAATCTGGCTTCTGCTCTTGCAGCGCCAGCTTTGACATTATTCATTCCACCACCTGTTCTGGAAGGTACAAGCTGAAAGAATTGTACTGGCTCAAGAGCACTCTTACCAGTGACAATTTCAAAGGACGTGACAAGGTCATTTCTCTTCCTTCTACTTTCCAGACTAGATAGTCCTAAAAGTCCTAAAAGACAATCGACGACACACAACATCAATTTTCTTATGACGCTGTTCTGAGCACTTTCTAGAAATCTGATCTCTTTAAGTAATCTGATGTCTTTGAGTCACTTGACGATCTTTTGATGAAATAATCCTTTCGCGTTATTTTCAATGTAATAAGGTGCGTGGTAGCGCAGTCGGAGGAAGCACCAACCGTCGCTTAATCCTGTTGCCACGCTCTTGATTCGCAAGGCCAACCAGGACTTCTATCCATCCGGGGTTGGTGATTACTACCAGACTTGTCTGCGAAGGATAAAACACCGGCATATTCATCGGCTGACTCCTCAAATCATTGTGTAGGTTCAGCACGCAAACTGTCTCCACGATATCCAGTGAAGCAGAATGGTTGGCCCATTCCGCAAAGGTATTCTTTCATTCCGCTCTTCATCCTTGATTTTTTAATTAATTGTATTTATTATTTAATTTATTTTCTAAATTAATACAATCTTTCTTAAAGTTGCGTGTATGTCTGGAATTACAAATAAATGTAAATAAATATATGTAAGTGTAAATAATGTAAATATATATAAGTGAATATACAAGGAGTCTCAAAAAGATGTGTACACCTTTTGAAAGCTGATGCTCACAGTAAAGGTTATAAAGCAGTTAAGGACTTGTATGGAAAGTAGAAATTTTCTGACATATGAGCAGAATGGAATGCGCCGTCCACTCGTCCGAAATTCAGCATTTTACACTCGATTGATTGTGTTTCGCTGAATACGTGTTATAATTTCTTTACAAAGTGCTTGTTTTGAATGATTTGCGCTTATTTTTAATTTAAAACCTAAAAACACACTGCAGCTTACGAAAAATGCAGGGTCCCCTAAAAATATGCAGTTACTATTTGTGTTTTCTAACATTGTTGCTAGTGAAGCTTTTAAAGATATTAGAAACTCTTACAGAACACAAAATAACGAAAATTCAGCAAAGTTCAAATAGTCAAGATTGCGCCATGCACTCGCCTGAAACCTTGCATTTCAGACTCGATTGAACCTTCGTCTTGGAAAATGGGGTTCTGCTCACATTTTAATTGTGCAATAAACAAACTCCCATGTCACGCTCTTTTCACGTGATTTTCAAGTTTTGAATGTTGAAAAAGCACAGCAGATGTGGCTAAGTGGTTACAAGACTGCAACAAGCGTTTGGCCCAGGCACAATCAATCGACTCTGAAATGCAAGGTTTCAGGCGCGGGCATGGCGCAATCTTGACTATTTACGCGTCACAGAAGTCCTATCACTCAGTGCTTTTATATGAGTTTCAACATCTTTAAAAGACTTACTAGCAGCAACGTTAGAATTTTTCAAATAGTACCTGCATCTTCTTTGATACTCTGCATTTTTTACAAGCTGTAGTCTGTTTTTTAGTTTTAAACTTGATAAAAAACACAAATCAAGCAAAACGGCTACTTTGAAAAAAATTATGACAAGTATTGAAGCGAAACATAATCAATCGAGTGTAAAATTCTAAATTTCTGACGAGTGCATGGCGCATTCCTACGTATGTCATATCATATCTCTGAAAGTTTCTATTTTTTGTTTTCTATTTGAGCTCTTAACTTTTTTAGTACATTTACTTTACAGTGAGCATCACCTTTCAAACAGTGTGTACATTTTTTGAGACACCCTGTATATAAGTGTAAACAATGTAAATAAATACGAATGTAAATACTCAGAACCGTTGCAATAATTTATTTAGATGTATCCCTTAGTTTTACCTATAGAAAAATGCATTATAGCGGCATTAGAAAGATCCTCATTTTTAGAATTGCAATATGGGCAGAGCCATGAATGCGTCAAGACCTGGAGAATTTCATTGCTCAAAGTGTTATTTCCGAAGAAAATCTTACAATCTTACAGCAATTAATGGACACCAATGTATCTTATCCTGAACCTTGTTGGATACCGAACACCCGAACTTATTGCTCCTGACAGCCTTCGGAGCTACTACATTTTTCTGCAGGAAGTATAAGCACATTTTGCTGCTTGCGCCACACATCTCTTTTCGTTTTCTGCACTACTGCTCTCGAAAAAGCCCTCTTCTCTGTCTGCTGTGCTTCTCACTTTCAGTTCTGCACTCTTGCCGTGTACCAAACGCTTCGCCGTCAGCGATTCGTCACACCTCCACCTCGTCTCCAACTTTCGATCACTTATGATCCGTGAAATAAGCGCCAACTGTCGTCGTAACAGACTGACTACGGCAAGTTCTACACCCACAGCTGCACTAGCCCACACGTGCGCTCGGTCACAAGGGGTAATCGGGTTGCCAGTTACAGCTCCGTTCTGCTGAGCAGGAGAGGCAATGACGTGGGTGAGGTCTTGAGTGGCGTGCGAGAGACGGAGATAGATTACTGTAAGGGGCCCTCGGAAGAAAAGATGGCAGATTCAACATTGTTGCCGGGAACAAGTCCATCAAGCTCCCAAGCTAAATTCCAGGGATATTTCTAACCTAGCGCCTTCAAGAACTTGTGGGGCAGAAGCTAAGTTGAGGCTTTCTAAGCCACAGGTTCATCAAAAGCTTTCCCATAAGTGCGTTTCCGTCTTTGAACAAGCTCCTCCATGAGGAGATTCTCTCTCTACCGCTTTTTGCCTTTAAAAAACTGATTTCGTCGCGTAGACACTGGGGGGTTACTGAGGAAAATATTCATCACTGCTGTATAATTTAAATGTTTCCTGCACTACTATACTGTATTTCTGAGATGAGATGTTATAATTTTTCTTTTATTTTTCTTTTGAAGTTCACTAGTGTTTGTTACACTCTGTTCTGTGGGCTTTATAGTGTCCTGTTTCGAATCTAGACTTTGCAATGATTCGTTTGGAAACGACTTGCGCTTTCAAAGATAGGGATAAAGATGAAGTTTTGCCTGACCGGGTACAAGGGGCGCGACAAGGGACCGTAAAAGCACAGAATGCACGAGCCAGCAACTCATTTCGCCTACCGCTAGCTCTATAGTACTAACATTCATAGCCGCATGACTAGCAACCGGACATCTGAAGACTGCATAAACCGAATGCGTGGTAGCGTAATCGGAGGAGGCACTGGTTGTTGCGTGCAGCCGATCCCAGGTTATTGGTTCGGATTTTCCGCTCAGGCCAACCAAGTCTGGGTCGGTGTCTTGGCACCAGTCTTGTCTGGGAAGGATAAAGCGCTGAATTGTTCAACGGCTGGTCGCGGCAGCTCATTGCATGCGCCAAATGCGCACTCAAATCGTAGCCAAGACATCTCGCTCAAGTAGAATAAGTGGAGCCTCCTAAAAGAGCCTTTATCTTATTATGCTATGTGTAACCCTGTCGACTCAGTAAGCATCAGCGATTGTCTATTCCCATATTTTAAACTTTTAACAGGTCCGCTCTATGCTTTCTGCAGTATTAAAAGGGTAAAATGATGAAGGACGTCGTTAATCAGTCCTCCGTCAAACATGTTGCTTCCAAAAGAACAAATCGTGAAGGCAACTTGAATGTGCTTTGGCTTTACAATGACTTACCCTGTCCAGCCATGTTAGAATTTTATTCCTCCCAGACAAGTCGGGTACCAATTATGTCCCCGGAAGGTCGCTGTCCGAATCAAGGACCTGGAATAGGGTGCACGCGATAGTGGACACCCCACTGTCTGGGTGCGCTAGCACTCGTCCAAGCATCTATGGTAAGCCATCAGCTCGTAGTTGGTGAGCTATCATAACCGGTGGGCTGTTACACACTTGTACAGTACCACGTATGTACTTTGGTGAATTGCCGAAAAAGCCGCTTTGGAGCGTTCCAAAGCGGCTTTTTCGGCAATTGACCAAAAGACATGCGTGATACTGTACATGGGCACGCATCTGCTGCGTTACCAACCCAAATTTTGAATGACCTTTTTTGTTTTTTAATGATTTTGATTCAGAATTTATTTGTTCGTTTATCTATTTTTAGTATTTGCGAAAGCTTGACATAAAGAAACCAACAGAGCAAGCGATGATTACCATTACAAAACACGAAAAAATAAACGTCATGTAAGGTATCAAGAAATGCGAAGCTCATCCCCAACTATGTGACTGAGCTCTGACAACCAAGAGAGACAGAGATTTTGAGATTTTCTTTCTTCATTTATAATTATTGTATTATTATTTTATTATAATTATTTATTATTTTATATTTATTTATATTTTTTCAAAGGTCGAGATCAAACACCGTAGCAAAGACGATAGCAGCTAAACACTAGCAGTGGGTCAAAACCAGAGAGCCTAAGGAAAACGTAATCGAAAATGATCGATAGAAAGCAGTCAATGCTTCAGACTTGCCTCTAAGCACTCTATCATGTGCTTCGAATAATAAGGAGTGGATTCATTCTAATTTTCTTCAATTTATGAACAGCCATGAGGTTTGGGTCAAGTCGGCAACTTGTTTATTCTAAAACTTCTACACACTGTCCGCTGCAGACATTGGGTCCGACACCGATTCGGATAAAGCGAATCCGTCATTTCCTTGCACCCCGCGAATCCGTCATTTCCTTGCACTCAAAAGGATTATGCCAATAACGACAATCATGAAAAGCCCTGGATCTTTGTGTTATTCAGATATGAGCTGCTTTAACAAGAACGGATATTCTAGTGATCCAAATAGCAGATCTACCTCTGGATCTGTTTTTAGATTAGATGATTGTTAGATTATTTATTTTGCTTTATTTTATATTATTTTCTTATGATATTATTATATATTACAAGCTGTTCACTCGAGTCATAGTGAATAGGATCAGCAGAACGCTGGACGAAGGACAGCCATGCCAACAAGCAGGATCTCGTAGAGGATTCAGCACGATCGAGCACACACACACACACCATTACGAAGCTCATCGAAGTGTCACGAGAGTACGAGCTGCCGCTGCGCCTTACGTTCATCGACCTGAAGAAGGCATTCGACTCTGTCGAAACTGAAGCGGTCCTCGGAGCCCTGCTCACTCAGGGCGTTCCCATTCAGTACATCAGAGTCCTTCGAGAGCTGTACAGTGGATTACAGTGGATTCACGACCAAGATCTCATCATTCTACAACGACGTCGTCATCGACGTGAAGAGAGGGGTTCGGCAGGGAGACACCATATCCCCGAAGCTCTTAAGTGCCACCCTCGAGAATGTCATGCGCGAACTAGAATGGGAGCACATGGGAGTGAAAGTCGACGGCCGGCAACTGCACCACCTTCGCTTCGCTGACGACGTCGTGCTCATAACACCGAGCATCAGCCAGGCGGAGCGAATGCTGGCCGACTTCGATCGTGTATGTGGGAATGATGGACCGCAGCTGAATCTTACGAAGACGATGTTCATGAGGAACGAATGGGTTTCTGATGCCCCATTCTCGCTCAACGGAACGAACATCTCCGAATGCTCTAGCTATGTGTATCTGGGTCGCGAAGTCAATATGGCCAACGACCTAGCGCGGAGCTGAGCAGGAGGAAACGAGCGGCTTGGAGAGCTTTCAACAACGTCGGATAAGTCGCGAAGAAGACGAAGAACGTCCGATTACATGCCCATCTATTTGACTCTGCCGTTCTTCCTGCCCTAAAATACGCCTCAGAGACCTGGGCTATACGAAAGCAGGATGAACACGCGATCAGCGTCGAGCAGCGTGGAATCGAGAGGACGATGCTCGGAGTGACACGACTCACGCAACTGAGAGAAGGCCTAAAGAGTTCTAAGCTTCGCCGACGTTCGAAGATCAGAGACGCTGTCGCGTGGGCCAAGATGTCGAAAATCAGGTGGGCCGCCCACGTAATGCGTCTCGAAGACACCCGCTGGACGAGAGCCGTTACCGACTTTTTCGTGAAAGCCCTGAACGACCGATATGACGCTCTTCGTGTTCCTCGAGCAAGGAGGATCCATTGGAGCACTCTGGCACGCCAGAGGGACGAATGGAGACGCTGCTGGCGCCCGCTCGAACAAGTTGATGATCAACGGGACGACAGATGATACAGGTGATACCTTCGGATCTCACATCGAATATCCGAATCGGATAGGGCTTGAAATTTATAAACAAAATCGATTATCTGAGTTATTCGAAAATCCGATCTAATAAAAATTATCCATTTTTCTTCTTCTCTCTTAGGCGCTCCAACATCAGAAGAGTGGTCTACAAACTAAAAGTAGCTAGGGCACGATCAAGCGTCATGGCTTGCACTCTTGTCACTAAAGCAGGGTCATTGCATAAAGCACAATTAAGGAATACTCCCCATTTCACTCGATTCTTTGCATTCAGAAGTTTTGTAGCCTTCAAACTACTTACAGGTTAGTGTGCGCAAGTACATATGAGCCGATTTCAGGGAAAGCACTATCTTGTAGTCTTACACTGTTCCAGTGCTGTATTTTGTCGCTCGTTTGAATTACTACTTCATAATATGACGGTATCATCGCTACTGACGTCTACGCTTACTGTTGGTCTTCTGCTATTCGTCTTATACGACGTAAATAAATACAAGTACAGATACAAATATTTGAATCCCTACTTTTCGAATTCCCATTGGGGGCCAAAAGTAATGAGACAAATTGAAAGTAATCTTTATCTCTTTATAACTCAATTACAACTCAACGATGCTGAGGAATGTATTCGTCATTAAGGTCAATGACATGCTGACATCACTCAGCCAACTTCCTGATCCCATGCTTCCAGAACTGCTTGGGCCTGGTGTTGATCAACTGCTCGATATGGTTGTCAAGCACTGCTTGGGTTCTTGTGTCCCTTCCGACCAGGAAGTCCTGTACGCTCAAGAAGTAGTGGTAGTCGCATAGAGAGATGTTCGGCGAATACGGTGGATGAGGCTTGTGAACGTAGCCCAGATGGCCAAGCTTGTCCGTGGTTACTTGTTCCCGATGGGGTGCGGCGTTGTCGAAGAGGAGAACCTTCTTGAAGCGCTGCGAATGAATAAGAGCGAGTCGCCGGCCCATCTCTTCTATTTCGTTCACCATGGCCTTGGAGTTCATCGTAGTGCTCTTGGGAAACAGCTTCCGGTAAACCGATCCAAAAGCTCCAAAGGTGCTTCTCGCCGCGAGCATCTCGCCGAACGAAAGTCGGTAACAGGTCACCAGGCCTTACCCAGACTCGCTGCTTGGCAGGGTTAAGGTAGAAGACGTACTTCTCATCTTGCGTGAATATTGAGCCCAGGCTGCTCGGGGTTGGGAATTGGGCGAGATTTGCGCGACACAGTTCGACTCGTCAGACTGGGGTTTCGGCATGAGACAGACTGGGGTTTTGGCATGCTTCTGGAAAGGGCGGAAGTGGTAACTTCTCAGGTGGCCTTCAGTAAATAGCAAACAAACATACAAATACGGTCAGCACGAAACCAGACTCCAGCCACGAGAAATGTGGACACGGCATGGGGTGTTTCATTACTTTTGCCCCCCCCCCTAATATCACAGCACAGCCTCCGTCAACCGTCATCCCACACGGCTACACCGACATTCCTGCACTGGAGTCCCTTTACCTTCTGGCCTTTCTATTTCCAGCACTCTCTTTATGTCCTCTTGCTGCTCTATCTGGCCACAGCACTGGCGGGCTCATCGAGTCGACAGACGTTTCCTTTCTTGTCGCTTGTTCGGTGGCTTCGCGGCTACTTAGGCTCTTACTCGTCGCCAGCACAATGGCGTGGCGAAACGCGCGCAAATGAGCTCTTCCTTATCAAATTGCGGATCGTAAGGACAAATCTCGCCACATGCCTCCCGTCACCAGCTGAATTGCGGCAGATGCTCAGAATCTCTCGACTGTTTCTGCCGTTGTTAACTCACCGTTATGTGTGGTGGTTTAATATTCAACTCTTCCTTTCTTTCCATAGCTGGACTGTGATAAGAAGTCATTGGTACGTCAAATCAGCGGAAAGGTTAACATAAACCGTGCTTCAATCATGTGAATCTCAAATCTCATTTAGCTTGTGTGATACCAATCCTCTTGCATAGAGCCCCATACACGGTCTAGTCCATTAACACAAAAATTAACTTATAGTGATGCAGTATACCTCAAAAGTCGTCGGCGATATCAATGTCAAGATTGGACCGCAGAACTCGCCTGAACAGCTTCACATCGTTACACACGGCTTGAAGTGGGAAGAGTAAGGCGAAAGACTGTCTGCGATCATCATGCCGTGAAAGGCCCTCCGTGAAAAATTGCAGTCCCAGAAGCCACCGCCCAAGGATGGACCTCGGAATCCTTCAACGGTCAGTTCCACAACGAGATCGAACACATCACCTTTAACCGCAACTATTGCCTTACCGACGTGTCCGTTGTCTCAAGTTCTACACGGGATAGGACCACCGCCTCCTTCGCGCGAGGTTCCGCTTTTCGCGTCAAGGAGAGAAGGCCGCGAAGTTCAAGAAGAGGAGTCCCAGAAATATCATCAACTGGGATATGTACACCTCGCTTAATGGCCTTTGGAAAGATGCCGCCATGGACAACGTCGATGAGGAATACGACCGCTTCGGGCACCATATTCGCTGTAGGGCTAAGGGAGACGAGAGCTGGAAACCACTAGGAGACGTCTGTCTCCGGAAACTCCCGAGCTGATACGCCAGCGTGGAGCAGCGCGAGCGTCAGGCAAACTATGTACTTACCGACATCCGAACTTTTTGAAGCTAAACCAGAGCGGCGATAAAGGAGGATCTTAAGGAGAGAAGGGCGGAAGTGCTGGCTGAAGCTGCAGAGGCAGGTTTGAGCGTCCGCAATGCTCACCGGAACTTCGCCAACTTCAAGACCAAGATGACCGCTCTCCGACGTCCCGACGGAATCGTCACTTCTTCCAAAAGGACCATGGGTCATCCACGACTTCTATTCCGACCTCTTCGATAGCCTTGTCCACCTGCCCCCATCACATCTTCCGCAGGATGGATGCGTCGTTCCCTCTTCTCCATTCCGAAATCCGACACGCCATCCCGTCAGTGAAGAAACGTGCAGCACCCGGTCCCGACTGGATCAGACCCGAACACCTGAAGAACCTCCCGCCAACGCACACCAACAACCTGGCGCGGCTATTCACACGCTATTTGTCTGAGTACAAGGTTCCATCTCAGTGGAAGACCAGCTAGAACGTCTTGCTGTACAAGAAGGGAGACGTGCACGAAATTGGCAACTATCGTCCGATCTGCCTGCTGTCCCCCGTAGTCATCCTGAATAAAACTTACAGAGCGCTAGAAACCCAGCACGATCAATCGTAAATTAACTATTTTCAGATTTGCTTCTGGAATGAAGACGCGTCCTCATAGGTGCTTCCTCGGCGGTTACGCTTTATTGGCAGCGGAACCCGTTAACTATTAAGGGTTTCATCCCAGCAATAACCTACCCTTAGTCGCTGGATATAAACTTATCGGCCGAAAGGTGAACGAGGTCAACCTCAACTTGTTCAGTAGAGTGTGTCTGACTTTTTCAGGCAAGAAAAAAGTCTTTGACGACTAAAAGTACAGAGAACCTTTGCTTAAAAGCTTCTTCGTAGAACACGGAGTTCCTTTATTCTGGAATACCTTGAGCATCAACTAGAACTAAACATATCAGCTTACCAACTCCGGGATCTCGTTACAGGGTTTTCAACGCATGTGCTGTGATCATGCTTCAACACTTCATCTCTCTTTCTAAGCCTTCAACATTCTTCAAAATGACAAAATTTGTCGCAAAAGTCTGCTCTGATGAACTTTTCCGGGTCCCAGAATCAAACTGCGAGTAACACTTTTTACCTATATAGCTGGTTGATTCTATGTAAGCAGCTAAATATCTCTCCTTTGTGTTAGCATCAGAAAAATTTAAGAGCGGCACATTGGGATACACTGGAATTTTTATACTTGAATATAAAACTAAATAAATAGTAACATGAGCCTGCATGATCTCTAGTATGTTATTCCTCTGTTTTGTTGCTACAGGATTTTATAGCATCCTGTAACGACATATAGCCTCTCTATCAGCCGCTCGAGGCCTAAGCAAATGTGTTAAAACATCTCTGTTTTGTATTTTTATGACCCCTTTTCATTTACATGTGGCTTTTACACAATTGTTATTGCGTTGGTTTTCTAAAGTCTCTAAGAGAACCTAGGTGATGTCTTTCGAATGCTATTTATGTATTATACATGGAAAGCATTGAGATCTAGCTTGGTCCTCTTTGAGAAATTATTTCAAATAATTTTGTCTTTTGTTTTGCTAATTCTCACTTTGGCATTACAAGCTTTTAACGCTCTCTTAACCTTTTGAACCTAACCTTTTTGAACGTCTAGACTTTTTCACCATCATATTTAATGAAATTTAATAGTTCTGCTTATAAAACTCGACCGATAGCTGAGTTAAAGGTTTCGTTCCTCCTTTTGTCGAATAGTGATTTTCAGCAATGCTATTTAGTCTTACTCCATCCTAGTCTATCGTTTTACTTCAAGGCGCCACCATTGGGCGGCATTCTGGCTTCATTTGTGCGCTTGTGAAAGCCATCTGTGGAAGTACAGGAAGCGCTGGTCTCGCTCACCACGAGTCAAACTTGTGCTCGAGCTGCTCGCAGACCAACCAGATTTCTAGAATTCTCCGGTTAGCTCAGTGAATTAATATCATATCTGACTGGGTGATAGAAGAAGCACTGCTGTTCCTAACGATCGCTCACGATAGAAACCATTCACGGCTAATGTCAAGTTGAGTGGATGATTTGAATGACCGCGGTTACGACCCGTTCTCCGTTCACCCTGCAGCTTCTCACTGACTGCCAGCTCTGCGGCTCATGGCAGCATTTTGTCTCCAATTTTCTTCGTTTTTCTGGACAAAGTGATTGGCCTCATTGCAGAGCACCCTTCATTAGGGATCACTTCATGTTTTTCATCTGCATCGGAACTGAAGCAGCGCTTCCGCTTTTTCGCAGCTCTGCTCTTCGTCACTCATCATCTCGCCCACGTCAGCTTCTGAATGGGTTGAAATGACTGCACAACAATTTTGATGGAATGCTATTATACATACTCGTGGCCGCAGCCGTAAAACGTAAAAGGGCGGCGCTAGAGTGGAAGATAAATAGTAACTCTGGTACTTATTCGCTGATCTCGAAGGGATGGAAGGCTTGGTTGAGGTGGACGGAAATCTGATCCGGTAACCTGGTCTCGGGTGTGCGAGACAGCCGACACCTCTTCCAACTGCGCGAGTACCCTATATAAAGGATAAAGGATAAAGGAGGGCGTTATTCAATCTCTTAAGGAATGCGCCACGCATTCTACTTCTACGAGATGTCGTGGAGGCGATTTGAATGCGTATTTGGTCATACAATGACTTGAGGTGGCCAGCCGATCATCAAGTCAGCGCTCTTTCCTTCCCAGACGAGTCTGGTACCAACTCACCGACCCCGGAGGGATGGAAGGCTTGGTTGGCCTGGGCGGGAAGTCCGAACCAATAACCTGGAATCGGGTGCACGCAGCAGCCGGCGCCTCCTTCGACTGCGCTGCACGCGCCCACCTTATACAGGGTGCGCCAAAATTATGGCGACAAGGTTTTCAATTCGCCGAAAGAGAAAATGCGGTACTTTCGAGAAACCAACGATGAGATAATGTTTCTCAGTCTATTGTAAACTATACGCAACATTGAGATTCGAAGATATCTCCATCGGCGTCGATACAGACTCTGAGGCGCTTCGGGAAGGCATCGACGGCGGCACGCAAGTATGGCGCGTCGAGCTCATTCCACGCCTTTCTTCAAAGGATCCACGGGGCGGTGAGGTTTCCCGCAGGCTTTGGCTTCCAGAGCTGGCCAGACCGTGTAATCCATTGGATTCAAATCCGGTGAGTTGGCTGGCCACTCGTGGAAGCTGGTGAATGGCGGAAAGTTGCCTTGGCACCAGTCTTGCAGCATTCTTGCTCTGTGAACTGGAACTCCTTCCTGTTTGAAGGTCCAGGAGGGTGCACGTGGGTCTTCTTGTAGGCCTTAAGTTTCAGTTTACGGAAGATTCTTCTCAACGACGTCTCCATGATGTCCATTTTCCCGACAACCGGTGGACCGAGCGCGCCGGCTTCCTGCGAATTCGTTCACGTACCCTCCTAATGTTGTCCGTAGTTGTCACAGATACGTGTCTTTCCCGTCCGGATCTATCATCCTCGATTCCCAGGTCTTCTCAGCGTCTGATGGACCTATTCATAATACTCTGATGGACTCCAAGACGGTGGTGAATGTAGCGTGCCGAGAAGCCTTGACGGCAAAGCTTAATGATTTAAGAACGGTGACACGAACCCTTCACTATCTTGAAAAATGACTTATTCTTATGTTTGACTGAGGTAAGCATAAACTAATTGATTCAATAAAAACAATAAGAGCACGAAAAAAAGCAGACGCTCCGAATAAAAGGTCAAATTGTTTGCGCATGTGCTGTCGCCATAATTTTGGCGCACCCTGTATATGTACTCGCAATCATTCCCAGCTCATCACCCACATCAATCCGCCACTGCTCCTCTCCATCAGTTTCCGTTCCTCTTCTCTTCAGATCAATTATTTCTGCTCACATTAATCCGCGTCGTTGCATCCACGGATAAAGCGGACTCGAGAGCGCAAAATTGCTTCTTTCCGGCCCATTGCCATAAACAACTCGAAATATGGAGGAGCCCGTCTGCAGCGCACTCAGAACAGCTCCCTCCCTTTTTATGGATTGCCCATTGCATAGATCTTGCGCTTTAATTTGAACGGAATTTATCAACAGAAGCGCATCACATTTATCAACAGAGCGTTAATAATGAACGATCTCTATCATTCACGAGAATACGACTTCTTAACGCGCGATTGTTGCCATTCCTTCTGTTCGAAAATCAACCCATCATCATTATCAAATTATTCAACTACTGTACTAGCAGCATAATTTCTGTTGAGGGCCAAAACGAGCCGTAGAGGGGAGCACGAAGAACTTAGCAATACAATACTCGATACCTCACACGCCAAAAAAAGACGGTTAGAGACGAATTAATCCATTGCAATGGACTAATTCGTCTCCAACCGTCTCATGCCTACAATTTTAAGCTTTTTGTAGAAATGTAAACACCGCTCATTTACCCCACTCGAGGTCCACCCATCTATTTACGCTATGTTCCATGAAAAAGCGAAGTATTGAAATTTCTGAATTTCTGAAAATTTCTTTTAAAAAACTCATGTTTTCAATGAGAAATAACGTATCTAATACAGTCTGAAATGTTGCTGACAGATATCCTTAGGAAACTGCATAGTTTACGGTTGCCTCTAAAGTTCTGCATTATTGTGTAAAATAGTTTGGTCCACCGTTGCTGTATCTTCAACTTGTTATTGGTCTAATTTTGTTTCCTAATTGTAATCATGTGACTGTCCCCGTACTGAATAAATAAATAAAATCCTGAAGAAGTTAAGCGATAGTCTGACACACATTTCCAAGCCTAAATTAGACCCTCTATGTACCAACCTTTTGGTTTGATGTAGTGTTGTGTGCTACTCGCTGGTCGACATCCTATAAGATTCGTCTTTTCGTTTGTTTCAACGGAAAGAGTTTCATGAACTGTTACGACGATGTTTTGTTGCGATCAAAACTTCTAGCGCCAGGCGGGACTCGAACCCGCACCTCCCTCTAACCGGGCGGGAATGCTCTACGCCATTACACCACCGGCGCCGTTTGATCGAACGCAACATCCACACCTCGTGGGACCCATCAGCACTCACCCGTACATCGGGATGAGCCGGCGGCTGATATCAGCATGGAACCAGTTAAGCTGTAGGTCTTGATAGAAATGATTCAAATCAGTTTCTTCAAGCCTCAATTGGCTGGTACCGAGGATGTAAGCTGTTACGACGATGTTTTGTTGCGATCAAAACTTCTAGCGCCAGGCGGGACTCGAACCCGCACCTCCCTCTAACCGGGCGGGAATGCTCTACGCCATTACACCACCGGCGCCGTTTGATCGAACCCAACATCCACACCTCGTGGGACCCATCAGCACTCCTCGGTACCAGCCAATTGAGGCTTAAAGAAACTGATTTGAATCATTTCTATCAAGACCTATAGTTTCATGAACATTTCAAAGACTTCGGCTGTTTTGAATTTCTTTGTTAGCTCTTACAATTGGACATAGGAGAGCTTTTTACCGTGCGACGTGAGCGGTGTGGTATCTGAACACTTTTAACAAATGTAAATCATACATAAATAATTTCTGAGATGTCTGCCTTATAACGGCTTAAAGTTGAAAACTGGAGCCTTTTTACAAAAGTACATACTTACACTTCCCTTACTTGTTCAGAATGTCTCTTGCAAAAAAGCTCAAAGATGGCCTCTAGGTGTAGCACTTCCTCGCTATCCACCGGATTGAGCAAAATGAAACTCGATACAAAATAATATTCATGTTGCTCTTTCTCTACAAACAGATGTTGTGAAAAACCTCTTACAGGATATTTTTTCGTTAATTGTAAAAAGGCCAAGTTGAAGTTTGTGCTTTTTTCTCTTCGCTACCTTTTTTCGGAGTTTCATCTTGGATTAATAGTTTATCATTATTGCCGCGTTTTTCTATTAAATGTTCTTTCTTCTAATTCTACGAGCTATAATTTGCTCTTAATAAATAAGTAAATAAATTAATCTAAACATGTCTGTTTGCGTGTCTGTTTTAAGGTCTCAACAATGGCTAATTTGGAGTGCGAATCAACAGCTCGCCATGAGGAACCGTTTTTTCGATGGCATTTCTCCTCCCTCGCGAGAGCCTTTTATCTTCAATTTTCTCAGTCTCTGTGATCAAATGATTGGCCTCATTGTAGAGCACCCTTCATTAGGATCACTTCATGTTTTTCATTTGCATCGGAACAGATGCACCGTTTCCGCTTTTTAGCAGCTCTGCTCTTCGTCACTCATCACCTCGCCCACGTCCGCTTCTGAATAGGTTTAAACGACTGCACAAGACCGACGGAATGCTACATACTTGTAGCTGCTGCAATCGTAAAGGATAGCAAGAGGCGTTAGGGTGGAAGATATGGAGTTACCCTGGTACGAATTCACCTACCTACCTCGAAGGAATGAAAGGCTTGGTTGGTTTGCGCGGAAACCCGGACCAAGAACCTGGAGTCAGTGAGCAGGCAATAGCCGGCACCTCTTCCTACTCGTGCATGCAACATTAACAACTACAAAAAAAGTTTAAGATAGGGTGCGCCACCTATGCGACTTTTGAGTAGAGTGGCAGAGAGAATTTTCTTTTTCAGACTTCCGATTGCTTTGTTTTGTTGAAAAATAGCCAGGTCCAAGCTTTATAGTTTTTTTCACTTTTAACCATACATACATAAGTTCACTGCTTGTGACAGCAATTTTCTGCTCTAAAGAGTTCTATCATTCTTTCCAATATCCTTCTACACTCGCGACGGGTTCTCATAAGTGAAGGGCGTAGGCTCACAAAAGGGATAAGGTGCGTTGAGTCCCAATGCATTTCGTCATATTTTAAACCAGGTTAAGGAATTATGCGAATAACGGCATTTTTGAAAAATCCGGGACCTTCTGATGTATCAGGTAAGAGCAGCTTTAACAAGAAGGATTTTTGGATGATCTGAACAAGTGATTTACCTTCGTATCTCACTTGGATATCCGGATTGGGTAGCACATCAGATGTCGGATGGAAATCACTTATCTGAAATCTCTTAAAGCCCGATCTTTAACAAAAAAGAAGGCCTGTTCTTTTCCTGTTTTTAGTACACTGGGTTTTTTACTCGTAGGAAGAATATGTTTGTGGTTGTTTGTTTGTTTGTTTATAAATTTTTGAGGCATTTTAAGATCAGCAGGGTTGACAAAAGAATTACAACTCCTCAGTTTCCTACTTAGTTGTATCTTGATCCTTTCTTGTTCCTTTACTGCGTCCTTGACATTTCTTTCTCTGTGGGGTGCTGATTGTTTTTCTATTTTGACGCACCCATGAGTGTATGAAGTAAATAAATAAATCTTGTGAAAATCACCACGGATCTCCCTCGATAGAGAGCCTTCGGGCTCTCTTGTTAAGAGGGATCTCGGGCCGCTTGTCGCAGGGCCACGTGGCGCGTCCCCGGGTGGTGGATAGGGGAATTAAACGCGAACCAAATGCGACCGTGTACTGCCCAGAGACGCAGGTGGGATGCAGGGGATGGACTCCTTGCTCCTGCTGTGTCGGGTCGATGCGTTCCTTGTGCGTGGGAGCGGCATGTTCGTGTACAGTGTGCGTGGATGTGTCCGTGACTGTGCGGATTGTAACTGTGTCGGCTCGGCCAAAAGCTTGCACTCGGTAGACTGGGAGTACATGTAAGGCGATTCGAGGCCGCCTTAAGTCTCGCCCCGTCCCTTCGGGCAGTCTGGCTGGCTGCCCGGAGTACCCCGCCCGCACGACAGAGCCTGACTAGCTACCCGTGTTGTATTCCAGTCAAACACAGCAGCACTAAAGGGCCTCATTCCCCTGACCCCGAAAGAGCCCCCATTTCTGCAGCGATGGGAAGGACGAGTACGGAGAGGCTGCTAAAATCTCAGGGCCTAACCAGGCTGCGCAAACTGAGAAGGACTAGGATGACGATCTGTACTTACAACGCCCGCACGCTTGCGTCGGAAGCATCCGTCGAGGACCTGATGATGCAAGCCAGGAAGATTAAGTACGACGTCATCGGACTGACCGAGACGAGAAGACACCATCCCCTACACGCCGCCTACGACTCCGGAGAAGAACTGTTCCTCGGAACATGCGACAGCAGGGGAGTAGGCGGCGTTGGTGTCCTCGTCAACACGCACATGGCCATGAACATCGATTCGTACGAGTCTCTGACAAGCCGAATCGGACGTCTGCGACTGAAGCGATGTGGCTCCGTGCCAGCCTTGACTGTGTTCGTCGCGTATGCCCCAACATCCGACTACGACGACGAAGACGTCGAGGCCTTCTACGTGGAGCTGGAGAAGTTCTATAAGGAAGATCGCACCTTCTACAAGGTGATCGTCGGCGTCTTCAACGCCAAGATCGGGCCACGAAGGTCGCCGGAAGAACTTCACATCGGAACCCACGGTTTGGAGTGGAACGAGCAAGGTGAAAGGCTGTCTGAGTTTATCATGTCAACCAAGACCATCCATGGAAACTCGCAGTTCCAGAAGCCTCCCTCCCTACGATGGACCTGGGAATCCCCAGGTGGCCAGTTCCACAACGAGATCGACCACATCATCTTCAATCGCAAGTATTGCCTGACCGATGTCTCCGTTGTCCCCAAGTTCTACACGGGATCGGACCACCGCCTCCTTCGCGCGAGGTTCCGCTTTTCGCGTCAAGGAGAGAAGGCCGCGAAGTTCAAGAAGAGGAATCCCAGAACGACCATCAACTGGGACCTCTACACCTCTCTTGTCGGCTTTTGGGAAGATGCCGTCATGGACAACGTCGACGAGGAATACGATCGCTTCGTGCACCATCTCCGCGATAGTGCTAAGGGAGCCGAGAGCTTGAAGACCACCAAGAGACGCCTGTCTTCGGAAACTCTCGAGCTGATACGCCAGCGTGGAGCAGCACGAGCGTCAGGCAGCTACCAACTGACGTCCGAGCTTGCAAAGCTATGCAGAGCGGCGATAAAGGAAGATCTGAAGGAGAGAAGGGCGGAAGTGTTGGCTGAAGCAGCAGAGGCAGGGCTGAGCATCCGCAATGCCCGCCGGAACTTCGCCAACTTCAAGACCAAGATGACCGCTCTCCGACGTCCTGACGGAACCATCACCTCTTCCAGAAGGACCATGGAGAAAGTCATCCACGACTTCTACTCCGATCTCTTCGATAGCCACGTCCACCTGCCCCCATGCCATCTTCTGCAGGATGGATACGTCGTTTCCTCTGTTCTCCCTTCCGAGATCCGACACGCCATCTCGTCGGTGAAGAAACGTACAGCACCCGGTTCTGACAGGATCAGAGCTGAACACCTGAAGAACCTCCCGCCAGCGCTCATCAACACCTTGGCGCGGCTCTTCACACGCTACCTGTCCGAATGCAAGGTTCCATCTCAGTGGAAGACCAGCAAGACCGTTTTGCTGTACAAGAAGGGAGACGTGCACGACGTTGGCAACTATCGCCCGATCTGCCTGTTGTCCGTAGTCTACAAGCTGTTCACTCGAGTCATCCTGAATAGGATTAGTAGAACGCTGGACGAAGGACAGCCATGCGAACAAGCAGGATTTCGGAGAGGATTCAGCGCGATCGACCACATACACACCATTACGAAGCTCATCGAAGTGTCGCGAGAGTACAAGCTGCCGCTGTGCCTTACGTTCATCGACCTGAAGAAGGCATTCGACTCCGTCGAGACTGAAGCGGTCATGGAAGCCCTGCTCACCCAGGGCGTTCCTACTCAGTACATCAGAGTCCTTCGAGAGTTGTACAGTGGATTCACGACCAAGATCTCACCATTCTACAACGACGTCGTCATTGACGTGAAGAGAGGGGTTCGACAAGGGGATACCATATCCCCGAAGCTCTTCAGCGCCACCCTCGAAAACGTCATGCGCGAACTAGAATGGGAAGACATGGGAGTGAAGGTCGACGGCCGGCAACTGCACCATCTTCGCTTCGCTGACGACATCGTGCTCATAACCCCGAGCATCAGTCAGGCGGAACGAATGCTGGCCGACTTCGATCGTGTATGTGGAAGCGTTGGACTGCAGCTGAATCTTACGAAGACGATGTTCATGAAGAACGGATGGGTTTCTGATGCCCCATTCTCGCTCAACGGAACGAACATCTCCGAATGCTCCAGCTATGTGTATCTGGGTCGCGAAGTCAACATGACCAACGACCTAGCACCAGAGCTGAGCAGGAGGAAACGAGCGGCTTGGGGAGCTTTCAAGAGCGTCGAAGAAGTCGTGAAGAAAACGAAGAACATCCGACTCCGTGCCCACCTATTCGACTCCACTGTTCTTCCTGCCCTAACATACGCCTCAGAGACCTGGGCTATACGAAAGCAGGATGAACACGCGATCAGCGTCGCGCAGCGTGGAATCGAGAGGACGATGCTCGGAGTGACACGACTCACGCAAGTGAGAGAAGGCCTCCGGAGTTCCGAGCTTCGCCGACGTTCGAAGATCAGAGACGCTGTCGCATGGGCCAAGTCGTCGAAAATTAGGTGGGCCGGCCACGTAATGCGATTCGCAGACACCCGCTGGACGAGAGCCGTCACAGATTGGATTCCGCGGGATGTCAAAAGAACACCAGGACGCCCACCAACGCGTTGGTCGGACTTCTTCGTGAAAGCCCTGAACGACCGATATGACGCTCTTCGTGTCCCTCGAGCGAGGAGGATCCATTGGACTACTCTGGCACGCGACAGGGACGAATGGAGACGCTGCTGGCGCCCGCTCGAGCAAGTCGATGATCAACGGGACGACAGGTGATACAGGTGATACAGGTGTGAAAATCACACCTCTCTGAACCGTCCTAAGATCCGAGCTTTTAAAAAACTACATTTTCCCACAATCCTCATAACCAGTGTTTTGCAAAAAGTGATGGACCTGAATTATCCGAATCGGCGTCTGATTAAATGTCTAGTCTGCAGTGGCTAGCCGATGAACAATTCAACTCTCTGTATGCCAAGCAAGTCTGATACAAAGTAACCGACCCTGAAGAGAAGCAAGGACTGGTTGGCCTAGGTCAGACCTGCATCTCGGGTGAATTTGCGTCGCACATGGCAATCATTGCTTCGTAGCACTCGCTACCATGTGACTCCTCTAAAACTAGCACGCGAAGAACCAGCACGTGAATATCTGCAAGTGAGGGTGTTCTGGAGCTATCTGTGCTCCTCTTCTTCATTACCGGTCTGTTACAGTTTGCACGGTGACGTCGACGTCAATTGAATGCAACTATTCCAGTTCATGACCTTTTCCAGCACTTAAACCTGCTCACCCCATCTTGAGTACAAGTAAGTATAAGTTTATTACGCTGCTTAAGGCAAACGGAACACAAATGCACACAAAGAAAAGAACTGAAACTTGTCAACCAACGAGATGAATATACCAATACATTAAGGCTTCAAGATGAAGTTCGATGCATTAAGTTTGAACTATCTTAGGCTGTCAGAGAAAAGTGTTTCCTTAGTAAGTTTGAGATACATAGAGTCAGCTCTGTTTACGAGAAAATTGGACCCAAGTGACGTCTTGGCTCTATCAGAAGCGCCTTTGTTCTGTCCAATACAAGTCATCGACGGAACAATCCTGAAAGCCGTGAAGTCCAACTCAACTTTTCCTATTTTGGTTTTGAGTACCATCAAAAAGATCCCTTCTTGAACTAACAGAGAAGGTTTAGAAATGTCTATTCCTAATTGACGCTCGTGGAATTCTAGGGTAGAAGAAGACACTCTAATAAGAAGTTTTCTCGTAAAATTATGACTCTTTCTGAAAAGGTTATAACCTTCTTTTTACGTAGATTGAAAGCAGTAGCCTCCGAGTCCACGATTGGCCTGATAATTAAACAGGTAAGTGACATACGCAAAGATAAATACACTTTTATTATTCGTTGTAAAACTCTTAAAAATCTGGAATGTGGTTTTCTTAGACATCAGCCTGGTTTGAAATCTCAAAGCTACAATTCTTAAGGAATTTTCTGTTTTACGCCTTTGTGCAACTTTCTCAAGTTTCACGACCTGCTTGATTTGCTAGTGCTCAACTTCGTATTGGAGCGTGGTTGCACAGTCGGAGGTGAAGCCCGCAGTTGTGTCCGCTCTATTCGAGGCTATTGGTTCGGATTCCTAGGCCAAATCAGCCTTCCATCCTCCGTTGTCGGTGAACTGCCATAGTCTTGTGTGTGAAGGATAAGAACATTGACATGTGTTCATCAACTGGTCACCGTGTAGTCTCTGTATATGCCGAGTACGAATTTAAGTTGTCTGCTCCCGTAGAAGTCCAATGCACGGCGCATACAAAAATACATAGATTGGCTTTTATCCCTGTTCTTTATCAGCTGCGCATATTCTTCATTTTATTGTGACCGAGTCATGATTTCTAGCACAGGTGGCCACCTCATCATAGTTGACTACACCTGGCGAAAATTCAGCCAATCGTATGACTCATTGATTTATGGCGCATCCAGAGGACGAGGCTCTTTTCTGCGAGCTTTTCCGAGAGCTTCTTGCAGGCTCTCATAGGCTCAAGATGTACATTTATTAATTTTCCTGTTCGTTACATTTTCGTCTATGCTTTTTCGCAGTACTGCTTTTCTAAACCCGTAAACTTCTGTTATCAAAACTCTCAATTTTCAGGTACATACAACAATCGGCACGACTTGTCTCTTCTGAAAGCCCGTCCCCTGGTTGCTTCAGAAATCACTGGATCTCTTTGTTCTCTTTTCTACTGATGTCACCTGCGTTTTTTCCACTGATTCTTCGAAAATCCTTCGCATCAAACACCTCCGTTGTGCGTGTGCAATTGAATTTCCATGTTGTTTTCCCGTGTTCCTCACTTTGTTGTCTCGTCTCCCTCGTCATTTCTCCATTTTGAATGGCTGGCTACGCTCCCGTTTTCAGTAGTTTACTTCCTTTTCATTCTGCGGCACAGGTCTTTGGTTAGCACATCACACCCGCCACCCATCGCTCAGACATTGGGCACGGACCGACGAGCACACTCCACATCGGTCCCTACTTCTCGGAACATACTCTGAGTGATTCACGTACGCAGTCGTCGTTCACCAAAGGGCAGCTGACAGCGTTTCACCCTAAGAGCGTTTGTTTCCTGGAGCGCACGTGTAATGCTCCACCACTAGACTAGGTCATTCTGAGTATTCGTGAGAACAATTGTGGGTAAGGCAATTTTACACGAGTTCTTGCTGCGCAGAGAAACATGAGGACGCATAATAATCGAGCGCTCTACTCAATGCCGTTTCCCGGCACGTTCTTGTCATATCAAAACCTGGACAACTTTATGTCTCTTCGAGCATGAGTTGAAGTCGAATAACTTGCAAATATTCAAGGGTTAACCTTTATTTTATGATAGTGCTCCTAAAAAACATAAACACATTCTTCACTCCTTGCTAATACTTAGCTTTGCAGCGCTTTCCTTGTCAGCATGATTAGCTTCAGACTCCAGTGCTGCTGAACCTAATGCGAAACTTACGCATCCACCTCCAGTTGCCAGCACGAGCAGTTATTCGTTATTCATAACAAAAAAGGATAAAGGATGACGTTACTTAGTACCATTTATGATGTGCACGCATTGTTTATGTTTATGTTTATTTAAGCCAACAACAAACAACAAAGTTGTCGAGCGAAAAATGTAGCAAAACAATGGTTGGTTATACAACAAGAAATGAAGGGAATGATGTGGAGGCATATTTTGTACCAAAAATAAATCTATTAGCTGAGAAAAGCCCAAGATTTAAATTCATTGTTCTTTTATGGGATGTCGTAGAGGCGATTTGAATTGGCCAAACAATGACTTGCGGTGGCCAGCCGATGGACAAGTCAGCGCTTTATCCTTCCCAGACATGATACCAATTCAACGACCCCTGAGGAATGGAATGCTTGGCTGGCCTGGGTGGGAAATCCTAGCCAGAAACCTGGTATCGGGGCACGCGACAGCCGGTCCCTCCTGCGATTGCACTACATGCGCCCTACTGGCTATACGTAAATGAAGTCAGTGAGAATTGCTGGAATCACTGACGTTCTTTTCCTTAATGTGTACCATTTTAGGTGAAACTGCATACTTTTTAAACTGGACACATAGAAAAGCAACTAGATGCAAATCAAAATGCTTCCAAATCGAAATTCTTCTCGAAATAAAATCTGACATCTAAGAAGGTATAAAAAATTTGCCAGACCACAACTTGGTTTGACTTTTCTTAATTACATTTCATTAGGGCTTTCGTCGGAACCCATCTGCCGGAATGCGGTAAAAATTTAAAACAACACAACTTTTTAACGATATTTTATTATTTAGCTAAATAACTTCTATCAAAATCAAATGCATTCTTCGAACGCTCCACATGGCCACGGGGGCACTTTGACGACTTGGGGGCGAAGAAAGCCCGAAAGTCCTATTTTTCGCCTCCAAATCGCCAAAGGTGGACAACGATCGTCGTAGTCCTTCTCATGCTTGTGATGCTGTAGCGATCTTATGGGGGGCTATTTTCTCGAGGTCAGGTCCGGGTTGTGCGGTGGACACGACAGAACTTTCCATCCGAGTTCCAGAATTTTCTGAGAAGTCGTCCTTACGATGTGAGGATCCGCGTTTTCTTGCCGCAAGCGAACCTTGTCGAGCCTGTTATGTTGCTAGCCGGTCTAATCGCTCAGTCTTTGCAGTTGAGCAGAATACACCTCGGCTGTAACCGTCGTGTTGTCAAGCGGCTGTTAGAAGTACTAGATTCCACTGAACTTTGACAGTACTTGACAAAAGCTTCGATAGGCTTCCGCAGTTGACTGGCCAGATTTGAACTCGTAAAGGAGTGCGCATCGAACATGTGGGGAACATCGGCCATTGTACGGTGAAGTTAGCAAGGAAGACGGAGCCAGATATGTCGTGTGCATGCAAGTGGGTAGGGTCCTTGTACTGTATCTATGTGGGAACCTCCAGAACGTTCTCACAAAAACCTGGAGCATTGCGATATTTTCGGCGGGCACGACCTGACAATTCACCCACACCAAAAAGTTAACACACTCTTTGAAATTTCATGAATTTTACTTTTGTTATCAAAACAACAATTTAACATTTTGACATAATAGTTGGTTTCGCTTTTTGTCATTTTGTTAATGAAAAATGATGGCTAAAGTCTTATTCTAAAACGCAGACACGCAGGAACATTGTGGTGTTAGAAATGAGGCCGTGCCATGCACTTGCGTAGCTCGTCGCGATTTTCCCTTGATTGACAGTGTAAATGCTGTTTATATGAAAGAGCGAAGTAAAGAACTACGCTTTTATAATGTTTTGTGTATTGTCAAGTGTAAACCGTTGCAGTTGAAATTTTGGATCTATCCTAGTCCGGGGGGGCCACATAACTAAAAAGTATTATATGTAACAAATCTACTTAAGACTTACCTAGCGGCTCCCACAGGACAACATAAGACCCTAAACAAGAAAAGTCACAAGGAAAAAAAACGAAAAATTACATTTCTTACGGTTGTAAGCCGGCAAAGTTGTGTGCCCTCCTCACCATGTTGGATCCTGGTTAAACATGTCAAGCAGCGGTCAGCACGAGGCATGCTGCTTCATGCGCCTTATTCACCGTGTTAGATCCTGGTTATAACATGTCAGCCAGTGGTAGCACGCGGCAAGCCTCCATTGTGTTGCTCTTTGCCCGCCGAGACGGTTGTAAACCGCGGCGGTTTTTTTTTGTTTGTTCGTTCGTTTTTGGTTTTTTAAGGTTTCAAATTGTTTTCTAAGTCTCAATTAATTTTGTTACTTACATTTTAGTTATGTGGCTCGCCGGACTAAGATAGATCCGAAATTTTTGCTATCAATCAGAGCAGCCTATTGGTGCACCGGATAAATTCATGGCGAAATCCTTTTTTTAGCACTAAAACACCCCATCTTTTCTTACTTAGAAATACAATTTAAACCGATACGTTTTCCTAAAAAATAAAAATTTTAAGAAGTTTTAAATTAAAGAGTGTGTTCACTTTTAGTAATAAAAATTTTCTGAGCTTCACACCAAATTTTGCTTTAACAAAGGAAAATTATAATAATATCCTGTAATAAATGCGACATCGGGGGCGTTGACAAATGAAGAAGGACTTCTTTGTCCACTATGTAGTACATATTATTCTGATTTTTTTATTTCTAAGGTTTTCAGCTTGAAAAGTGTGCAGTATGACGTGAAAATAGTGTAACAAGTATATAAATATTTTGCATTTGTCTTGCAAATCTGATACCATTTTACTTCAACGAAAGACTTGAAAGTTATTCGCTTCTTCAAAAGAATTGAATGGTATTTTCGCTGAGCGTCGTGCTTACCTGAAGCAAGTATAAAAGACCACGACTAGAAGAGTGTGAGAAGGTGTCAATGACAATAGATGCATGGTGAACTCAAAAAAGGAACGTTTTTGAGAAAAACTTCATCAGATTCTATTTGTTAGCTGCAGCAGTTCACTTTGTTTGGCTTTTCCTCTTCTGATGCCAAATTTCAGTTCATGAAGCTTTTAAAATAGGAAGAACAACGTAAGAGTTTAAATCGGAATAGGCATCCACAACAGCAGCGACTTGACTTTGTGGTGCGATTAACTGAGCTTCCCGTGTCTTCCACAGCTTTTCGTTCAGATCTAATTTGGCTTATTTGTGAAGTTCGCTCCCGAAAGTGCAACAAAGACGTGTGCAGAAATACAAATTCGCGACGCGAACTTGATTATCAGACCTCCCTGCCGGGCCCACGTCACGCATTGGGAGTCGAAGGCGCGAAGTCGTTGGGTTTCTTTTGGGAGACGCCAAGCCGCGCCTTCTCCCAAAAGAACCCCGACGTGAATTTTCCTTCAGTCTCTTCGAGCTTAAAGCGTGATTCTCTTTTCTTGGAATCGTTCGTTTGCCGAGTGGCGATCTCATCTTGTTTTCCTCAACTTCTCTCCGTTTACTTCTTTGCTCTTTAAAGCAGTCATTTCCTATACGTTACAGTTCTTTAGCTCTTTACAATTTCTACTACTGTAACGCGAATTATTTATTTATTTAATGCGCCAAAAAGACGTGCTCAAAAATTGAGAAAATAAGGAAGGAGGAACCTGATATGCGCAAAAGAATAAAGAAGGAAAGCTAGTAAAACAACTGCAATGAAAACATGACAGTGGCGCATTTTCAGTAACCAAAATATTGGGGAGAGACCTAACCACATACATAGATCCCTGACCGCTTGTTATCTTAAGATGGAGAAAAGCGAGAGGCTAAATGGAATTGGGACTCAGCACAGCCTTTTTACCAGGAAAAATAATTTTGGAAACGAACACTTGTATTGCTAGGAATTAGAACAAAAATTAATTTTAATTTTTGATTTTAATTTTTTAATTTAATTTTAACTTTTTTCACCATTTTAATTTTTGAATTTAGAAATGAACACTTAAATTTGGCGACAGCACAAAAATGCTTAAACTTGTTCCATATATTGCGTTTCTGTTTGCACTTCATGGGCCTGTTCTTATTTTTTTATTGTATTGTTACAAAAGAAATTTAAAATCTTGAATTTATCTTATTTTAAACTCTAAAATAATATAGCTGCTTACCACAGAAAGTATTTATTTGATCTTATAGGATATGGAAGCTCTGCGCTGACCTAGTTTGTATACTGCGTCACTTCTGAGATTTTTGCTATCCATTCCGAGTTTTTTATATTAATTTGCACACCTACTCGATCTACAAAGAAATCCATAGACACAGTCTGGGAAGCAACATAACCGAAAAAATGAGACCACAACAGATCCGCTAGCGATTCGTTCGTAAAATTCACAATCTATCACCAGTGAAAAGATGCAAAAAATACGTTAAGAGCGAGGACAAGAAATAGTGTTAGGTTCACCGGAAAGTCCTCAGCGTTTTGAGTTTGGGTTTTGAGTTTGAGTTGAGAAAAATTACATTTGTTGCGGCTTACAACCGCAACAAATGTAATTTTTCGTTTTTCTCCTTGTGGCCTTTTCTTGTTTAGGGTCCTATGTTGTTCTGTAGGAGCCACTCGGTAAGTCTTAAGTGGATTTGTTACATATAATACTTTTTAGTTATGTGCCCCCTCCGGACTAGGATAGATCCCAGAAATCTTAAGATTCAGGAATCTTACAGTTAGTCTTTTGCAGCTAGAATGTTTGGCAGATGATCAGAAAACCGCTACCACATCCTTTTCTTTTTGCTGTTAGAACAATCGCTTTACCGGATGGTGCTTTTTGCCGTTAAACAGCGTTCTAAGCTCCAGAAAATATAGTGTTATATTTTTGTGCCCGGCGAATCAACACTTTACCAGTTTTTACTTTTTTCATCCAAAAACTTAGGGTGTAAGGGGAGACATTTGGGAAAATCGTGTATGACGAACAACAGTCATACGTAGTCATTGTTTTTATATCATCAGATTTCTCAAAGGTAGTATTAAACACACTGCTATTTTGAGCTTCCTGGGATAGCTCAGCTTTGAAATTTTTCTTCAAATGAGGCGGTGTGAAAATTGAGCTGGCCTGAGCGATGCGCTCCAAAAACGCGTTTCTCCTCCTACTCTCTTCTCCTTTGCTCAGTCTTCATGTTATTTGTGGACTTGAAGAGCTCTCCTTGAAGAGCTCTCCCCCTTTAGTTTTCTAAGGACTGCACAATACGTAATAAAAAATTGTGCCCACGGCTGAATATTGCATTTGTTCCAACCCGCTGCTCCATCGTGTATGATCAGGGAATTAATGGCGTTCTTCTGTTATAGCTCTGACCCTTGCCTTACGCACGACACCATGATAATGAATGTCCTACCAGTTTTCTTCAGAAATTTAGCCACATCGGAATGGGAGGGCTCCACAGCGAGCCAGAGGAATTATTTTGGTAGTTTTACGTGAGAGTCCACTACTTTCTATTAGGTTGTAACGAAATAAATGGCACTGAACCACTGTAAATTTAAACAGTGAATATCTCGGCTTGTAGGCAAGTTTATTAATCGAAATAAAAACCTTCTGATTCTACACATCTTTGCCAACGTGACACAAGCTTTTTTATCCCAGTAGCATAAAAATCAGAAGTTCTGGAATTGACGAAATCTTCGAAGGCACTTTCGGCCTCCTGTTGGTATTTGAATATTTTCCCTACCAAGAAGTCGCCAAGTAGCTTGAAGAAATGGTAGTCTGTTGGGGAGAGGTCGGGAGAAAACGGAGGATGCGGTTGAGTGTCAATGCTCAGCTCATTCAATTTCTGCAACGTCATTCGTGCTACATGGGGGCGAGCATTGTCGTGCAGAAGGAGAACTCGCCTTCGGTTTACCGAGGCCGGCCGGATATCCTTCAACTTTTTCATCATTTCTTCAATTTCAATGCAGTACTTCTCTGCTGTGATGGATTCACCGGGAGGGAGGAAGCTGTGGTGAATAATTCCCAGCGAACACCACCATACTGTCACCATTACTTTCTTTTAGTGCAATTCCGGCTTCGCAAAAACCTAGGGGCTCTCATCGCTGTCCACCCACTGTGCCGATCGTCGCCTGTTGTCGTACATTATCCATTTCTCGTCACAGGTTACGATGCGATCAAGTAATGGGTCCGTTTCGTTCCGTAGAAGCAGTGCGGAAGAGATCTCATATCGTCGGTTTCTTTGCTCCTCAGACAGCTCGTGAGGCACCCGTCTTTCCAGCTTTTTGGTCTTTCCAATTTCCTTCAGATGCCGGGCAGCTGTGTTGCGACTGACGCCAAGAACCTTCGCTATCTCCCTGGTATCTTTGTGGGATCCTCCTCTACTACATCTCTCAGCTTGTCCTCATCAACATCACTATGCCTCCCACGACCTTCATGTTCTTCCAAGCTCTCATCTCCATTCCGGAACTTCTGATACCAACGATACGCCGTCCGAATTGTGGAACATCCTTGACCGAATGCGGCGTTGATCTTCTCGTCCGCCTCCTTAGCTGTAGTGCCCAGCTTGAATTCATACAAGTAAATGCCTCGGATTACCCTCTTGTCCATCTGCAAAAAAGTCAATAAAACTCTAAAGTTTTCCCACTTTTACATAGAAAATTTAATATTCGCCGGTAGAGCAAAGTTTGCGCTTCTAAACGATATGCCACATGTTACGGTTTGTTCTTGATCAAATGCGTAAAAAAGCGCCAAAAAATGGCCCGAGCCAGTGCCATTTAATTCGTTACAACCTAATAATAAGAGTAGCTACAACAATGATAACGGAAAGGAGTATAACACTATGTATATTTTATTGCAAGTCGGTTAGGTTAACGCAGTTCTTATGGAAGCGGCATCGAATGGAAGCGTAATGTGGCTGTGGCCCTCCTAGGTATGACCGGAATTAAGACCGGACTCCTAGGTGCTTCCATCTCTTTGGCTGCTCGAAAGTGATTCACTCATACAATCGGAATCACACCATGGCTATACTGGTTGCCTATCTGACCTCTGCACCCTTCTACTGCAATCAAATTAATTCTTTAAAATTAGATTAGTATAAATTTACCTATTATTTTTATTATAATTTTTTGTTCATACATTGTTTCTGGCTACTTGTATTTGAGCTTTTGATGGCTGTCAAGTATACAAAATACTAGTTTGCAGTGCATAGCGATATTTTTTTGTGTTCTCCATGTGTGTTAACTGAATTTGTGCAAGTTTGCCTTGTTGTTTTACTCTGTTTTTGGGCGCACTTAAGGTGCAGTAATAAATGAATAAATATATGCGACATCACAGCTGTCATGCGGTTCTCCGCAACTAGAAAAAGACACCTAATAAGGTCGCCTAATTCTGTTGCGGGACTTATGCTTACCCCTTTGTAAAACAGTTATAAATATTGGGTTGTCCGGAAAGTTCTCAGCGTTTTGTGTTATTATATTCCAATCGTCTATTGTTAAGTAGAAATTCAACTTGCATTGCCATTAATGTTACTTTCTGTGCAAAATTTTTTCGCTCTATCTGGCTGAATAAATTTAAGTTCTTTAAAAGCTCACTGAAGTCTGTCGAAGGAGCAATTCCGAACGATATTTTATTTTGACTTCAAATTGGGACAATCCGCAGCCGAGACAGTCCGACAAATCAGTCAAGTGATGGGACCTAGTAGTTTTGGAGAAGTCACTGTGCGCCAGTGGTTCAGTAAACTTCGGACCGGAGATTTCAGCCTCGAAGGTGACCCCACAGCGGTGAGTGCAATCCTGCACGACGAGTTGAAGGAATTGGTAGTGGAAACTCAACCATCCCAAGCAATTCGCGGCATCGCAGAAGAGCTAGACATCAGTAAAACTGCTGTTGCGGATGCTTTGAAAGCCTTGGGAAGGTGAAGAAGCTCAAAAAGTGGGCGCCCCAGTGGATGGCAAAAATTGTCACTTTTTGAGATTTGTTCTCCTCTACTTTTACGCAACAAAACTGACTCGCTTTAGTTCGAATCATCGTTTTTGATGAAAAGCGAATCCAATAGGATAGCAGGAAACGTTCCAGCCAGTGGTTTGATGCTCACGAGTCCCTTAGGCATTTTCTAAAGGCGAACCTCCACCGAAAAAGGTGATAGTCACTGTGTGGTGGTCGGCGGCTGATGTGATCCATTACAACTTTTTAGCACCAGGCCAAACGATCACAGCAGAGTCCTACTGTAAGGAAATCGACGAAAAGCACCGAGAATTGCGTCGCGTCGACTTCAGTCGGCATTGGTCAACAGAAGAGACCCGATTATTTTGCATTGCATAACAACGTCCGCCCACACGTTTCACAAGTCACTATTCGAATATTGAACGAATTAAAGGTTGAAGTTCTGCCTCACCCGCCATATTCTCCAGAGCTCTCGCCAACCGACTACTACTCTTTCAAACACTTTCAGAACATTCTCACTGGTAAAACCTTCACCAATCAGGACCAATCCAAAACAGCTTTCGTGGATTTTGTCGGGTATCGACCATGTAATTTTTTCGCTGATGGAATAAGTCGACGGTAGCCCGTTGGTGAAAGTGAGCTGATTCGAAGTGTGCTTATCTCGGCTAAATCCTTTTAGCTTTGAGAAAGTTATGGTAGTTCAAAGTGAAGCACTCAAAACGCTGAGAACTTTCTGGACAACCTTTTTATTAAAATTGCCTTTACGATGTTTTGAAGAAGTAGAACGGATCTATGGCTGATGAACCGGATGGCACACTGAGGTTGCACGAAATGTATTCCTGGTCAAGAGTGCCAAGAAGATCTCCTCCAAGTTGTTGTAAGAATTGCCCTGACGATTTGATTAGGTAGCAGTAATCCTAGGCCATTCTTTGAAATGTATTCAACGAACACCCTTTGTTCTACTGGATCGACTTCTTGCTGAGCTGCCCACCCGGAATGCAGTTGTATGAATATCTACCTGTATTGGCTGAATCCCATGCTTCACAAGGGTAGTTGTCGTGTAGTTGCCCAGGCATTTCGTACTTCAGGTTTGTTGAGGTTGTTCATCTGTTTTTTTTTTTGTTGCGAAAGGCTAAAGTCAGCTGCCATCAACAGCTATTCAAGCGTTCTTCCATTGTTTCTATTCACGAACGGACGACATCTCCCTGTGTTTCTCCCGACGCTTCCTGTCAACATTGCCCATCAGTGAGTGTGTATGGCACGTGCCGCTGAAAGCTGGAACCTCCGGCCGGCTGATGGCCAGAATCACTTCCGGTGGCAACAATCCGATTTCAGTGGAACGACACCGAACCAAATTCGTCGATGTACGCGGCCTCCCTCGGCCATCATCCCGAAGTCTGGCTTGTCCCATGGACGATGCTGGTTGTGTAGGCAGTCGGCTAATTCTCTGTTGATAAACATTGCCTCTGCCTTTATTGGTCTCAGCGGCCAACTGTTCAATGAGGTGTTGCAGCAGCTGCTTCTCTTCCTAGTCGTCCATAAATAAAGCTTAGATGACGTGGTCGTTGGGTCTACGATGGTTCGGTGGTAAAAGTTTCGAGCTGGGGAAAGCGTGGCTTAGTTTGCGCCCCACACTCAGGAACAATAGATTTTTTCGACACTGTTTCATTCGGCCATTAATATTTCACTATTTGCCTCTGGCGATGCAAACTATTCAATGATCGTTTTTCAGCTCTAGCACCGAACGCTTAAAAGTCAAAAACACCGAATGCTCTACGCTGCACTACTCGTTTACTGCATTTTTTTACTTGCTTATTCGCTTGCAAATGCTCCGAGTGTTTCGAACTTACGCGCTTCGCGCAGTCTTGCGGTGTCACTTAGCGAAGCACAACACTCCAAGATAGCTGCACTAGTTGTGCAGTCTTAAATATTATACCTTGTATCCACATCTGGTAGCATCACTGGGCTTTACTCCAGCAAAACCAATCTTAGGATGTCTTCTATTGCTTCAGGGCATATGAATTCGTGCTTGATCTGTTCGTTTCAAAACTTTTCAGCAAAATTGTGGGACTTAAAAAGTAAAATCGATACTAGCCATGGATATTAACCTTTCCCTCTGTAGACTTGCACTGAGCTTTCAAAAAGCCTGGCACACGATTCCATGAAACCTGACGAATGGTTTGTGAAAATCCCTGCATCAAGTGAAGGCAATTCCAGCAGGATCAGGAGTTTGAAGAAATTTAAACCTTTTTCAAAAAATTACCGGATTCTTAACCTCTCCACAATTCAATTGATGACAGCTTTCTTTCTTGTTTTAGCTTGATTAATTTTCCTTCATTCAATGGATCTGAGAAAAACCAGTATCACAGCTCAAAAGACCGATACTATCCATGGATATTGCCCGCCTGCTGCCTTACCGAAACTTCTCCTCCTTCACCTCTTGTCAATCCCTTTTCTCGGCCATCCGAATGGGGAAACTCCCATCGCGATCGATTAATCTGAGTGTTTTTCCCATCTTTTCATGGATTTTTCGCTACCTTCCCCTATGTATTATTATGACTAATCTCTGCAACCCCGCCGATCGGTAGCCCTTAGCGCTTTATTATGTAGCATGATTGGTATGCATGGTGGCGCAGTGGCACGTCGCTTCGGTCGTCGCGTGTATCTTAAATCGCGAGGTTCGGGGCTTCTGGTTAGGGTTCCATTCAGTCCAAATAAGCCTTGCATGCCTTCGAGATCGGTGAGTTGGTATCAGACGTGAAAGGTAAACACCGGCTTGTCCAACGGATCGCCAACTCAAATCATTCTATAGGCCAATTGCGCATCCGAATTGCTTCCACGATGCTACCCTTCATAAGTAGACTGCATGGAGTATTCCAAACAGCGACTGTCTAATGCTCACCTATATTTTTTACCAGATCTTCAGCTCGACCGAGCCGCTCACACTCAAGGAAACGAGAACCCCCTCCTAAAAATGGCAGTATTCCTAAAGGCGGCGGAACATTCCGAGAGTTTTGAGGTTCCATCTTATATTGAACTTGAATCAGGAAAAATTGCAATGCGGGGAACATCAGCTATTAATCTAAAACATAGAGGATAAGAAACGGCGTCAACCTAGTTCGGAAGCGCCACACATTCCACTTCTACGGGATGACGTAGAGACAATTTGAACATGCAATGACTTGCGATGCCACCGCCTAGTCAGTGCCTTATACTTACCGAACTAGTCTGGTATCTATTCACCCAAGAGGAATAGAGGGTTTAATTGGCCAGAGAGGAAAATCCAAACCAAGAACCTAGATTCAGGTGCACGATACATCTGACACCTCCTCCGACTGCACTACCATGCGCCCCTCTGCATGCAACGCTCTCCTTCCGTGAGAGTACAGAACAAAATTCATAGGGGATGATCACACTTCCTCAACTTCACCGGTGGAACTCACACGGAGAAAATATTAAAATATCAAATAAAATATGAGAAAATAATCGGGCTCACTTCCAACTGACGTATTATTATTACTATTATTATTATTTATTACGCCGGCAAACCTGTGTGATCATAATATCATCAATCAGAAAAACAACAACAACAACCAACTAAGAAACGTACGTGTAGCACCTTGCAGAGAATAATAAACATAAATTTATATAGATGCCAGACACCTTTTTATGAGAGCTTCGAATTTGGTTTAATTAGATATTGTCTCCGCTGCGTGAATTTCACTTTTTGAGAATATTCACTTTACTTGCCTTGAGGTTCAAACCACAGAGCAAAGCTAAGATGTTTCATGGCATTAGCTCGCTGATCACCTTCAATGCATAAGCTCCTCACCTAAAGGTTTATATTGGACAGAATCATACGATTTCTTCGTTCGCTATTCGGATTACTTCTAGAAGATGTTAGGACACAATAGGCTCATGGTAATGCGGTCGAAGGAGGCTCCGTTTGCCACGTGCCTCCGATTCCTGGTTCTTAGTTCGGCTTTTCCGACCAGGTCAACCAAACCTTCCACCTTTCCAGGCTCGGTGAATTGATACCACGCCTGTCTGGAGATGAAAAGACACTGATGCGTTCATCGGCTGGCCACCGCCAGTCATTGTTTAGTCAAATATGTACGCATTCACATTTGTCTTCACGAAATGCCGTAGAAGTTGTGTGTGTGACGCATGCTTAAAGGAACCGATTAACGGTGAATTTTATCTGCTATACTTTTTTAGCACACAATAGACGAATTATTTTACTTTTCCAGTAAACGTTCCTAGAGAAACCGCTCATCGAGCATATGAACCACCCTTTCAAGTCTTCTTATGGCAGCATTAACGCTTCATGAGACTGCACTTTATGTGTGCATAGTCTTTCTTTGATTGCAATGCAGCTGTAAGTTTGAATAGCAGCCTTCAGTCAGCCTCCACATTGGTTCCTAAAAATTTCTTCAGTTGGAATTTACTTCAACACGAGCATATGCAGAAAGTCTTTAAAAAGTGATTAAGGTAGTAGTTTATAAGCTGTTTCATTTTCTTAATTTTTTGTTTTAATTTATTTAAATTATTTGATAGTAAGACTCCTTTGAAGGGCTACCTCTGTGCACAAACCTAGGTTTAGTGGGGTTAAAAAACTTCAACGAGGTTTTAGTGTAAAAAGAGGTCCACTCTCACGTTCGTCCATAAAACCACAAGAATTTTGGTACATTTTGCCTAGGCGCACAGCGGAGGTGCGGGAACGTGCCGTGGCTACCACTGTAGTCGGCTCTAGGTTGGTCGGTGTTCTGGCCGCTCCCGTACACGTGCTGCGCCCCTATGCGACATCTACCGGAATTTGTTTAAGAAGTTTTTGAATGGGGCCTTTGGACATGAACATATATGCATTGTAGGCTTGAAGTATACATTGTAGCTGTTAAAGTTCACCTAAAGTAGAGTAGAATAAAAGTACAGGTATGGAAGAAATACACGGCGGACCCCACCCTCATCTAGATTTGCACCAGTGGCAGGTCAGTCTCAACAGCAATTCTATGCTGTGCATTTGTCTCCTGGCGGGTCTACCAAATTTTCGCGACATTTGAAAATGCCGTTCTTTCCTTTAAATCAGTGTTTTGGGCACATTTTGAAAGATGCCATTTTCCGTCGCCACATCTGCCTTCCTAATTTGCAGCTCTGGCTCACTGTTCTCCACCAATGCAACTGTCAGGTTTCCTAGTGCCACCTAAAAATTCATAGCATTTATTCGACAAAATTTCCATTTGGTTCTCTTACAGATCTCAAGTGACACTTTAATTTTGGCTGACAACAATTGGTAGCAAGGTCATTTTTTGCCAAAGGAAAACGTGGTAATTACATCGGCTCCAAACAAACATAATAATTCAAGAGTTCAAAGGATAGTGAGTGTCACAAAATATCTAATTTCTTTACTCAATTCTTCTGTGTCAAAGCAATATGGAGCGCTAGTAGTATATATACCACTTTCACATCGAATTGTCCTTTTTTCAAATCAAATTTAACGCTCCTATAAGCTAGCTTTAAGGCTTTGACATCAAATCAAACTCTTCCAAATTGAAAAGACCTTTGGACAAGTTAAACTACGGTCTCAATGAGGTGATTACAATAATTGTATGTTCAGTGCAAATTTGGTATAACTTTATTTGAAATTATTTGGTTTACCTGCCCCAATAAGGGTGACAATTCTATAAAATTTTCAATTTTAGAGAAATCATAAGAAATTAAAATTTGTCTTGAAGAACAGCTAAGATGTAGGCATATAGCGCATTAGGAGATCAGTTCGTGCCGTGCACTCGAAGCGTTTGTCGCAACATTTATTTGATTAGTAGTGTAAGGGCCGCTAACATGTACCATCAAAGGGAGGATATGTGTGTTCTTTACAGTTGTTTTTATTTATTTATTTAATTATTTATTTATTTGCTCAAAATCGAGAGAAACGAAGGAGAAAACCATACATGCGCAATAAAAGAAAAATAATAGAAAGCTAGTAAAACAACGGCAATGGAAGCATGACAGGGGCGCTTCTTCACTTACCAATTACAGATGCGTTACAGACTTATCCACGAAGATCTCTGATCATATGTAATCTTAAGAAAGAGAAAAATGATGAGAAACGATTCCGACGAATGCACCCCCGAATGGTTACCGTATACCGGCTGTCTGCGCCCTCCTGCTTAGAGATCGTGCGTCGGCGTCCACGTTGCCGCGCTCGATCGATGTCTTGTGCTCCCGCACTTGCACCGCTGGCAAGTGGGTATGGGCGCAATGGGTAGCGGACTTACCTCATGGGAGGAATGTTGGGGGTTCGGTTCCCATGCGTCATGGCATTCTTGCATTTCAGCTGACTATCTGAGATCTGAGAAGTTTCGACGGCTACACAACGTTGCGCGCCTTTTGCGCATTGTTTCAGCCGCATGCGCTTCGCCACTCGAAGAGCGCGGGCTCCCCTGTGCGACGAAAGCAATTGCCACACAATCACGGCTACTGAACTCCTAGGCACGAGGGCCTACGTGTTCGGCACGGCTACTGAACTCCTAGGCACGTTGGCCGACGTGTTCAGAACGGATACTGAACTCCTAGGCACGTTGGCCGACGTGTTCAGAACGGATACTGAACTCCTAGGCACGTTGGCCGACGTGTGCGGAACGGCTACTGAGCTCCTACACAGGTTGGCCGACGTGTTCGGCACGGTTACTGAACTCATAGGCACGTTGGCCAACGTGTTCTGCACGAAAGCGCTGGCAGCGAATGTGTGTAATTGCACGAACGCGATTTTCTGACGCCTAAAAGATAAGGTAACCATTCGGGGGTGTATTCGTCAGGATCGTGCTAGTGAAAAGAGCCCAGGTGGAAGTGGGATGCAACACAACTACTGGCTATCGTTAACAGATGTCAACTACAGACAGCAAACAAGAATTCTGCTATCAATCGAATAAACCTCGAAACGTCTTGGAAGAGCGCATGGCGCAATCTCTTGAAAAATCTTCGATTTGATTTGAAAAATGTCGAATTCGACGTGAGAATGGTGTGCACGCATAGCCCACCCCACAACAATTACGTACACGGTGGATCATACGTTTTGTGACAAATTCGGCTATCTTGCTAGAAGGTGTTAGTCAATTACTTAGGCCATATAATCATTGTGTAGAAAATGCCTAGTGCTATGCTCCATGCAACTGTCATGGTAGTATGTAGCTTCTCTTATGCTCTCTCTTATGAAAGTAGTTGACCCTCGTTTATCACCACCAGCTGTCCACGTTGGAGCGCTCCTGTTCCGAAGACGTTAGATTTCTGAGCATTCAACGCTCAACATTTTGTGTCGTAGAATCGTGACGTCTATGGATGAACAAGCGACTAGTGCAACTGCCCTACAATTCAGGAATGCCGTTAGTTTTAGCGATCATGTATAATTCAGCACCGAGCTGGAAAAAAATTCGCTATTCAGCCGTGCGAGTAGCGTACTATTGCGTAGTGTGTGGCTTGTAGAAAACTACAAACACAGCTCCATGAAACCACGAATGAGTCGAGAACTCAGCGATAAGCAGAAGTGAGTATGTAGGGGTGAAAATGTGTTAGAGCTGCTTTCGCACATGCTGGACAGCCTGCGACCGCTTTCATCGATGAAAAAACAGCATAGATGGGCAAGCTAAAGAAGACAGCAAAATCGGTGAAACTATGTGAAATTGCTTCAGAGGAACCAGATGGCACATGAGGATCCGGTGTTCACGGCCACTTTCTGCTTTACAAACATGTTTTTCTCTTTCGAGTAAGACAATTAAAAATATGTATGTAACGAAACAAACCCATTTGCCTGAAAAGCGTGTCTATTAAAAGCCGTGTTCTGAATTTGGTTCCTATAGTTTGGAAGCAAAATGCACATTCCGATCGAGTGACGGTTCCAGCAGAAAAAAGGAAAAAACATTTCAGCGATCTTTCCGAGCAAGCTTCACTTAGATTGAAAAAGTGCAGCCATAAAATCCAAATCCTAATCTTTTGATTTAAGTTTATAAACTTCTTCAAAGTAAGAGTCGGTCTATACCACTCGGGATGGAGAATCGCTAGAAACAAATGTAAACATTGGGATTTATCACGGTTGAAACATTTCAGAGAAATGCCCTCTGCTATTTTTGATCATGATGCTGCCTTTGTAAATTAGTTTGCTTTAAATTTTACAACCGTTTTCAAAGGAATAGAGTGGAGCGCTCCCTCCTCCCAACAAGATAGATTCAAGAAATTTGCTCTAGATGACATGGAAAAGGGATACACTGCTATTGCATATGAAATGGTGAATAAGGGAGGTGCTACGGCGCAGCCTACAAAGCTACTTATATGACCTAGACTTCCTCGTTAAGCCAGAATTAGTCTCTTGTGAATCGTAACGCTTGTGATTTTTAACAGATGAGCTTGTACTCTTTAAAACTGGGTTATATCTCGGTCAATTTTCGTCACAATTATAAGATTAAGGCTCTTCACCGGTATTTATGGGTCTGCCTTTATGTATCCACGAGAAAATTTAAAAATCCTTTTTAACTGATAATTACGTAAAATTTCTACCCAACTAATTTTGCCGATGTGCTCTGGAACTCAATAAAGGTGTATGCGCAGCTTTTTGTATGGTCATTTTTTGTTTGGAAGCCTTTTGTTTGTATCGAAGCAAAGTATCCACTTAAGGAAACAAAGACGTTCCTTGAAACCCAATAGTGAATTGACCTGTTGAAGCCATCGTCTAGTATATCAACTTCGGCGTGCTGCGGTTACTTTCTGAATTATGGCTTCATGATTCCGTTTTATATGAATTACAACATATAAATACATGTTAAAATTGGTTCTCTAAGCACTGCATGTGGTTCTAGTCGGTCAGATGTTATGGAAATCTGTCTAGCTGCAAGCCATGAATTCATTTTGGGGTAGCGTCCTAATACAGCAGGGTACTGCTCCTTTGGAATTACTGGCACTTTCCGTTCATTTCGGAGCAGGATGATCGGGGAATTGCAAAGGGTGATAAAATAGACCATGACCGTTAGCCAACTTTGAGAACGAACTGGAACACAATGGTCCAGAGCAGCAATTTGCCACCCGGTTGTGTCTAATCGACGGCTACGGCGTTAAAGTGTACGGAAGGCTTTAAAAGTCTCGAAGAAATAAAAGAGCACCAGAAATTTGCAAAGATGAACACGACCACCACTGTCGGGCTGAAACTGAACTCTGCTCATCGAGGAGAGTTTTAGCGCCACTGGAAATGTCCACGATGGAACACGTCTGAAGCTCGAGAAACAATTTTGGTGGTGGATTACTGATGGAAGCCGTTATTCTCGGAAGAAGTGTGAAAGCGAAAATTCGTTTCCTATTCTACTGCATGAAGCCCACACCAGCACTTCAATCCCAGTTTCCGCCTTTTTTGTGAGAAGTAGAGAAGTACGTTGACGACATCACATCTTGATCAAAGGAAAACGATGCACTTTCTGGTTTGTGATCTCCCAGGGGAAGACGTGTGCACTTGAGAATTGGTTCTTTGCTTCGCGCAGGCTTACGCTTGACTGGGACGAGCACTAAAAACGGACGCTGGTCAATAAAAACTCCAATATACTCACCTATCTAGGAATTGATCTAGAGATCCTGTGAAACGAGAGCATGAAGATTCAATCCAGAATCCGACTGAAGGATGCCGAAAAAGATATTTGAAATATTTACTTCAGAGAATACAATAGACAAGTGGCTTTCACAACTTCTTATGGTAAGCTTGTCCAAGTGGACATAGAGTTTCAAGGATATAAAAATACTAGTTGCTATATGAGTGCATGCTAGTTTAATTTCTGACTACTCATTATCCTAACATGCTGGTTATGCTGATTCCACGAGAGGTGTCGTGCCCCGGGTGAGTCCGCTGCACCGGTGGTAGAACTTATGCGGCCCTCAACCCGAGGCCACGTGTGAGGCACAGCCGGAGTCGAGGTTTTACCCATGCGCGCTAGCTCTTACATTACCTGCCACGTTAGGGGTAGGCCCTTGTTGCCCCGACTTAGCACACCTCATACCAATGCAGATGTTATTTAGGATCTTTCCATTGACTGCACCTGCGCTGGCCCCCTGGCGACTCTCGCCCATCTTCACATCACTCACGTGATACAATTGAACCGACCGACCTTCTCCAGCTTTACCACTCCGCTCAGAATAAACCTTCTCCCACTCTCGAGTCACATGACGATGCGCATTAGATAACATACTTCATAGTAACCGAATATACACACAATGCGCATCAGTATAGGAACACAATTGTCTACGAGTTAAGGCTGAGCCCCGCCACATTAAGTACGGATCAGCCCCAAGCACAAGCCGCATTCCTTGCCCTACCCTGGAGCCTGCGCTCACGAAGGCGGTGGCTCGGTCGCGGTTACCTCTGTTGTCGTCCCAGCGTGTCCTGTCCTAGTCGTCCTGGAGTCCTGCGCGGCTGGACGAGTCGTTTTCTTGATGGAGTGGACACTGCGCTGACGATGGAGCACCGGAGCGGAGAGCGGACCGACCGTTCGGTGCGACGACGAAGCCGAAGGCCTTTGTCATACCATCGCTCACCCCGAGCGACGCCTAATGATATGCACCCATGTCGATTCCATCGCGCCGCCTGATCGATATGTAAGCATATCACTAGGCGTCGCTCGGGGTGAGCGATGGTATGACAAAGGCCGAAGACTGCCGTGTGCGCGCGGGCAGGCGTTTATAGTGTGTCGTTGCGCGTGCGCGCGTCCGCATGCCCTCCGAGTCCGGACCAGGGCGCCTCCCAGCGTGTGTGCCCTTGAAGAGTCGTGATGGAGCGTGGCGAATGTCACGACACGAGAGGTTGGCATACCCGTGTCGCGCAGCTCCAGCACAGACCTATATACCTAAAGGTGTTAGGGTATTACGGCCAACTTGAACGGATGCAGTTTTTCTTATTTGTATGCACCGTCAGCAACCACCAGGACAAGAAACTTCTACTGTTTTCTGCATCGCGCTGAATCTGGTCACAATCTCTTGCTTTATTATGCTTTTTTCCTCTTCTCCTCTCCTAGATTTCCATGCATTTGTGCACTTTACGGCGCATTCATTGTAGTGTACTAAAAAATAAAAATAAATAGAATTATAAGTAATGGAAGGCGTCAAACATCCTCTTTGAGGGTGCGAAGCGCATGCTTGCCCTTTCTGTCGCATATCCTGAGGGGGCGTGTAGCGCAGTTGGGGGAGGCGCCGGCTGTCGCGTGCACCCGATACCAGGTTCCTGGTTCGGATTTCCCGCCCAGGCCAACCAAGCCTTCTATCCCTCCGGGGTCGGTGAATTGGTACCAGACTTGTCTGGGAACGATAGAGCGCTGACTTGTTCATCGGCTGGCCAAGTCATTGTATGGCCAAATACGCATTCAAATCGCCTCCACGATATCCCGTAGAAGTAGAATGCGTGGCGCATCCTAAAAGGGATTGAGTAACGCTGTCCTTTATCCTTTTATCCTGGAGGCAAAAAATTGTATTTGGCCTATACAATCACTAGCGAAAAGCCGTGTTTCCTTTGCAGAAAAACCTGATAACAGTTCACCGACCACGAATGGATGGAAGCCTTTGTTAATCTGTGGCGGACCCGAACCAAGAACCTCGAGTCGGGATACAGTGATACCCCGTCCTCCGTCTGCACCACCACGCGCTACATTGTTTTGAATCGAATAAAGAAATTCCAACCAGATAAAGCCTCAAGATAAAAAGCTATGCCTATACTTGTTGAGCGATATAATAAAGCTGTATGGCAAGTTCGAAAAAACGCAAAAAGATTTCTGACGTGAATTGTTTTTTTAGTGTTTGTTGTTTAAGCCATTACGCCAGCCAACTACATATGTAACGTAGCGAAGGAATAGATGGGAAACTGAGATTAATTGGCTTGTGGTGAATACAGGAAATAGAAAAAAGTAGAATTGAACGAGAATTAGGAAGAAACGAAGATACGGAAAGCTTAGGAGGGGAGCAACAGAGTTTTCAAATTTAAAATTTGAATTTTATTTTGCGATTCTCCGGTGAATACATTGTGATATCACGCAGAACACACCACAGAACGTTCTATCGTTGAAATTTCTACGAACGATTGTTCTCGTTGTTCTATTTATGCATAGAGGCTGTAAAACAAAGAATTTCCCCTAATTTGATCGGCGAATGCCAGGCTGTCCTAAGTCGTGCCGTTCATGGAACAATTTCGCTTTTGCCTTTTCTGAAATAAAAGCTGAAGTGGTGAGGACTTTGCGACCTTCTAAGCAGTACATACTTTGTTTTGAGTCACTCTAACAGTTGAAAGGGGCGCAAGCACAAACCTTTGATTCCTTGTGCGCCTCATTTCTTGAGTTTTGAGGAGAAACATGTTGCTCTCGACCTCCTGAAACGTTTGAGGAAATATGCAATTGGCATGTCGAAGGTTAACTACGTCTCTTTGAAACCCGAGAAGTGGGCGGGCGAGCATAACCACGCCTTCAGTTCACCAGCTGAAAATGTTTATTGTCAGCTACAAGCCGCTTCTCCTAGCTATTTCTCTTTGCTCACTACTTGGCAGGCTACTTCTTAAGGCAAAGCTGACCTCCACTGGCTATTTGTTCACCTAAAACGCAAAGGATTCTACGGATTATTTCCGAATTCAAAGTGCAATGCATGGCTTAAAAATCTCGAATTGGAAACGGTGATTCTTGTGTGTCAACGGACGTAACCACGAAATCTGTTAAAAGTGCACCTGCCTTGGTGAAGTGACGTCTTAAAACATTTCAAACGAATTGATTTGCCTTACCTCTTGCACAACGTCCGTGGTGGGTTGAGATCTCCCGAATAAGTGATTCGCTGATCCAAACGGAACATGAAATTTTTTGCTTTCTAGTGCTGACAACTTTTGAGAAGCCAAAATTTGCATGATGTGATACGTGTTACCACTCGGGGACAGGATACCCGTAATTCTCGCATGAGATCTCTACTCATCTGAATCACATTATTTTAAAGTTTAGACCTTTGAGCTTTGTTTATTAGCCTTTGCCTTGCTCTCCTGTGAAACAGTAAAGGATAAAGGGTGGAGTTGATCATTTCGACATTGAGATACGCCACGCACACTAGTTCCATCAGTTAAAGTGTAAGCAAAGAGAACTTGTACGATTTGGCATTGGCAACTGTATGCACACAGAACTCGTACTATGATTTGTCATAGTCCTTTTTGAAAAACGAGAGCCCTACTTAGCTAATCGGTATACTACTACATATATAGGTTCAATACTTTTCATAATTCTGATAGGACTTTAATTATAAAGGACAAAGGGCTTATAACTGTTACTGAACCTTTTTTGGAATGCGCCACGCATTCCACTTCTACAGGATGTCGTGTAGAGTAGATTTGAATTCGTATTTAACCACACAATGACTTGCGGTGGCCAGCCGACGAACAAATCAGCGTTTTATCCTCCCCAGAAAAAGCTGGTACCAATTCACCGACGCCGGTGGGATGGAAGGCTTGGCTGGAGTGGGCGGAAAATCCGAGCCAAAAACACATACCAGTATCGGGTGCACGCGACATTCGGCATCTCCTCCGACTACGCTACGCACGCCAAAGACTTTAATTATGCTGGGTTATATTACGTAGATTATAAAATTAGGCTTTTTGCAACTGCATTCGTTTAAAATAGAAAGATTAGATTTTGTTGTATGACGTCGTTTGCACATATAAAAAAATCATATTACATTCCTCTTCACTGATGAGCCACTGGTGAAGTGTTATAATACATACAGGATGGCTCCTAACTATTTGCGCGTAGTTTATTACTAATAACTTCAACAAAAAACAACAATTACATAATCTAATACAACTTCTATATAGAGTAATGCCTAGTAATCATTCACTCGTGAAGATGTTCGAAATGAGCTCCTTTTGCAGCGATACAGGCCTTCAGCCTTTTCTCCACCGACATCACTGTGGGCCGCAGGAAGGTGACGTCGATATCGTCCCACGCCTTCTGAAGTGAAGCTTTGAGAGCGTTCAAACTTTGTGACTCTTCGAGGAGACCTTCTGCTGCAAGTAGCCCCACACAGCGAAATCCATCGGATTCAGATCAGGCGAGTTAGGTGGCCAGAAGTCCTTCGTCCAGTAGCCAGGGAAGTGACTCTCGCAGAATGCCAGTGTGGATCTTGCAGAATGAGCAGGTGCCCAGTCCTGTTGGAGCACCCATTGACCACTGACAAAATTTTCAGCAACCAAGGGGAGAAGACCATTTCGCAGGATCATTTCTTGGTAGGATTCAGCGTTGATTTTCACTGAACGGTCGCCGAAAACCAGAGGTATCTTCTCGTCCAGGGTAATGCCAGCCCATACCATTACATATTTCGGAAAAAGAGTCCTATTGAGAACACGACGTTGAGAAGACCTGTTCCTGGATGGAGGCAGAAACTGACGCTGATTCTGTGAGTTGTGTGCTCCTTCAATGGTAAAAATCTTCTCGTCTGTCCACATGGCGTTTGACAAATGACCCTGCTAGATCTTCTTTAGCAACAATTTGGATTTTTCCAATCTGATCTGCATGGCAGCTTCCGTAAGGGCTTGTCGGCGATAAAGACGACAAATTGCGAAGCCCAAGTCCTGTCTGACGATCTTCTGTATAGTTCTGCGGGGAGCCCCAAGTTCTACGGCCATCCGATTCATGCTAACTCCATTTTTAGGGTCGACTCTCTTTTTGATGACCTTTCGAAGGCGGAGAGTGTTCACAGTACGTGGTCTGCCAGACCACTTCCTCGTTCGACCGTTCCTTCCTCTCTGTACTGTTCCACAATGTGTTGGACTCTTCTGGCAGAAATTTGAAGTCGTCGAGCGATCTCTGCTGCAGAATGCCCTTCATCGGCGAGATGAGCGATGGTGGAACGATGTGGTGAAGCTTCCATTGTCGAGGGGATTTAGTGCATCACTTTGCTTGTTCTTGTACATGCCTCCCCCATTCTAGAAAAATCCTAATAATTGATCTCCCGCCATTTTAAAAATACAGTGGCGGTTTGAACTTCGCGCAAACCATCCTGTAAAATAGGATCGTCTGGAGACAGATGTCGAAACGAACCACTTTGAAAGAAGGCAATAATTTGAGACTTTATGTGTTTTTTTTCACTTTCACATTGCTTTTTTTCCAATGGAAAAGTCGATGGTGTGTCCAAGAGCCGTAAGCAAACCGAGTACGTTCCATAACAGCAGTTTTTATGTGCAGCCAAACGGCCACGGTGGTGTAAGGCGTACCCAGGAAGTAAAAGGTACGGGGTCGAGTGCCGCCTGGCGCAAGAGTTTTGATCGCAAGAAAATATCCTGCAACAACATAACAGTAGTCCATTTAATTTGCTCATCTTTCCTTACAAAAATGCTTGAAAATTGCTATTTGCGTGTCGCAGCCACAGTAGCCTGGATGAGGGACTCATGACCCGAAACGTCGTCAAGAAAAATTAACGTCGACCGCCCTACAGAAACAGTAAAACAGGGAGCATTGATCATACCGGAAACGAAATCCTGAATCTATCCTAATCCGGGGAAGGGGAGGGGGAGGCACATAGTGATTTGCGCCCCGAATCTCTTCCTTGAATTTGCACGAGATTTTCAGGAGCTGTTCCATGGTACGAAGGTTTATTTAAATTCAGTGGATGTGGTTGCATGACATGAGATGAAGTTGTGCACATCTGGCACTTTAAGGTTGCCCCTTCCTTCTAGGATAGATCCGAAAATCCCTTTGGTGGTCCAAAATGGCCGAGTACGTTTGCAAATGCCTATTCGCTCCTAAGTGAAATAGAAAATTTCTGCATGTATAGTAGAATGGAGAACATCCGCCATGCGCAAAGATTTAATTTTTCATGGCATGATTTTCACATGGCGTGTACCGAAATTTTGTTGGTTTTGGAACAAAATCGTTTCCTGTACTTAAATCGTTTTGCTATTCTGAACTTTGCTCCTGGCCAAATGCGTGTTTCATGCCCCGGGGCTAAGAGACTTCTGCAGTAGCAGTTTTGCGGCCTTCATTAAACAGCCGCTTAAAGCGGCCTCCGTGTGTCCGGACGACGTCGGTTTTTCGGTTCCGAAACCGCCGCAGGGCTCCGGCCGGGCCTCGCGTGAGATTGCCCGCCCGTGCCGCACCGACCAGCCTCCGTTGGACGTCCATCCTGAATCCCGTCAGCACGAGGGAGCAATTTGCCACAGCTTGTCCCTGCCGTCAGCCGCGCACTTATCGCCCCTGTCACCACGTCATCGATTCCTCTTCTTCGGACAGTGTTCTTCAGCACTTCAGCGACAATGTTCATTCAAGCGAGACCTCACGCGTGCGGCCCACGCACTGGTTGAGTGGTCCTCTCTGCGGTTCTTCTCCGTTGCTCCTCACGAGGCTGCAAGACCGAGCAGAAATTTCGACCTCCTTTTCAAAATGCTGGTTCGTTCTGCCGGGGCGAAGATTAGTTAGAAGCAGGTGCAGACGGTTACGCTTGCCTTTACAGCTGTAAGTTCGCCGATTATCACTCTACCCGAACGGGTTCCAGCGACGTCTCTGTTCGTCCCTGCAATGTGCCACAGTGACTCATAGACTCTTCCTCCCTTGATGGATCCGATGAGTGTCACCTCTCTCGATCGTGACGTTCTCGAATAGGGTCCCCTTGGCACACCCTCACTTTCGAGTAATCTACCTTCCGGCTTCGATGTTCTGATGCAATAAATATGCAGTTCAACCAATACAATAATTAAATCAACGGGCTGGATTTGTCGCAGTTTTTTTTTCGAGATTTAAGATCCTACTGTGAAGGTTATAGTGCATTCTCTTCTATTAATAGAAACACGGGCGAAAATGTAATTGTAACTTGTAACTTCTCATCTCATGTGGTGATGGACTTCAGCCTACTATCTGTTCGTTTGTACGAGAGCAATTGAATGGCCACCTCAGCATGCCGATGGCGGTCGCGTTCGGTGAGGTCATGGGTCAACCCACTGTGCCAACTTTTGCACCTTACCCACTTGATGTAGCTGCCTGGTGATGGTGGCATAGTGCACACCCAATGGTGGCATAGTCCACACCCAAGTCCTGCCCAAGTTCACGAGCAGTCCTCCGTGGGTCCAATTCCACCAGCTGTCGCAATCGGTCGTTGTCGACATCGGATTCACGTCCTGACCCGAACGAGTCTTGAAGGCTAAACTCACTTTGCGAAAGCGTGCGAACCATTCTCGTGCAGTGCGATCGGACACTGGGCCCTCCCCAAATGCACCAGTGATGCGACGACGGGAAGCGACTGGTAACTCACCAAACTTGAAGTCAAACAATAAGAGACCTCCGATGTACCCCTTTGAAAGCTTCATTTTTCTAGAAGGAGTTACGCGAGAGTGAGTAGCTATCAATATTAGTAAACTTATACATACTTGATCTCTTATGCGTACAAAAGATAGGTTGCTATAAGTTAGCGTTAGTGAGAATAAAGCGCATTCAAAAAACGGCGGGAACTTTCGCAACAACCTAACAGTATGGAGTTTCCTGATTCTTTTCCGATTGCTAACACAGTTTGGAACAGGACCGTACAGCTCATCTTGCGTCGTCCTATACAGTTTTAATGCATGCGTCCTTCATCCCGAAAATCTAGCCCACAACGGCGCAGAGGAGTGTATTTTTTCGTGACACCGTTTTTAGACTGGCCTCCGCATGTCACTCATTGTATTGGTCAAGTAGGCATTCAAATCTCCTCCACGACATACGACAGATGCATGAGGTGAGACACATCCCGCAAAGATATTGATTTGTGTCATCCTTTACCCTTTATATTTTATCCCTAATAATAGTTATTCCATGTAAAATTTGAATGGTTAAAAAATTTAATAATTGGGAGAAGCCACGCATCTACGAAAAATGTGATCAATATAAAACGTTTGTTGCTGAATATTGTGCATAGATATGTCACGGGATAAGAGAACGTTTAAGCTCTAAAAAATCTGTTTTTTCCTTCTTTTCTTTGGTACAGATTATTTTTCTGGTTTAACTTCTAACAGTTTATGGTAAAACCCTGGCATTTCGTGTTGATTTACTTGCCGGTGTTCTTTGCTTGCAATTTTTCTGTTTCAAGCGAACTATAAAGTAGCTGGCATTGGCATGGCGTTGCTGGTTCTGTACCGGGTAGCTGGGGCTCCCATTTTTATGCAACGTCCTGTTGGTATCTGCGTACTAAAATTTGAATAGTAACCTTCCTTTCACCATATACGAGCGTTCCGAAAACGTGCAGTTGGTGAAGTCGAGTCGGAGGAAAGAAATCACTCGCACACATTTTCTCAGAAAGCAAAAACTGAATGCTGGCTGCAATTATTATAACAAATCTCGACATACATGCACAGGAGTGCAGAGGCAATTTTCCTCTCTACGATCTGAAAAACCGTTAAAAAGGTGTGGTTGCTTCTCTACCGCTCAAGATGAATGATCAACCCTGCCACTCCATCGCTTATCCAATCGTTTCTGTCGTCTGATACCAGTACAGTCTATGCGTGGAACAGAGTGCATATTATAGTATGCATCCTGGAACTAGAAGTTTCAGCCTCTAGTAGTGGCCATCCTAACCAGCGCTTTCAGAACGTGGGACGTCTGCATCGTCCGAAGGCGGAGTACCGAAGAAATGTGTGAGGGCGCTGATGTGGTATACTAGAGATCTAACCTTGCCTAGATGGATTAGGTGAGCCTCAAAACCGTTCCTCAATTTAGGAAGACCTGATATGGGAACACGAAACTTGGAAATAAAATCCAAGAACTGGGTTTCGGTAGATCCGGTAGATGTTGAGCGTTCCTGGCGTTCAGCGAGATCGATACAAGCCTCGATAATGGTGGCTACTTGCTGAGGACCCACTGCTGACGCCATGTCCATGTAAGACGGTTGCTGTATGGCGTAGGCCGCGATCACAGCTGTAAATGGATTTTATATGCTTTCAGCATCATTTCCAACTCGAATGGGAGGGCGGGTGGGGTCGCTAGAAGAGAAAAAGCCGGAATGGGTTTAGCCGGGGCCCTCCCTCTTTCGTCAGCGCTGGCGCTTGCTGACCTCAGCGAGCGCGAGGCGCTGCCTCGTGACTCCGCAGGGGCCGGTACCGTATCGCTGGTACCGGTACCTGCATTCGAGGTCGAATGCATCGACCGCTGTCGATGAGACATGTAGAAATTCAAATCATCATTTTAATTTAACTTTTTTCCAACAGCTGTTATGGCATGAGAGACCGAAAAAGAATCTGTGCCCATATTTGTTTTGAGCTTGAGAAACTATTGACATGAAGACAAAAGAAAATAGACATGGCGCTGGATGGGGCAAGGTTGTCGCTACTCGAAGGTATTTCATTTTGTTCTTACATTCATATAATCTTATTTACTTTAAAAACCAAAGTTACTAAGAAGATAGATGCACTTTAGAGCAGCTCCTAGTTTGAAGCCATTAGAAATACACACTTATGTTTCTGAATGTCGGGCCCAATTTTCCATCATATAATTCATTTGGTCTCAAAAAAGAACAGTATAACGCCTCACAAAACTTGAGAAGAAACTCTTGAGAAACAAAATGGATCATCAGCCGCCTTGGTTATCTAGTGCGACCCTATCTGTGACTATTGCGATTATTCAGCTCCATGCAGATGTTGCTGACCACAAGGGTGTTTGCATGGACAGATAGCTAACATTTACAAAATAATAGAGGACAAAATATAAAGGACGACGTCACTCAATCCCGTTTGGGAAGCGCCACGCATTCTACTTCTACGGGATGACCAGGAGGCGATCTCCGCCAATACAATGACTTTGGGTGTCCAGCCGATGAGCAAGCCAGTGTTTTATCCTTCCCAGACAGTCACTCTTTTCACCACGATAAATACCCACAACCTCGTTTTACACACATCCTTACGTTTGATTTTACGAGAACTGAACTTTACACCTGTGCATGTAGTTTCAGAAGACTGCTGCCCACTGTTAATGCTTTGCTGCTCTTCCCTCTCTCTCCTTTGTTTGTTTCCGTCTTCTGTAGATTAGACACATAAAAGCCGAGAATATTGACGAATTTTAAGTTGTATGTTGGCCCAAAGTCAGTGTCGTATTTTTGTTTGTCAGCTACCTGCAACATGAAGTTGTAAGACAATGAAAGGACTAGTTTAGTGTTTCAGCGCATAGAATTAGCTCCGGTGAGCTGTTACGTTCCTTTTGAAACGTTCCGACGCAGAAAAAAAGACAGCGAGCTTTTCTCTGATATGAACTACCTTACCGAAAATGAGGCATGTGAACGTTCGTTGGCACAACGACTTAGAAATTCATCCTGTCTGTCAAGCGAAGCAAGGGTTTATAGCATTAACATGAAAGGCAACATCATGTAAGAGAGCACAACCAGTGCGAATCTTCTCCAGAGATTAGGATCTGGTTCACAATCAGGTCTAAATTGGAGTTGACAATTGATATTAGGTTAGAAAAAAGTCTTTTCATTTTTTTCAAAGATTTATTACATACTTCACAACTACAATGTTAAATCAATTGAGATAAAGTCCATTTTGTTTCACTACACTTCTCCAAAGACTGGGTACTTTTCTAATTCCTCTCGCTTAAAGGACTGCAGTTCTGGACCGTACCATTGCTGAATCCAATTTTTGAGGTACATTCCTCTTCAATTTCCTGCTTGAGAGCATGGAAGAGGGTCAGGCTATAGGGTGGATGTGCCTTTGCCTCCCAGCCCAGCTCCTTTATTGTTTCTCTTGTGAGTCTTGCAACATGTGGTTTTGCACTGAGTGTCTGACAGGGCATGCGGAACCTCTGCTCCAATTTCCATGCAAAGCCAAGACCCTTCAGATGGATTCACACTATCCTATGAGACACCTCGAGCTTCTCTGCCAGTTGTCGTATCGTCTGCCTACTATCGGTGCGAAAAAGATGGAGTAGTTCAGTGTCGTCCAATTCAGTTGACCTTCCTGACCTTGCTTTGTTCTCGAGTGAATAATCTCCCTTTAAAAACTTGCCGAACCACTGACATGACAGGTGCGATGAGTAATGGATTCTAAGATATATATATATATATATATATATATATATATATATATATGATTAATTTGGTCGGCTGCCTGACGTGCTGTAGATCCATTAATGAATTCATGAAGAATGCCGTGCAGAAAGCGGCCATGAGGTAGATGTGGCAGTGAGTCCGGAAGATTGGATAGATAACGAAGTACAAGAAAGTTCTTGACCTGTGTCCGCGTGCGAACGGTAGACAAATGTGACAGAGTTATGAAACCAGCAATCAATACAGGCCAGTGTGTTTACAAGGAGAACGGTAAAAAACTTCTCGAAGTGTGAAGAGACTTTTTGCAACCCAATAAAGGACTGGAGGGTTAATTGCATTGCTAGTTATTAGACTGTTCCAAAAATGTCAACACTGGGTGTTAGTAATATCTTCTGCCACACGAGGTTTTTAGGTAGACCCTTTACTCAGCAGGGCCTGACGTTTCGACGTCCCGTCGTCTTCAGTTGCCTAAACGTGGTGAGAAGGTTTAAATTTGCGATCTACCCCACCAAACGCCTCATCTACTCCGGTGCTTTAAACCTACCTACCCCAACAATTACTACGAAGAGGGAAAGGAGATAGACAAACACACTTGGGTCCAACTTTAAGGGTTCCTGCTCTCCTTCTTTTAGACAACCAGTAGGAACCACTCTGTGTGAACATCGCCCACCGGTGGGTTTACTATGAGGCACATACGGCAAGAAGTCGCTAGTTACAACTACATAGACACTCATTTCGGTTGCTCACTACAGGATTTCCCGAAAGAATCCAGAACGCTTCTTAAGCTTTCCGTGTTGAAATATCGCTCTCAATGGCCCATACTGAACATTTCACCTCATAGTTCCCATCATTGCAGCAATTCTATGTTTGTCCAATGAGCTGGATCGCAATCCACGACTTTATCTGACTAGATGGCTTTCACGCGCACAATAGACTTCTTCCCGTTACCTAATGTAATTCCATTACAGCTCGAGCATTCGATCTGATAAATTGCTTCAATCTTCGAGCAATCTTCTGAACTACCGTCTGAATATATCAAGTAGACTAAATCGACTCTACATAGGCAGTGCATTTCGAAGAACTGCGTTATTTGCCCAAATGGTAGTTTAGGAGATTGCTCGAAGACTGGAGCAATATACAGATCGAATGCTTAAGCTGTAAGGCAAAATACATTGGGAAAACGAGACGGGTTAATGATTAGCTAAAAGAGCATCTATCCAGTAAAAGACGCGGACTGCTATCTGGCCCACTTGGAAAACTTAGAATTGAAGCACATAATGGCAATGATTGCGAGATGAAATTATCGTCCATAGTGGCCAAGCAGCATGAAAAACTTTGGAGGCGTTCTGGATTTTTACAAGAAACCCAGTAATGAACAACCGAAGTGAATGGCCAGCTGTAACAGGTAACTTCTTGCCGATTGTGACATTGTAACCTGTAGAATGACCAGGGGGCGACATGCACACAGTGTTGTTCATTCGCCCATTCTGTTTATCAAGCACAGAGCGATCATATGCCCTCATCGGTGGACTTAGACGAGTTCGTCTTCCTCATGTGTCCTTTGGTGATGATATTTGAGGTAGGTCCGAAATGTCTGGAGTAGTTTGCGCTTGGTGGAGTGAGCGCAAATTCAAACATTCACACCATATTACGTCCCTCTGAAGATTTCGGAACGTCGAAATGTCAGGCCGTGCTGAATAAAGAGTCCGCCCGAAGACCTCGTGTTCTCAATGTATTACTAACACTAACAACTGACAATGCCAAGGTCCCCAAAAGAGAGAATTTGGGGGCTATTACACAGTGGCGGGGTTTGCATTCTGTAGTTCAGCTGCTTAATGCTTCAAACCTTTCAAGAAGTGTGTGATAAATTTTTGGAAAACGCAGAGCCAGTTCTATCAACCTCTTCACCATTTCCATGGATTCCTTTTCCTTCGGAGTGTACGCTGACTCAAAAATGCGAACTTTTGTAGCTTTCATGGCGCGACCAAAGTAGTGCATACCAATGGAGATAAATCAATGGATGCCGACCGTATTCGGAAGGGGATCCTCCAGCAAAATGTACCGCAGATATTTCATCGTTCATCTCGCATAGAATGTCAGTGTCTCGTGCTCGTCAATGAGTAACAGAAATTGACGCGTTTCTAGTGGAGGAAGTAACAGTGATACAGCCAAGACAAACGGCTGCTTTGAAACATCTACAACACTACCAGCCCAAACAACATTTCATAGCAAGAGTGTAAGACGGCGTTACTCAATCCCTTTCGGGATGCGCCACGCATTCTACTTCACAGGATGTCGTGGAGGCTAATTCAATGCGTATTCGGCCATAGAATAACTTGCGGTGGCCAGCCAATGAACAACTCAGTGCTTTATCCTTCCCAGACCCCCAGACTGGTACTAATTCACTGACCCTGGAGGATGAAAGGCTTGATAGGCGGAAAATACGAACAAGGAACCTGGCATAAGGGGGACGTGACTGCTGGCACCTCCTCCTACGGCACTACGCGAGCCCTCATGTCATAGTACAGGGTACTAATCTCGACGAAAATAGAGACACATCCCGACAGCACAGTTTTGAATGATCGACTAACTTTCGAGGAGGATACCGAGGAAGATCCCCAAACATCCGCTGACCGAAGTGACGTGGATGAATGAATTTAGTCGGGTGGTCTCAGGGGCAAAAGCTGTTCTGTTCAACAGGTAGGCCTACAGGCTTAACCTTTTATTTGAACACCACAGTCCAAATCCAATTCCATTTTCAGCCAGGCTAATAGTTGGGAATTCTTGTGACGCCGCGGTCTTCTATAATACAGTATCCTTTGACTGGGCTTCGTATGACCATGGTGTGATGATTACTGCTACAAGCGGTAAAGGACTGCATTGATCAATTTCCATCTAGGATGCGGCCCAAGCCTATTTTTACTGTAGGTTGTGGAGGCAATTTGAATGTGTATTTATCTTGTACAATGTAAGCGGGACAAAGAAGACTGATTGATCATTCACTTACATCTAGGTTTGTCAACACATCGCCGAACACGAAGAGAGTCGCATTCATGTGACATTTTTGTCGGAAACATAGGGAGAACCATTATCCATAACATAATAAAGTGTTCGCATCTTCTGTAATTTGACGCTCTGACCAGTATTGTGAGAATGAACGCTTGTTAGCGCAGTCCGAGGAGGGCGCAGTTCGATTCAAGGTTGCTGGTTGAGGTTTTCCATACAGGTCAACCAAGCCTTTCAAGTTCTTCCGGTGTCAGTGAATCGGTGGCAGACATGCCTACGAAGATAATACACGAATTGTCTATCGGATGGGCACCGCAATATATTTCATTGGCCGGATACTCATTTAGACTGCCTCCACGACACAGAAGTAGAATGCGTGGTTCATTCAAAAATACGATTGTCTCTAGCAGAACTTGGTCCCTTATTGTGAGAATACCGAAGAAGGGACCGAATAAAAACTTCAGAGCTAATGTGGTTCTAAAGTACTATTGAGTGCACAAAGTTATAGAGAAGGATAGGACAGAAGAAGGTCAGAAATATTGTCTGACGGCTCGTTAGGTATGGTTTGGCATAGACCATTAGTCAAGCAACTAATTCTAAGCAGAATTGTTAGTGTTTTACTTTGTGCCTTCGAGGTTGTTATGGTGGACCTTTATTGCCAGGCCTAACGTTTCGACGCTTCCGTCTTCCTCAGAGGCCTGAACGTGGTGCCTGGCAATAAAGGTCCACCATAACAACCTCGAAGGCACAAAGTAAAACACTAACAACTATCTACATTGCCGAGTTTTTATGACGAGAGAAGCTGGAGTCTAAGCAGAATTTTCTCATCGGCTTTTTTCAAATTATGTGCTAATCCCTAAAAATATAGGGCAAAGGACGGCAATGCTCGAATGTCGTTTGAGATGTGTCATGCATACTACGTCGTCTGGAAATCGTGGAGGCCTCTTCTTTTCCTACACAATGTACGCCAAACAGATACATGACTTACACTTGTGGTGGCGAGCCAATGGACAATGGACATGTGCTTTGTTGTTTTTGTCAAATAGAATGGTAGTTTGCCCATGTCTACTTTTACGGAATGTTTTGGAGGAAATTTGATTACCTATTTGACTTATACAAGTTGGTGACAAAGAACAAAGAAGGAATGGAAGACTAGATGAACTGGACCGTCACTCCCGCGACTCTTCCGACAGCGCTTCTACGCGCCCGTTGCTAAAAAACATTTTGAAAATTTTTTGAGACTCTAGGTTTTTAAGCGCCTGCTGTTCGTCGTGAAGGGAACGCCGGTTTTAAAAGCTTGACTAGTCGATTCAGACATCAACTCGAGTCTCCTTAATTATTATACTTAAGGGGATGTGAGGCGGCTATCGGTCATGTTCGGAGGAAACAAGATACTGACATGGACACCTGGCCGTCACATCGTGGTTCTTTACACAAAACGTAGAATTTGTGTACCTGAACTTATCGTTGTTCGTGGAAGCGGAATTTATGGCGCATTCCAAAAGGATCGTCTACGTAGCAACTGACTGTTACTTTTAACACACATTTTGTTTCGCCTTGCCCTCTGTTATTGGAACCAGGATTTATACAGAAATTTTAAACAAATGCTCCTTTAATTATTTGCTTATTTAATTAATTAGCTTGAATCGAGAATCATTCACCCTAACATATTTTAATATAAAAAATTATTTAATAAATGAGGCTAATCTCTCTGCTTCATTTCAATTATGTATTTCCCTTTATCTGTAATATGATTTCCCTGTGTTCCCGTATTTATACCCTGGACGTTTATTATTGTTTTGTGTTTCCTGATCATTTCTCCTTCCTCGTCTTCTTCCTTTCCTTCCCTTCCTTTTCTTTCATTTTTTCCTCTTCTTCCTAGGCATCTGACAATTATCCACGCCTACATATTCCTTCGCTTCATATTGTTGTCCGAAGTGTCCAACTTTTCCTGTTGCAGAATCGTGCACTATGCATGTGTTATAGCCACAATGGCCTTCACCTTCATCCTCACTTTCACCGTCTCTCTGGTTGCCGCTTTAGACGAAGGTGAGTGCTCGTGGTTCGCAAATCAAATCCTCCTTCTGACGTTCATGTCGAGGGCTCATCTGTGGCCGACAGACACTCTCAGGAAGGAACTTGCACTTTGCTCGGCTGCACCCGAAGGACGTTGATTGCAGAGTGCGCGAAGTGCGACCTACGCTCGTCGTACTGCAAGATCTGGGACGATGGCTCGAAGACGTGCGCATGTCGTGAAGGCTTTCAGCAGCTCACCAACGGCACCTGCCAAGGTGCGATCGGCGAGTCGAGTGCTCTGTCAGGAAACTGCTTAAATATGCCTTTTCAGTGCTCAAATCGGCGACACCGACTCTGGTCGACGATCCTTCGGAGGAGCCGTTCTGTGTCCTTGGACAGGCCGAAAAAGCCGCCACGAGGTAGGTACAACCAACTGTTAGGTTGTCCGGAAAGTTCTTAGCGTTTTATGTGACTATTTTTCATTCTTCTATTATTAAGTCTAAATTCGGCTTGCATTGCGCGCTAACTTCTGTACAGAATTTTTCGCTCTATGTGACTAAATAATTTACGTTTCAACGTTGTTTCTGTTCTTAAAGGGCTTATTAAAGTATGTCGAAGAAGCGATTCCGAGCGATATTTTACTTTAACTTCAAACTGGGACAATCCGTCCCAATTTAAAGGGCCGTGGGGGCCTCAATAGTGTTGGAGAAAGCAACAATGGTTCAGTAAATTTTGAACCGGAGATTTCAGCCATGAAGATGATCCCCATAGCGGTCAGCCCGAGCAATCATGTACGAGGAGTTGAAGGAATGGTGGAAGCTGAACCACCCCAAACAGTTCGCGGGATCGCGGAAGAGCTGGACGTCAGTAAACCGCTGTTGCGGATGCCTTGGGAAGGTGAAAAAGCTCGAAAAGTGGGTGCCACACGAATCAAGTGAGCGGCAAAAACTGTCACGTTTTGAGATTTGTTATTCTCTGCTTTTATGCAACAAAACTGACCTGTTTTTGGAACGAGTCATCACTTGCGACGAAGAGTGGATTCTGTATGAGAACCGGAATCGTTCCGGACAGTGGCTGGACGCCGGCGAACCCCCTAGGCATTTTCCAAAGGCGAACCTCCACCAAAAAAGGTGATGGTCACTGTGTGGTGGTCAGCGGCTGGTGTGATCCATTACAACTTTTTGGCACTAAGCCATAGAATCAGAGCGGAGTCCTACTGTAAGGAAATCGACGAAATGCACCGAAAATTGCGCCAACTTCAGCCAGCATTGGTCAACAGAAGAGGCCCGATTCTTTTGCGCGATAACGCTCACCCACACGATTCACAAATCACTATTCGAAAATGGAACAAATCAACGGTTGAAGTTGTGCCTCATCCGCCATATTCTCCAGACCTCTCGCCAACCTTTACCACCTTTTCAAACACTTTCAGAACTTTCTCGCTGGTAAAACCTTCACCAATCTGGACCAAGCCAGAACAGCTTTCGTGGATATTGTTTAATATCGACCACCAAGTATTTCACTGATGGAATAAATCGATCGACTTTAATTTTTGTAATTCATTGCCACCTCCACTATTTATTTAGATTTACAGTTCTTTTTAGGTCAAACTGGACACTTTTCAGATCAGATTGAACACTGACCTAAACAAGCGTTATGCCCTTAAAAGTAAATTTAAAGAAATTTCGTACAACTCTCTTAGAAATGTTATCATGCGTCTGTCCCAATAAGTGCAGAGCTCTTTGAAATGTTGTAAAATTCTTATTTTTAGGGAAGAATAACGGTTTAAATCTTGTTTTAAAATTTAGGGTAGGATTGGGAAGTTTGATCAGATTGAAAAGAATTCGGGAAAATGTTCAATTTATTTTCAAGAAAAATGTGACACTCTTCTAGAAATCCCGACGCTCTTGAACGATCAACGTGAAAAAATATGTTTACATTTTTACCTTTACAAATTATGGGTTTCTGTTCATAGTTGGACAACCGCGTGAGTTTTATAAATCAATGCTGCTACCGTATTGCTCCGATAGAAAAACTATAATTCTGCTGTCAATCTCTCTTTATTTCTCCTCACAAAAATTGTTTCCTTTGTAACGTTCCTACATCCTTTTAAGCACAGGCTCATGACGAGCAGTCAAAGATCTCCTGTAACTTCAATATGCCACTAGTCACGAAAGTTGGCTATTGCAATCGCGATTTATTAATTAAGAAATTCTTTGTTGAAGGATTCTGACCGAGCTGTTGTCGAAGTACGATCGAAATCTGGTGCCGAAGATGAAAGGTGTGGATGTGGACGTCGAGCTCCTCATCCAGCGAGTTTCCGAGATCTCCGAAATACAGTCGGCGTCCACGATGCACATTCTCTTCAGCCAAATATGGCACGATCCGGGTTTATCGTTCGAGGTGAGCCACAATTCAATGTAAGCTTAGGCGAACATACCCAATGATGACATTGCCTCATAGCTATGAACCAAGATTGATGCTCGACCTTCACCAGTGTCACCCTTTGCGAAGCTGTCCTCGTTGAATTTTCGAAAAATCGAAGAACATTTCGAATTCATGCTTCCTAACGGAATTTGGTCGTGAGGGAAGAAGCAGTTCAGATTTAGGACTTTAGGGCACCGCGAATATTGCCTTCGTGATGAAAGCCGATCTTATCCACCCGTACTCCTTCTTCGTAGCTGGTAGGCTGAGGAAACGTGGACCATCTCTGCGATTTTAACTGTTGCCACAGCTGATGAAACTCTTAAGCTTGATGGCGAAATTGAACCCCAGACAGCCTCATCGGAACAGAACTGAATAACATAGTTCGTGCTTTAAAGAATGCAGACAATACATGATTTAGCTTATGGTAAGAAAATTATGACATCTAACGACTCCGATGAAGTTGCCGAATAGATTTCTTCAACATTCAGCACGAGGAAGGAGCTCAGTGCCTAACGAATCTCTCCCTCTCCCATCGCATGGTCGACAACATATGGCTACCAAATGTTTGTATTGTAAATAGCAAAGGTAAGAAGACTAATTTTATACGAATGATCCTATTCCATCTTATTGCCGTTTTCCAAGTTTGACAGAATTTGAAATCTCATTACTATTATTAACATGCGCTGCTCCTCCTTGAAGGAAAGAACCACGGGAGGGGCACTAGACAAGGGTTCTTCCGGTCATAGCAGCAAAAATAACATTCAATATTTCTTTTGTTCCTATGTGAGATTTACTAAATTGCTTAGTTCAGGTACGCCTCTAAGTTTCTTAACATGTAATAGCAGCTTAAGATCGAATATTTTGTCTTCTCGCTCACGAATACAGATATGTTGTTCAGGTTCTGTAATCCATCAGAGTCCAACACCGAACATCTTTCTGGCGATTTTTCCGAATGGCACTGTCTGGATGAATTATCGGTACGTTTAACAGCGATTTTATTGCTATAGCACCTGCTGAAACGGACAGCGACTTACTCTAGAAATTAAAAGGAACGTTCGCAATGATCACCGGAACCATTCTGTCGAGGTTCCGAGATCACTTACATCTATCCATTCACGACAGTTTGAGAAAAATTTATTGAAAGGCCCCTTTCGAGAATGAATTCTTGGAAGTCGTGCTGCAGTGGTTCTGCGTACATCTAGGGATTTCATTTCAGGATTGTTGTCGAGTCGCCATGCGAAATGGACTTTAGGTGAGTTTTCAAGGGTTATCCATTAGATTTCTTACTCTTTAGTGACTTACCCACTCCAACCCCTAATGTAAATACAAACACTTCAAGTCTCTAGAGCTCCTGAGCTTCAGACCTTTGTCTAAGGGCAAAACTATGCTACCGAGTCTGTCAGAAATTGTGTTTCCTTTTATAGCTGTGATGATAACAGACAGCCGCATGGCTGAAGCCATTTCGATACTGTCTTCTGTAGAGCGTGATCCTGTCTCTTAGTTAGAACTTGGCCTGGACTGGACGACATCAATTAACTGTTTAAACAAAGCGTTCTGTTCTCCAGGGTAAGGTCCTGAAGAAGGAGTTCATATAGGCACAATGATGGCGTTGCGCCTGAAACAAGTGAAGACCTTCCAACGCAATGGGTATCAGCTCTTCTGAAATCGAGGGAGCTGTCTTACAAAGGCATGCTCCCCTTCAATACCTCCCGTCATTATGTAAGCGGTCACACAATCGGTAGACGGTAACGGTGCGCTTGAATGTGTGGGAAAATGAGGTCTTTAGACGGGAACCATTACAACAAAATCTCGATAAACTGAAGCTGAAGTTGAATGGATGGTAAAACGGCTAAATAGCAGTATTCTACTGGTGAATGGTTAACTTGTCTACTCATCTAACCCAGGGTGAGTGGCAGGACGGTCGGATGACGACCGGCTTTTGCCTATAACCCTTCCCCGACTTACTAAATCAAGCCCTTAATTCTTTCGGGGTCGGTGAATTAGTACGAGAGTTTTCTGAGAGAGTAAAGCACTTTCTGTTCATTGGCATGCCACCAGTCTAGGCCAGTATGCTTCCAAACTGCCTCCACGACATAACTTAGCTGGAGTGCGTGGCGCATCCCACATCCATAATGATCGACGCCATCGTTTTGGTTGCCTCAGTGAGTTGTATCAGTTAGCCCACCACATCAATTGTTATGAACCCACCCTGAAACAGGAGATGCTATTCTACTCATGACGTCTGCTTCAAGTGCAGCAATTTTTCTGTGACAACACGTAATGCTGATCATTCCTGAACTCTTGTAGCCGCATCGAATTTCAGTGCCGAAATCCGATACGCATCTGTCAGTCATACGAGGAACAGCAGTGTTCTGAACTTGGCAGGCAACAACAAACACCGATCGGTGGAGGAAATCAGAGGGGAGGGTGAATTTGTGCAGCTTAATAGCTTGCTCATTTTTTAACCTATCCTGAGCAGCCTGGAATTATTCCACGTAGCCTCAGATGGTTTGGGCGCTGGTTAGGAATGCACAGTCCCCTTCTTAATACGTTAAAGTGCAAACAGCAATAACTTTGCGCCTATTGTTGGGATTGCGGTGGCCAATGGCAAACTCAGCGTTTGAATCCGTTCATACAAGTCTGGTACCAACTCACCGATCAAGAACCAAGAACTCGACTGGGGGTGAAAGTGACATACGACGCTCCCTTCGTCAACCACCAGACAAAATAATACACCCTTAAACATGGCTGAATGTGTTTTGATTTTTGTTTTGTTGTTTTTTTGTTTGTCTTTTCGGCCTTTCTTTTCCATCTCTTCATCGTATCTGTCTTTTTAATCACGCTATTTCAGTTTCTTTCCAATGGATCGGGTAATGTGTACAACGATCTTCGAAAGCTACTCATTTAATGTTGGCAAGGTAGGCATTAATTTATTAAGTGGTGACTTGCACTACTAATAAATATTATATAAAGGTAGCCTTACATTTTACAATTTTTATTATTATCCGTACTCTATTGTTACTTTTAAAAAATAGATCAAACAACGGCAACAGACATAACAACAGACATATGTACGTAGATATCGTGACACTACAATAAAGGGTAAGGATAAAGTACGGCTTTACTCAATCCCTCTTGGGATGCGCCACGCATTCTACTTCTACGGGATGCCATGGAGGGATTTGACTGTGTATTTGGCTACATATACAATGACCTGTGGTGGCCAGCCGATGAACAAGTCAGCGCTTTATCCTTCCCAGACACGTCTGGTACCAATTCACCGACCCAGAATGGAGTAGGCTTGGTTAGCCTAGGTGGGATATCCGAACCAGGAACTTGGTATCGGGTGCAGGCGACAATCGGCGCCTCCTCCGACTGTGCTACACACGCCCTCTATGACACCGTAATAGGATCACATTTGTGCTCAATTCGCTCTTTAACCGCTTTATCTTTCCTAACAGTCTTTTCGTGTCGCGAGGGCGTATCGCGGGGGTGTGGGGACGTGAAACGAGCATATCGGAACGCGTCGTTGCGCCAACCGTAATCGCGGCAGCCAATCCTGGGCGCTTCCAGTACGGCTGAGCCGGTGTCTGATTGCCTGCCGCTTTTGCGGTGGGAGCAGCGGCGCGTTTCCGTACACCTGCCGTGCGTCCTAACGACACGTACGGTCTTCTCTTAAAAGACATGGAATGAAGCCATTTTATGTGAAGGAATATTACATCAATGGAGGTTGATGCAAGCGCACCATAGATTACATAATAAATCTGTCATTTATCCTTATAAGTGACGTTCTTCAACCGTTTCATGTAGATAGCTTTCCATAATTACTGTTTAGCACCCTGACGAAAAATTTCAAGCCAAACTAGCACCTTTGACACTCTAGATGACTACGCTTTACGTACTGCCTACCAAACTTTTATTTTAGTCTTTGTTTTTGTATTTTTCATATTATATTATATTTTTTACTCTGCTTTGGTTTTTAGGAATATTATCACTTTTATTACACTACTTATCACTTTTATTACACTACTTTATATACATTTATTTAATATTTATTATGATATATTTTTCTGTTCTATTTGTTTCTATTTCTTATATATACACATGTTTTTATATTATACTCCATAGGTGCGGCTTCATTGGAAACGGCAAGGTCAACCAGTCGAGTTCATAGACGAAGTGAAGTTGCCCGATTTTCACATGACCACTTTTATACATGAAAAAGCGACCTTTCAATATCCTGCGGGAGTGTGGGATCAGGTGGGTGTCACCGTCACCAGCGCTTACTATCCGTTTGTTTCTGAGGGGAAATTCCTCCTTGCAGTTAAATATAAAGCTGTTCTTTCGTCGTTCATACGGGTTCTACATTCTCCAAATCTACCTCCCTACTTATTGCATGGTGAGTCCTATTTAATTCCTGTTTACATCTCGAAAAATTCTGTCAGTGAAGCTTCCTTTCAGGTTTTGATTAGCTGGATTTCTTTCTGGTTGGATCGCAGAAGTCTTCCGGCCAGAGTGACTCTAGGAGTGTCTTCGCTCATGGCTCTTACTCTGCAATACAGCAACGTAGCCAGGAGTTTGCCAAAGGTATCCGATTATAAAGAACCGTCAAAAAACCAGCGTTTTCTTTTCTAAATAGAGAGAAAATGGAGTTAGCGCTTATAAAAGTAGTCTTTAGGAATTATTTCAATTTTCTGAACTCATTTTGCTACGCAAACTCGCAAGATTCGTTAACAAAAGACAGATAGTGCATAAATGGTGCTGCTATCCTTGTAGATTTAATTTGCTCAATCAATATATCACGTTGTAGGGCACAATGAGAGAGAACCAAAGAAATTTGCAACGTATTTGTGCCAGCGGATTGTGCCTTTGAGATTAGCCACGAGCGAGTATCACCGAATTTATAGTCCTGACCGCCTACTACTGTAATTGTGATACACAGTGAAGAGACATGAGAAGGAAGCGTGCAGGGGCCATCAGGCCGTGTCACAGACATCATCCACTGTTGCAAAAGCGCGTCAGTGTGTGCTTATGCATGCATGTCTGCCAGCGAATACGAAAAGGCGTCAGGGGTGACAGGGAGGAAGAGAATTACTTCTGCTGTATTTCTACACGAAAAATCTTTCTCGAATGTGTTCCCTGTCGGACAGTGCACGGAGTGATTGGTCGACCAATTTCTATGGATTTTCTCTACAGATTGTTCTGTAGATAGGGCGTTTCGAAATGGGAATCGCTCCATTCTTCATTGCAATCTAGGAAGCGTCTGTAAGTCTGTCAGTTCCTCTCTCTGTAGCCATATTGGGAGGAAGGTTTGCTGAGCATAAACCGCATAAATGCGATGAAGGGTCTCCAAGCTTTATAGAAACAGTAGAAACGGATGAAGACAGTGCCCTACATATCACTTATACAACATTATGTCATTCCATCCAATATTATACGTCTGGCTTTTTTTACTGCAATGATAGGAAGAGTGCTTTAAAAAACCGTTGTAGCAAATTTGTTGTATTATCGGAGTTTTGAGGCAAAGTTCCCAACCAGGCGTTTGTATCTGCAAGTGGTATATGTAGTAAAAGATAACCATAAATGACGGCTTTACTCAATCCCTTTTGGGATGCGCCAAACATTCTTCTTCTGGGTGATATCGTGGAGGCGAATTTGGCCAATCGATGACCTGCGGTGGCCAACCGATAAACATGTCGACGCCTTATCCCTCCCAGACAAGCCTGGTTCCAATTCGCCGACCCAGAGGAATGGGGGGCTTGGTTGGCCTGGGCAGGAAATCCGAACCAGGAACCTGGTTTCGGGTACACGCAGCAGGTGGCACCTCTTCCGACTGCCCTACACGCACCCAATTAATTGATTAACAAATAAAAAAATTAACATAATATTCTACTATAAGGATGCAGTGAAGCTTACAAACCTACCAGTTGACATTTTCCAAAGCAAAATCCAGCTAACTGTCGAACTTCAAGCCCGGTCTTGTGACCTTCCTGCTCAACAGGATACAGAGACTTTTCTCATATTCCATCCCTCCTCGCAACTCTTCATTATCGGGCAAAAATTTTGGATCGCACACATAGTGGAACTCTGGCTTTTGAAGTCAGAAACATGAGAGGCATTTTCAGCTCTGAACAGATACCTGTTGTTCTTTTGAGCTAAGTTAGACCTTGTTTCAGGTGTCATATGTGAAAGGTCTGGATCTCTTTATGTTTGGATGTGTCGGCTACATCTTCCTGTCCATAGTCGAGCTGGCCGTGGTGGGAACACTGGAGAACAAGAAGCCGAGGTGAGAAAAGCTGCAGTTTTCAGAGACAAAATCACGTTCAGCCTTTCGTCTCTGTTACGTGGTTCCCTCTTTCATTCTCAGAACCTGCAAGATTTATGTGCCACCTAGTTGGTTCCACATAGGTACTGAAGGTAGTGAATACACTGCCGAAGCAATAGTAAGCAAAAGCTCTGTCGACTTACGTACCCTATAATTCAGGTCGAACGACGACTTCATGTCTGAGGATGAGGTTAAGAAAACTGTTTTCCATCGAACATTCTCCTCGAAAAGTTTTCGATCAGGCTATGTGAGTTTGTTTGTTACCATACTGAAAATGTTTGCGAGAAATTTTTTATTAAGAGAATAGAAATGAAACGGTAGGTAAAAAGAAAAGGACTTGCCATCTACGTCTAATTTTTTCCAAATTCCTTTCCATATTCTAGAATTTACGGAGTTTCATCAAACCTGCGCACAATATTCTACATGTTTATTTAGTCCTATAGCATCTGTTATAGAGGTTATGAGCTGTTAGATGATCCTGATAACAAGGGTGAGATCAAATTGGGCTAGAGAATATCGTGCCTGTTGCGTGCGATCAGTGCCGATGTGTGAGGTGTCCTACCACCTTTCCCGGTAAGCAGGGTACTACAACATGGACATTTATGGAGGGTTCAAACCATAGTCGCATTTCTATAGCGACAAGTGAGTTTTCGAGGCATCAAAGTGGCCACCTAGACCAACTGAACCCTGCCGCTCGGATTCACAAGACAATGGAAGGCAGGTACGCTTGGAATACTTGGCGTGAGCTCAAGGAAGACACGTATGTTTGAGTTAGTTGTAATCTATGCTATGTCGCTAGAATGGCCTTTCAAAGGCAATAAGTAACGTAAAAGTGGGTATTCGAGAATCCATTCCGAGATCATCGTTGATAACAACGCTATGACGAAAAGCAAGTGAATCCCCAAATCGGAAGAGCAGCTGTCACCAAGTACCGGCCGATCATCGAAATATTGTCGGATCGGATGACAAGCAAAATACAACCGCTGATCTCTGAGCCCCTGGTGAGTGAGAAGATGGAGGAATACGCAGGAGAGCACATGATCGGCCGCCAACCGCCTGGTCGTCAGGAATTATACCACATCAGAAGGTTTTGCAAACGGCCAAACATATTTATTCTCCTTCAAATCGCGGGTAGCGCTGTGGGAGGAAGCGCCTGCGTTTGCCCCCGTGCACCTTGTGGATAAGTTTATAGATCATCTCTCGGCTAACTAAGCCTTACATCTCCCTGCATCCTTCCCAAATTGGTGTGGTAAATTAGTACCACACCAATCTAGGACGGATAAAACACTAAAATATCCGTCCTAGATCCAGAAAATCCGTACTTGAAAATATCCGATTAGCCACATCAGAAGAGAAACGGGAGACGAGCATTGCCAACTATCGACCCATTTGCCTGCTGTCCGTAGTCTACAAACTGTTCACTCGAGTGATCCTGAATAGGATTAGTAGAATGTTGGACGAAGGACAGCCATGCGAACAAGCAGGATTTTGGAGAGGATTCAGCACGATCGACCACATACCCACCGTTACGAAGCTCAACGAAGTGTCGCGAGAGTACAAGCTGCCGATGTGCCTTACGTTCATCGACCTGAAGAAGGCATTCGACTCCGTCGAAACTGAAGCGATCATCAGCGCCCTGCTCACTCAGGGGGTTCCTACTCAGTACATCAGAGTCCATCAGAGTACATTAGAGAGCTGTACAGTGGATTCACGACCAAGATCTCTCCATTCTACAACGACGTCGTCGTCGACGTGAAGACAGGGTTCGACAAGGGGATACCATATCCCCGAAGCTCTTCATCGCCACCCTCGAAAACGTCATGCGCGAACTAGAATGGGAAGACATGGGGGTGATGGTCGACGGCCGGCAGTTGCACCATCTTCGCTTCGCTGACGACATCGTGCTCATAACATCGAGCATTAGTCAGGCGGAGAAAATGCTGGCCGACTTCGACCGTGTATCTGGGAACGTTGGACTGCAGCTGAATCTTACGAAGACGATGTTCATGAGGAACGGACAAGTTTCTGATGCCCCATTCTCGTCCAACGGAACGAACATCTCCGAATGCTCCAGCTACGTGTATCTGGGTCGCGAATCAACATGGCCAACGACTTAGCACCAGAGCTGAGCAGGAGGAAACGAGCGGCTTGAGGAGCTTTCAAGAGCGTCGAAGAAATCGCGAAGAAGACGAAGAACGTCCGACTCCGTGTATATATCTTTATCAAAAGGCAAAATTTTCTTAAGAATGTTACTATGAATACGCTACACTAGTTTGACACCAATGTTTAGCAATGATAGAAAACAATACCGCGCTAGGCAGGTTATAGGTTTCATAGAAAATCATATATGACCCTTTCTAGTAATCCCTAGGTATCCCTTTCTTTTCAGTGCAATTGATTTGGTACTCTTGGTAGTTGAGGCTGAAGTTGGAATATTAGTTCAAAGAGGTTGTAATCAAAGAGGTTATATGTAGATCTAGAAGTTGCCATCGATGCTTAAGCGAACGTACAATATTTTCTCAAGTGAGGCTTCACTACCATAACCATCAGCGATTTTTTTACTAAAATATAAATATTTGGTTAAGGTCCTGCAGTGTCTGTTGCTTCAAATAAGTGTGAGAATGGCCGAGATTAATTTTGTTCAATTCGAACTCAAAATGTGTTTTAACCGTTTTAACCCTAGACATTCAATTTCGTTAACAAACGTTCGGACGGTACATTTGGTGCATCAATTTAATTTTATTGACAACATTCTGTTCGGATCGGTCCAATCGTGCGCTCATAAAATGGGAGAGAAAAATGCGAACACTTCGACAAAAAGTGCAAATACGGTTCACGAATTCCTTCAGAGAACGGTAACACAGCGGGGAAATTCGCCGACCTTCTTCGTAATACCTGGAATAACAAACATTGCTGTATTCAGAAAAGCGATACCTGGCCCATTTATGAGTTCGTGCTGCTTTTGAGTTCGTTTAAACTACTCTTAAAGCTTATCTCTAAAGGCGTGCTGCGAACCGCCTTTCTCAAAGTTCATGTTCTGCACTTGGCCATTACTGAATGATCTGAAGTCTTTGGTATCAACGCAGCCTTCTCAGCACCAGGTATAATGGCGCCAGGCTGTAAATGTATTCGAAAATACCGCGTGTCAGTTGCACGTGAACTTTCGGTGCTAACGACACAAGATGGTCACTCAATGCATGAATTTCAATTTTCAGTTACTTCATTTTTTACAACCTACGTATCTAGAGTTGGCAGTCTTATCTTCTCTTTCGCTGCTGAATTTTCAAGTACCAGTATTGTTACCAGTACAGGCACAGGGATCGTCTGGCCTGAGTGTCTAGTGCTGTACATCTCGGAACGAATCCTGAATCCTGTACAAAAACCTCAAAGCACTGGAGCCTTAATTGGGGTCGTATTGAACTACCAAAGGAAAGCCGGTCACTACTAGGCGAAATCACCTTCTGGTGACATAGAAGCTACTCGCCACAGCGCGCATTGCCATCCTACACAAGTGCTGAATCGTCTGTCTTCCAACCTTAGAGTGCGTGTCACAAGGAGGTCTCTAAGCAGCATGAAGTCTATTTTATGAACGATGTTTTTTCTGAGTTCACACCACATAACACGTTGATGTCGGATTCACTGCAGTGCGGAATCATTACATCCTCTGTGGACTTTGAGGCGTTGCCAAATATGTATGGCAGGATGCGAAAAACATGCATTGAGCAAATCTGCGGTAATTGGGCTAATTTTACGATCGCGCCTTTACAGACAGGTTCTGTGGAAGTCGGGGCCCTCATATGAATCACGTCATTGTCTCGAGGGCAAGAGTGCACACTGACATTTTATTTGCACCTAAAAATACAACAGGGTTAAGGAATCGAATACGTCTCCCCGCACCTATGAATCAGTATTTTGTATTTAAGAACTTTGCAAAAAGTAAACACACTTTTCTAATACTTGTATGAGGGAGGTTCTTGCAAAGGAGTACCGTATTCCTTTTTGCAGTTCAAACTTACGCCTGACAAGGAGAGCCTCCAAACTGGCAGTGAGCTCTTCGATCAATGCAATTTTTACAGGATGTAGGGTCCCGTGAGGGGAGTCCAAAACCGTAGTTACTTTTTTCGGACTGCTCTTCTGTGGTGAAAAAAGTGTGTAGACGCGTGAGCGCAAAGTTAATGATGCCATGCAGCCAGACAGACAATGTGGTCGGTTGGCGTACTGGTAGTGTTGTAGCTTCACAGGAGCGTGGTCGTGAGTTCGACTCCCCCCTGTACAGGTGTTTTTGCATTTTGCGGTTGATCGTTAGTGGGACACTTTATTCCTATTTCCAACACATTTTTGGTTAAAAAACACGGCAGGAATGTCCTCTACGTTCATCGAGGTTTTTGAAAGTGGAAAGGTGAGATTGTTAGTCAGTTTAATTTTCTGTGCCAACACGAGGTTTTAGGTGGATCTTTATTTAGCAGGGCCTGACGTTTAGATTCCTCGTCGTCGTCAGAGGGCTGAATGTGGTGCATAAGTTTTCATTTGCGCTCTACCCCACCAAGCGCCTTGGCTACCCAAGCATTTCGGACGTTCCCCCACGAACACAAGGGAGGGACCAAGTGGGAGAAACGAACTCACCAATTGGATCCACCGCAGGGTATACAATTGACTATTCTTACCAGTTGGTTAGTACGCTTCTGGCTCCATCCATTAAAGATTATAACAGAATTTGTTATCTATAACACCTCATCTTGACACAGCTTGACTGTTCAAAAATCAAAAGAGTCCATGCACCACTGTACCGGTCGAAAAAAGCTATTCATATTTCGATTGCGGGTGTTGGTTGGAGTGCCGATCATGAATCTGACATCGGTTTCTGGATTTCCGTTTTCTTATGACAGGTTAGTGAAGGTGTGGTGAGTGAGGGTGGTGAGGTCGGATGCACCAATTTCGTCCAAGCTTTGTGCGTGGGGTTTGTTTGGGGTGCTGATCACGAATCTGGCATCAGTTTTTTACTTGCTCAACCTGGAAGTCGAACACCTTCCCGCTTTCAAAGACCTCGATGAACGTAAACGACATTTGTTGCCGTGTTTTTTTTTTTCAAAAATGAGTTGGGAATGGTGATAAAGGATCTCACTGGCGATAAATCGCAAAATGCAAAAACCCACTACAAGGGGGAATGGAACCCACGACATTGCCCCTGTGAAGCCCTAACACTACCACTACGCCTACCGATCACGTCCGGTAGTGGGCAGCAAGACATGAAGAACTCCGCGCTCACTTCTTCAGACGCCTTTTTCGACCACAGAAGAGTATTCCGAGAAAAACTAACTGTGGATTTGGACTCCCCATACGGGACCCTACATCATGTTAAAATTCCATCGCAAAAGCTCACCGCCACTTTGGAGGCTCTCCTTGTGAGCCCCTACCATGGTCAGGTATCCTCATCTACCTTTACATACGTTTGAAAGGGAGCCTAGACAAGGCCCAACGATATACAGTACCGGCCTTAGCTTTTGGCCTTTGAGCGGAAAAAGGGGAAAAAACCGCCTTTCCACCGCTTTTCTTCAAATTGAGCGCATTGTAAATTGAAGCACTTATGCATGATCAGGCCCAAGCCCTCTTCCCGAAGAGCTGCAAGTCGTCCAGTTGGCGCTTAAAAATAAGTTCAGAGACCTAATTTCTACCTGTCGCGACTGGCCCCTTCCCTGGGGAGATAAATACGCCCACAGGATATATACTCTTAACCAAACTGAAAGCCTATTGTCTACTGCAGATAATACTACATAGTTCTTTGAATTCCGTAGCTTTTCGCGGTCACATGGATAAGGATAAAGGATAAAGGACGGCGTTATTCAATCCCCTTTAGGATGCGCCACGCATTCTACTTCAGCGGGATCTCGCAGAGGCGGGTTGAATGCGTATTTGGCCATACAATGACTTGCAGTGGCCAGCCGATGGACAAGTCAGCGCTTTACCCTTTCAGACAAGTCTGGTACCAATTCACCCACTCCGGAGAGATGGAAGGCTTGGTTGGCCTGGGCGGGAAATTCGAACCAGGAACCTGGTATCGGGTGCAGGCGACAGCCGGCGCCTCCTCCGACTAGGCTCCACGCGTTCCTCGGTAGTATAGTGATGAGTATCCGCGTCTGTCACATGGATATATTTCCTAAAGGATTCGATGATATGAGTGCCATTAATTTTAGAAAATGTTTCGACATTGCAGGACTGTAATTTTGGAATACGAAGTCTGCGTGTTTATATTGAATTGTTCCCTTAAATGTAGTGGTTGAAATCAAACTACGAAGGGAGAACCTTTAGATTGGAAATCGCTAGTACTTACACGCTGACTAAGTTGCGCACATGACACTTCCCTTATTTACCCACGCATTTATTTTTCTCATGATTAAAGTGGTCGCCAAATCATTCCTTTGGAGAAAGAAGCATAGGCATTTGGAGGTCTATGAAAACTCCCGATAATCTTCTACGGGTCAGATTTTGACTAGGCTAGAATTCATTTCAGCCACTTAATCACGCAGCAAGCTCACTCCGATTAGGGATAAAAATTTGTTCAAAAGTAGAAAAATATGCTAGAAATGCATTCTAAAAAATAAATCTGATCTGAACAGTGACGTGATTTCAATTTTGCGTTCATTTGGACCGAATTATTACGAGTAAAATGCCCAATAGCCCTGGTCGAGAAGTGGATTAGGTTCGGAGTCCGTTCTCTCGCCCTTGTGAAACCTTGCGCCATCTGAGGACGCCGCAAATCGCCTAACCAAAGTCTTCGTACTTGCGGTGTCGCGGCGCGTAGGTTTGTTTCCGGGTCCCAACTATTTGACACCGGCGGCTGCCGCGACGCAACCGCGCCGCGCAATGACTCAGCTGTTTCGTGCGCGCGATCCACCGACACTCGAGTACTCTGACCCGTGAATTGAACATTGGGCTAAACCTCACTCTACATTGGTAGAAATTACAATGCGTGGATTACACGAAAACATTACGCATCTCTACCAACGGTTGTCAGAATGATGGCTACCGCCTATGCTTGCTGACTGACTAACTGGTCGATAACTGAAGTACGAAATTTCAGTCCATAAGAGTTCGAACCAGCAGTATATTGTATTGGGAAAATAGCTGTAGTCTAGCTCAGATAATCAGCGACTTTGGGTCCATGATCAACTATTCGCCTTTTCGAAGGGATTGTTCGTAATTGTTAAGCATGAGCAACCGTCGACTACTCGTGAAATCGTCAGCGAATACTACAACAATCACACCAGAAACCTATACCCATATTTGCACTAGTGAGAGAAGGACACACCAGGTCGCAGTGACACTTGGAGGTAATATGTACAGTGACTTTACGAAGGGGCGAGAGCATAATAAATATTCCTGGAATAAAGGCGCATGCAGCAATATAGAAAGAAGCGCCGGCAGTCGCGTGTACCTCAGTTTGATCCAAGTTTCGTTACCCACCCAGGCAAACTTAGTCATCTATCGCTCTGACTGCGGTGAATTCGTACAAGATTTCTCTGAGAAAAATAAAGCACAGATTTTTGGTTAGCTGACCACAGCAAGTCTGTGTAGTAATTTGAATACGCATCCATTACCGCCTCTGTGGAAGTACATTTCGTAATTCTTTTTCCCAAACTTTGTTTCAGGGAGGAAATAGACATCCATAATGTTCAAAGCTGCATCCGCTGATACGCATCACCTCAAAGTGCCGTGGCCACCCGTTCTCTTTTTCTTGAATGAGCGTTAGATTGTAGCCTACTTAGAACCAATTGAGTGTAATTGTTGAGTGGAGTTATTCTCATTGCGGCAGATTCAACAGTCTTGAAGCAGCAGTGCTGTGAAAAGAGCGCGCAGCGCGGCAGGCGCAGCGCCGCAATGTGCCGCACGCGAAGTTGCGGCGCGGAAGCCGCCGGTGCCGAATAATGGCGATCTTGTTTCCGAGGGAGCCTAGACAAAGCCCAACGATATATGTAGTGTCGGCTTAATAGCGGGGTACGTGACTCGTAAGCGTATCTACATATCGGTGGGGCAGCTCGAAGAGCTCACTATTATTCAAGGGTTGGAAAGCCAAAAATTCCTTCCATGCACTCTTTCTGATAACGTCTGTGTTTGTCGCTCGAGAGTCAAGTAATAGGAAAGGAGAATCATTGCAGCAATTTGTTTCCTGTTTGGGTGCGCTTCCATGCTCCACGAGCTTTTTGATTCCACTTTTTCTCATCAATGCTTTCCAGATCTAACATATCGTGAATTCTAACATAACTGTGTGTTGTGACTCCATCCGTGCACAATTTCGGCACATATTCATTGGTTTCGGTGAGTGCGGGAGAGCTGCCTTTTTGTAGAGTGAGCTCCAGCCCTTAATTGGCCTATTTGATCCATTTCATTTTGTTCATAGAAGGACCTTCTTCTTTTCCTGAGCGTTTAGTCCCGCGCAGTCACAGGGTCCGCTCTTCTTGTGATCTGTCGCCATCTCATCCTATCAACGGCGTAGTCTGGCGCTGCGCCGATTTCAGCGAGATCTTTCTTAATGACGTCCTTCCACCTTTTCCTTGGGGCTCCTCTCGGACGTTTTCCGGGCGCCTCGAAATTTAGGACCAACTTCGTGGGATGATCCTCTGGTCTTCTGAGGATGTGTCCGTACCAGCTTAGGCGCTGCTCCCTCATCTTCAGCTGGATCGGAGCTGTCTTCACCACTGCTCTAACATCCTCGTTTCGCATTCTGTAGAAGGATAGAAGGACCTAGGAACGACTAAAGCATCTTTTGCTTCGCTGAAGCGCAAAACGTGATGTGGCTTATATGAAAATTCTGGGTGGGACCGTATTTTCGACTTTGACTTTGAAGTTCGTCCAGTTTAGTTCGACCAGATTGCCGAAGTAATTATGTCGAACAGTGGGACATTCTGCCAGTGCATCATGAGCACAGACCTTCTCGACCAGAGTTGAGGTTTTATAGTCGATCGTGCTCTCCAAGGTTCTTTCTCCACGAGTCGAAAGTGCAGCAGTTCGGCTTTTTGTCGAACAGCCGTTATGCGCATGTGAATGCACGACTTCCTCACCTGGCCCGCTACTCCTTCGATTGCACGTTTGTGCAGTCCATCTGAATTCTTCCATCTTCTTTCTTCGATCAGGATTTTACTTGAAAAGGTCAACAATGACTTTGCAAAGGTGTCAGCAGGGACTACACCTTGTCAGGGACTAGTCTGGATTTACTTTTATTTGAACTTATCGAAAACAAGAAGTTTTCGTTTTTCAAAAATTGCGTTATAACATATTTCTATAAAAACGGGTGAATTATCTTTGACTGTCCTTTGCAGACCGCTTCTTCCCACTTCTATCCCATTCTTCATTGTTCCTTCCTCGCTCGAAGATATTATTTTTGACTCAGTATTCGTCTGAAGCTGTCTATCCAGACAAGGACAATTGGAGTTTGCAAAAAAGGGATTAAGCTCATGGTCAGACTTGTTTATCAACTGACTACTTAAATATTAGGACACATCAATGGCTTATAACAGCTGCCTGTTCAATATCTCAAAACTGACATATAATATGAGATGACCTAGGCTGGATTCATCAACGCCTAAATGCGGGGTATGCGCGTAGAAGCGAAAACATATCCAGGGGCCGGATCCTTCAACGACTTACAGCGATTTGACAGAGAAATTACAGCGAAAAATTCTGATAACGCCAACATCTCCCTATATCGCTTAATTCGCGTTAATTCGCGTTTTTCAGGAGTATCCGCTGAAATTTCTGTGTCAAATCTCTGTAAGTCGTTGATGAATCCGGCCCCAGGTTGTGTTCTTCTCCTTCAAATTCTTATCTTTCCTCACTCCCCTACCATACATTATTTTTAGTAGATCTTTTTTACAGATTTTGCTGTATTTGCGGATCTATCCTAGTCGGAAGGATAGATTCGCAAATCCGCAACCCGTTAAGTCGTAGTTTCGTATTTCATTCCATGCCACATAGCCAGGTTCCCTGAATTTAAATCCTCGATGGGGCAGCATCTAAAGCATTCATAGAAACCCAAGCAAGAGATTGGAGACGCAAATCACTATATGCCCTCCTCAGATTAGGATAGTTCCGAAGTTTCTTTTCTAATTCCTTTTTTCGCCCTAAATTTTTTGTTAAAAATAGCTTAAATTGTTAACTATTAATTTTAATGTTGCTGATTTCTTCTAATTTTTTATTTTTCACGTTATGCTATTTTTTAATTACCATGTGTCCATATTGTGTTTCTTTTGTGTACACTGTATTGTGTAAATGGGCGAGTGTAGCACAGTCGGAGGAAGCGCCGGCTGTCGCCTGCACCCGGTACCAAGTTCCTGGTTCGGATTTCCCGCCCAGGCCAACCAAGCCTTTTATCCCTCCTGGGTCGGTGAACTGGCACCAGACTTCTCTGGGAAGGATAAAGCGCTGACTTGTTCATCGGCTGGCCGCCCCAAGTCTTTGTATGGCCAAATACGCATTCAAAACGCCTCCACGACATCCCGTAGAAGTAGAATACCTGGCGCATCCCAAAAGGGATTGAGTAACGCCGTTCTGTTTTCTTTATTATATTGTATATATAAATAAATAAATAAGCAATTGAATAAATAATGTAGTATTCATCATATAGTCTACCCCATTTGTATGCACATGTATTGCTAGGTGAACGATATCTGGCGATCCTCCTGGGTACCTCTGGATACCAACAAGGGTTTCTTTACCTTTATCCACGAAATTGAAACAAAAAAGCGAGACCAGCCTATCTGTTTTTCATAAATGGTTAACCGATAATGGAAAACGTCTGTATCTTCACTTACAAAAGAGCGGTGATCATTTTAGCTAAGCCATTAGTGAGCTAAGCAGAAGCAGGAGCAAGTAGTATTCACTACCTCACACCAATATTCCAGGGTCCGACACGCGAATGCGAGTCGAACTGCGGTTCACCAGAGGACTGGCAGAAGTCGTCGTGGCACGAACGCACGTACGTCGAATGTCCCGAGCCGAAACCACCTGGAAGCAGTTCTCCTCCCGACGTCGAACCTGACACCAACAACCAGGTATTTTTATTGTATGCGTCAAGAAGAAGTGCCCGAAATTCGAGAAAAAAAGGAAGCACAAACAAAAAATATCAGAAAAAAGTAAAGAAAAGAAGAGAGATTTATTGAAAAAAACAACAATAAAAAGTGGCACCTGCACCTTTCTAGTAACCAAAAAATGCGCTAGAGGCTTATCTACGTAAATCCCTGACCATGTGTACATAATCTCAAGAAGGAGAAGTGAGAAGCCAATTGGATTGGATTCAATACAACTCCTAGTGGCATACAATTTTCAAATCTAATCGTAAGTAAGGCTAGTCGAATAAAGACCTATTATAACTTTATGGCTTTAATAATCACGTAAATAGACAGATATCACTGCGCGTCAATGTCGTTTGTTTGTGATGACGGCCAGCTATGACGAAGTATTTTGATAAGGCCGCCATAATCGCAAACCCAGCAACAGTCACCTATCTTTGGAGTACATTACGATCCCCTTCCCTCATGCCTAAAGGGTCTGATTGCGCGCGTATGTCTTAGTAGTAAGGTGTCGACAATCGGAGTGAATTCAGTTCATACGCATCGGTGTTCAAATCACGTTAGTACACTCTGTCCTTAACTGATTACTGACTGAATGCCGACCACTTACTGCAGTCTAGAGTTCACACACATTGAAGCATTAGGCACTGCACTTGAATAAGACTAAAAACAAACACTAGTTGGAAATCTGCGTTAACCGACGTCGGAATGCGACACTGAGCAGTGGAACAGGCTCTTTGAAAATACAGTCCCTTTTGTAAAGACACGTGTAAAGAGACCGAAAAAACCTGCATCATAATCGGAGATGCTCCTTTTCTAGGAGCATTTACGTGGAGATTCCAGTGGACTAGCGGCAGCTAAACGTCTGCTTGGACGCCTCAGCCCAAACCCTGCACGCCTATAACACCTTGGCCACAGCAGTTCTTCTCTTCTTCTTTTGGCCCTCCTAATTTTTTTACAGCAAAAAGTGGCTAAAGCATGAAATAGAAATGGATAGTGGGTAGTGTAGAGTTCTCAAAAAGGTTCCTATGAAGTCTGTCCACCTCCATCGCACTCATCCGGTTTATACCTCCATGCCTAGCATCTTCTCTGACCATTGAACAGCTTCCATGATACTTCCTCTGATTTCAGATGCTTCCATCGAGACCCCTCTACTGTTTGACAAAAATATAGTACTCGGCTGCCAAATCCGACAATTGTTCATGGCTTGGTTCAAAGGCTCCACTGCCAAACATACACCGCAGTAGTACATGCTTTCGTTCGTTGGGTCCCCCTACGTGTCAGGGGTTCACATTCAACGGTTATCGATTTAACGAATTTAACGAACTAACAGCGTTTTTCCTGGCTGGCTTAACGACTTAACGGAAACTTTCAGAAATTTAACGGAATTCTTAACAGACGTTTTTCTCAATAAGCTTATCTCTTTTCCTCTTGGTCTTCACTAACGTTGTAGGCTTCACTTTTCCGATTAGGTCTATCCCTGAAAAGCTATTGAAATCAGCAAGAATAATCAAAAACTCCGCTCTAGCAGCCGTGTATGGCGAGAGCATATCGCGCTGCAAATGCCAATCTGTTTTGGCTTGACCAAGGGACTTGCTCCCGAGACGTCATGCACTGCGCGCGAATCCTTCCCTATTTTCATTTCCATGCTATATTTCATACCTTCGTTTGTATTATTGGAAATAATGCATTAGGAGCTGAAGTGTTCCGGCGAACCGCCAGGCACGTCAACGAATCTAGAGCGTACTCGTCTGACTCCTCGTAAGATCTGCCTATCCCCACTTTGCGATGCATAACCCAAAAATACGTTTGCTTGTCATCTGGGGCCGGAATCATCATCGATCAAACCCGCGGGTATGTGGGGTATAAGGGGTAAAGATGATGAAGCATTCATCTCTTCTCCTTATCTATACCCCTTATACCTGCATACTCTTGGGTTTAATTGGTGATGAATCCAGCCCCTGGAACAGATGAGACAAAGAGTCGCTTGACGTATTTTAAACGATTTGCGAAAGACGCTAACAACTGAAAATTTCGGAAGGCTACTTTTCCTAAATGTTAACATTTCAATGATAGGTTTTTATTGTATTTTTATTTGTTCCTTAACAACTTGAGTCTTAACTTTCACTGGTCGCAGATCGTTTAGAATACGTCAAGCACTACGTGACTTGCCGAAGTCATCCGACAGATGTCTTACAGTCTTGCATTTCTATTAATACTCCGACCGCTTTGAAAAAAAACACTTCCGTCTTTGACAACGTAAACGTCGAAATTGAACTACACGCTTGGTCATACAAAACACTTTGCTCTAGTACGTCACGTTTTTCACATACAAACAAAAATTGACAGACCCATCCATCAATGATCGCGTCGTCCGTCCACTTAAGCAGGTCTGGTGTTCAGATGCTGGTGTTTGTTCGGCAACGCAAAGCGTCCAGACGGCGACGACGTCGACTGGTGTCTGGACGGCTATTCCGCAAATGGAGTGGAGAAGACATGGACAGGTGCGCGGTCCACTTATTTGAATCCGTTTCCATTATACAATGTAGAGATCAGTGGCGGGCCCCTGCTCTGCCACTCGGTCGCTTTCTCTATTTCCTTGGAGTTTCTCTCACAGAGATCTCAGAATGAAAAAGTGTTGGCTCGCTCTCAAATGACTTCCTTCTAAATGGAGCCATAAATCGTCTGTTAGTGTCAAGTCTACGTGCGGAAACCAAGATATTCCTAGACTCATCGTGCTGCGTGCAATGTAGGGGACGTCACGGTTGGTTGCCCTCCTCTAAAAAGCATCTCGGAGGCGGCAAGGTAAATAAAGACAAACTCGGTCTTTCGCAAAAATTTATGCAAACTCATGCTCATCCTTTATAAGTGGCTCTAAAAATATATAGAAAGCCTGTCACCTTATGATTGCTCAATCTTGATTCCTTTTCTTTCTCCTTCTGACCTCTTCTTTGTGTAGGGACCTCCGATCCAGTTGTACCTGCACGTAGCATAATCAGCACTGCAGGTTTTAGCCTTCGAAAGAGCGTCACCCACGTACTATGTCGAACATGGGAAAATGAGGAAATGGAGCTAACCATTCTGGGTCTCCTTTATAAAAACATCTAGAAGTCTTTAGCATGTTGTCTGCCATGCATCTGATACGCTGCGATACAAATTGTTGAGTCAACGAGCGATTTTCCCGAGGACGGTTACAGCTTGCGGTACCGCTTATGGTTATATCTGCACTTCTGCAGTTCATTATCGAATTTAAGATTTTAGTCGAGTTACGTAGATATTTCACTCCGCGAGCGCCGTCGGAGTGTCGGCTATCACGAGTACTCAATACCACGTTCTTTTTTTTCCGTCCAGGCCAACCAGCCTTCCATCTCTCCTGGGTCGGGGAAGTGGTACCGGATTTCTCTGGCGAGGATAGAGCGCTGGCTTGATCATCTGCCGGCCACCGAAACTCACTGTATGGCTAGGTACGCATTCAAGTCGTGTCCACGACAACCCGTAGAAGTAGAATGCGTGGTGCATCCCAAAATGGATTGAGTAGGTTTCTGGCTCGGATTTCCTGCTCGGACCAACAGGCCTACCATCTCTCCGGGTTCCGCGAATTGATACAAGGCCTGGGAAGAATCAAATACCAACTTGATCCTCTTTCAAAAAAAATGACTGTAGTTTTTACGTTTTTGAAACAACATTTTATTAAATATATTAATGTAATAACATCGAGAAATAAGAATTTCGTTGGTTATTGGTCTATTAATATCCGGTAAAATAAGTAAAATCAATATCGAAAATTGTAAACTGTTTTCAGCAGACTTTACTAATATGTTTACTAGTCTTCCTCATAATATTATATTTAAAAATATAAAAGAATTAATAAGCATATGTTTTTATAATCACCTGTATCACCTGTCGTCCCGTTGGTCATCGGCTTGCTCGAGCGGACGCCAGCAGCGTCTCCACTCGTCCCTCTCGCGTGCCAGAGTGCTCCAATGGATCCTCCTCGCTCGAGGGACACGAAGAGCGTCATATCGGTCGTTCAGGGCTTTCACGAAGAAGACCGACCAACGCGTTGATGGACGTCCAGATGTTCTCTTGATAGCCCGCGGAATCCAGTCGGTAACAGCTCTCGTCCAGCGGGTGTCTGCGAAGCGCATTACGTGGCTGGCCCACCTAATTTTCGACAACTTGGCCCACGCGACAGCGCCTCTGATCTTCGAACGTCGGCGAAGCTCGGAACTCCGGAGGCCTTCTCTCACTTGCGTGAGTCGTGTCACTCCGAGCATCGTCCTCTCGATTCCACGCTGCGCGACTCTGATCGCGTGCTCATCCTGTTTTCGTATAGCCCAGCATCTGAGGCGTATGTTAGGACAGGAAGAACGGTAGAGTCGAATAGGTGGGCACGAAGTCGGACGTTCTTCGTCTTCTTCGCGGCTTCTTCGACGCTCTTGAAAGCTCCCCAGGCCGCTTTTTTCCTCCTGCTCAGCTCCGACGCTAGGTCGTTGGCCATGTTGACTTCGCGACCGAGATACACGTAGCTGGAGCATTCGAAGATGTTCGTTCCGTTGAGCAGAATGGGGCATCAGAAACTTGTCCTTTCATCATGAACATCGTCTTCGTAAGATTCAGCTGCAGTCCAACGTTCCCAGATACACGATCGAAGTCGGCCAGCATTCGCTCCGCCTGGCTGATGCTCGGTGTTATGAGCACGATGTCGTCAGCGAAGCGAAGATGGTGCAGTTGCCGGCCGTCGACTTTCACTCCCATGTCCTCCCATTCTAGTTCGCGCATGACGTTTTCGAGGGTGGCGCTGAAGAGTTTCGGGGATATGGTGTCCCCCTGCCGAACTCATCTCTTCACGTCGATGGCGACTTCGTTGTAGAATGGTGAGATCTTGGTCGTGAATCCACTGTACATCTCTCTGATGTACTCTGATGGACTCTGATGTTTTGAGTAGGAATCCCCTGAGTGAGCGGGGCGTTGATGACCGCTTCAGTTTCGACGGAGTCGAATGCCTTCTTCAGGTCGATGAACGTAAGGCACAGCGGCAGCTTGTACACTCGCGACACTTCGATGAGCTTCCTAATGGTGTGTATGTGGTCGATCGTGCTGAATCCTCTCCGAAATCCTGCTTGCTCGCATGGCTGTCCTTCGTCCAGCGTTCTGCTGATCCTAGTCAGGATGACTCGAGTGAACAGCTTGCAGACTACGGACAGCAGATGTTTTCATAATGCCAGTAAAAAATATAATGCGTACAATGGACACAGTAACATTTATTACAGTAATAATAATACACAAAGTAAATACAAATATTATGCAGCAGAAGATTTAATGTTTTTTACTAAATATTTACTTAAAAATAGTTTCACAATTTTTGCAGGAACAATTTATAAACAAATTGAAGGACTACCTAAAGGAAGGAATTGTAGTCCATTACTTGCTGATCTTGCGTATTTTGACGAATATTGATAGAGATATATTTGATATACTTTTACGTAAAGATAGTCAGTTTCATTTTATTATTACCTCTTGAAACGGTAAGTTTCTAAGTTGAAATACATATAGTGTATAATAATTTTTTCACACACTGAAAAATAAATAAATAAATACATTAAACAATAAATTGATAAATAGGGAGCACATAAAATTACTAAAAATATTAAAAATTAATAAAAATAACATACATTTAAGAAAATCAAGGTTAGTAAGAAATTAAAATCACCAAAAACAAAAGTTAATTATTAATAAAACGTAAAAACTAAAATTAATAAAAATTAATAAATAGAGGAACAAACAAATTTTTAAAAAATGTATATATATATGTCAGTATGTGTGTATGTGTAGATGTGTGTACATATATAAGTCACATTAGGTTTATAGTTAGTAACAATATGCTAACGGTTCTATAATGTAGTACAATTGTATTAAAACATAAGTGTTACCTGTATTTTTCAATTGTAAAATTTAGTTGCTAGTACAAGTTAAAGCGCTTTAAAAAATACTTTAAAAAATATTTCGCCCAATACAATACTAGCAACTAAATTAATTAGTTACCTTCTTCACTGATGAGCATCGGGGTAACTAATTATAAATATATTTTGTATGAAGGTAGAGGCGAAACAAAACATGTTTGTTGTTATTATCTGTCGTTGTTTTGGATGTTATTGTCCTTTAAATAAGATTGTTGTGCCGTCGTATTTCATGTTGTTGAAGAGCTATATATAAAAAAGATAATTTTAATTTCAATAAAGGATAACACTATAAATATCTAAACAATTTTAAACATAGATTTACAACTAATTCTATTGTGCAGGTTAGCACAGCAGGTCATTGTACATGCCAATATGCTTTCAACCGCGGTAGAGGTAGAAGGCACCCCAAGCAGAGAAAAGATTAACTCTGTACTTTATCCTTCTTTAACTGGACTCCACACGCCCGAAAACGGCACTGTTACCAGCATCATCTGTTCGACCGTCGATCCTCGGTTTTTTCTACCTCCCCATGAGTCCTTTCTCTAGCCGTCCAGTCAGTCCTGTAAAGTGGCCCACTGGATGTTTCTACCAACACACACTCGAGAATTTAACTATCTTCCGTTCTAGGTCTCTTTAGGCAAAGGCGCAGGGGTGGATAGGGTTTCACAATGTTCTTTGCCTGAGGCGCCCTCGTGTTGTCCTTGTGACATCCTACCAAGTATAATCGGTTTTGCCTCCCGTTCATCAGGCGTCAGGGATACGCATTACTCCGACATACGCGACAAGACAGATGCAAGGAACCTATCACCAGCACGGTCCTACATTCCAACCAAGCCACTGCAGCATTTAATCTGCTGGAAGATATATGTAGTAATAGGGCGCGTCGGGGCACAGTCGAAAGGGTGGATCACTGTCGCGTTCACTATGAGTCAAGGTTCTTCGTTCGGATTTCCCATCCAGGCCAACCAACCCATCAATTCCTCTGGGGTTAGTGAAAATGCAGCGGACTTGCCTTGAAGGATAAAACACTGCCTTTCTTATGGGCTGGCAGCCATTTTTAAGGTATCCGTATTGAAATTGCCTTCAGGATAACCCGTAGAATTCGAATACATGACGCATTCCACAAAGGTATTGATCAACTCGAACATTCATTTAACCTTCATATGTACATGGTATGCATACATATATGGGTAACTTTCGAGCTTCTCAGGCCGGACTACTGGAACTATCTAAACGTCCAAGCATTGTACTCTACGGTCCTTTCAGAGTTATCTCGCAAGAACCTCCTGAAAATGATACCTTCTGAAGCATAGTAGGCAAGAAATCATCAAACCAACCTTCCTCATTATGACATTAGTTAGATCATGGTAGTGTAAGCGTCAAAAGACTCAAATAGAAACCATAGTTAAGGAATAAAAGGATAAAGGACGGCGTTACTCAATCCCTTTTGGGTCATGTATTCTACTCCTACGGGATGTCGCGGAGGCCGTTTTGAATGCGTATTTGGCCATACAAAGACTTGTGGTGGCCAGCCGATGAACAACTAGGTGCTTCGTCCTTCCCAGTTAAGTCTGGTATCAACTCACAAACCCCGGAGGGATGGAAGGCTTGGTTAGCCTGGGCAGAAAATCCGAACCAAGAACCTGGTATTGGGTGCACACGACAGCCGGCACTCTTCCGAATTCGTTTCGCGCTCCCAGAAACCATGGATAGAGTGAAAATGTTGAGGCAAAAGTGCGGATGCATTGTCACTGGTGCATCCAAGGGGCTGGCTGATCTGTTCTTCGCGCAGGCTAGCCATCTGCCTTGTCTGTTGGATCCATGCTCGGATAGCATGTTTACGAATGCACACTCGGATAGCATGAGTAGAAGTTCGAATCCCAGCGGGGGCGGCGAACATCTTTACAGCAGAGCCTTTGGTCTTCTTGTTGAGAGGGAGTTCTCTATGTTTACCTTGCAAGCAGCTGCGAGATGTAAACAGAGCCATAACTGTTCCTGTCCTGTCGTCAGAACGGAGTGGAAGATGTGAGACTTCGTGCAGTTTGCAAGAAAAATAGTTTCTAAAACAAGTAGTTTGAAGATCTAATTATGGTCTTCAAATTGATAAACAGCTTGGTTAGCCTTCTCGTGGAGGAGTTTTATTTACTCTTTTCTTCTAGCACAAGGGGTGCGCAGTGGGAGATCCAGTTTCCTAGGCGAAAAAGCAATATAAGATCAGAATTCGTCGCTTGTAGAGCTGGTGTGGAATTTTTGAAGCTGTCACAAAGCACACAATACCAAACACGCTGTACGAGTACAAAGGGCTTGTCGACCGCCATCCTCGGGGCGTGTCTTAAAAGTTTATCGTTTTCTGTCCTTCACCGTGTTGTGTTTTATTCCTGCCTGCGCTAGGTTCTCTTATTAGTTGTTTGCTTTGTTGCATGGATTTCTATGTACAAAATAAAATAAAATAAGTAGTAGCCTTCGCAAAAACGTTCAAGAAAATTTAAAGAATGGAGATCGGTTTGTTTGCCGTTTCAACATTTTTGCACCAACCTTTTCGGGGTTCAACAGCCTTCGCCTAGCACATTGCAGATTTTCGATCTGTGCTGTTTCAGATTTTGCCAGAAGCTGTTCCCGATCAGTTTCACGTTCTGCAACCTGATCTATTGGATGTACTACACAGCGAAATCAAAGGACTAGCAGTGCAGTGTATCGAGTTACTCGTCACGCTTCCTGCAGCCAAGACTGGCCGTCCGACCTCCTGTCCTGAGGGGTCACCTTCTGACACCCCTCGGATTCGTTGTACAGAGCGAGAACGAGAGTCGCCGTTCTCCACTCACTCCCCTACTCTTCGCCTCACACATTCCGCTCCTCAAAGTGGCCTTCGTTTGAGCTTCAACTTTATCGTGAATGACATTGGTATGGCATGTGCATATATGAATAAAATTTTATTTTACACTCGTATCGAATATCATACATAGGAGTTCATACCACAGCTACAACCCAAGCAAGAGTGATGTTAAGGAATGGAGGTCGGCGTTGCTCCTTTTCTGGATTTCTTGGAATGCGCCACGCATTCGACTTTCGACGCAATTTCGTGGAACATACTGAGTGCATGGACCACCGGTTTAAAATTGAACTCGGGTTCATCCACCTTTGGGGCAAGCATGGCTTCAATTCAATAACACCGACGGAGGTAGTAATGCACGGACGCGGAGGCGAACTAGTTCGAGTCTAGTGCCCAGTATGGGAATACATGTATGGATGCAAATAGTAACAGAACAGCATCACTACAAACTCAGTACGGTAGCCTACAGTACCGACTTTCTCTACATATGTACATGATTGGCGAACAACCCGAAGGTACACAAGTAAAGCGAATTACATTACTGTACAACAATAACCCTACGGTATATTTACAGTAGAGGTCCTATGAATAGGGTTGATTGCCTCAGAGTCTGTAGACGGACACTCGCCTTTGACACTGATCGGATGAGACTTGCTCTTCGTCTTCCTGAAACTTGCAGAATTGGTTACGGAATTCTGAGGGCGCCAGAGTTTCAGAGCTAGATGGTCTGTTCTCAGGGGTCGTTGTGGGCAATTCCGAAAACTTTAGCACATGCTTTAGCAAAGGCTACATCCACAACCTTTCAGGGTAATTTTTAAAATACTGGAGAGGTGTAGCGCCAGAAGGCACTGCTTGACCGCTTGTACCATTCAGATTCTTCTCCGTACCTTGTCAACCAACGCCGACAAGCGATAAACAGCAAGACGTTATGCACAGTCCTGACTTGATGCTCCCAAAGCTGTGCCTGGCCATTGCTAGTTTTATAGCTTTCTTCTTGCTTGTCTATGGTTAGACCCACGGAACAAGAAGCTCTTTCTATTTCCAGGAAAGGTTCCGTAATTTTTCGATATGAATGAGTTGGCTACATTTTTCATGCTCAGAAAACAAACGAATCTCATGCTCCACCCAGAGGTCCCACAAAGCCCTTACTCTTCAGTAATTCTCTCTCGGTCCTCGCCCATCTAAGGACGCTAACAGGAGTGGTAAAACATAAGCCCTTTTTGTTTACCCCTGTCCAGTCCAACGACTACGAGTTAGCAGACCCCATTAAGTGACTTCTCCAGCATGTTTCGCAGTGCTGTCCCATCCCACAAAAAACCATCATCACCAAGGACACGCGTTAGGTGACCTTGGAATGCGAATAGGCCGGCGGTCTGACCGCCGGAATGCGGGAATTCCGCGCGAGAACGGTCTGAGAAATGCCATGTCAACCCTCACCTCCTCCTTCAGCGTGTCGTCGTCGGTTTCGCAGCTCTTCTCCTCGCGCAGTTTCTGCAGTTTCTTCCTCAACGTGGCGGAAGCGGCGGCGTTCGAGACACACGGCGCCGACATTCTGAATACAAACGGCCTTCGAATGGGCTCCACGCGACGAGAGAAGTTATGTGACTGCAAACCTCCTGCTAGCCTTGTTGTAGAGTTTCGCGTCGAGGACTGGCGGAGGAGAGCTGACTGACTCCGAACGTTGGCGACCGATTTTCGGTATTTCTTCCTGAAAAATGAGCACTTTGTTTTGTGCATCGAGCAATGAAGAGAGTTAGAAGAATGCCCTGCATCTGCTTCACTTACACGTGAACTTTGCATATTTTCTTAGCTCTACTTTCAGGTACAGCCTTATGGGTGTTCTATTGAATTGCTCACTAAGGATTAAGCAAACCAGAAACTGATCCTCAGTCTGAAAAGCCTACATATTTTATCTTTAATTCGGGACAATTGGGTATATGAGAGGCTCCTACCGGCCCCGCTTACTTCAAAGATTCTTCTTTACTGTCCGACTTTTTGCAGCGCGCCTGGTAGCTCAGTCGGTGGAGACACTCGTAGACGAACGGACCCGATTTCAGGTTCTTGGTTCGGCACTGCTGCCCAAGCCTCTATACTTTCGGGTACGAGCCCTGTCTGGGGAAGGAGAAAGCGCTGACTTGTCCATCACCTGGCCACCGGAAGCCATTTTATAGGCCAAATACGCATTCAAATTGCATTCACGATATCCCGTAGAAGTAGAATGGGTGGCACAACCCAAAAGGAATTGATTATCGCCGTTCTTTGCCCTTTACAAGGCTTCTACCATTCCGAGCTTTGGAGCTACGCTTTCTCCGCTAGATAAGTTCGGAGAGTACGTAGAACACCTTTACGAATAAATCGCTGCTACCAGGTTATATAATAGTATCCCACACTTTGAAGTACTTATCCTGAATTGCTTAGAAAGGGTGGGTAGTTTCCCAGATCTCAGGGAACTGTCCTCCTTTTCTAAGTGTGTTCCCTTTCCAAACTTGAAAGACTTGACAAATGATTTTAAATGGTTTTGCCAAAACGCCAATTGACGGTATCTTTGTTTAGACAGAGAGCGGTATTTTACGGAATCAGGAGGAGAAACTTCTTCTGGATCTTCTATGAAGCACGGAGAACTGGACACCCACCCATCTTCTACCCCTACCCATCTTTTTGGCCCTATGTTCTTTTCATTTCTTTCCCGTTTGGCTGCGACTATTACAAGATCCTAGCCGTCTTTGCTGTAGAGAATCAAGACCATTTTGAAGGTGACTGAAAGCTGAAATAGCAGACTGAACACCCATCAGTTCAAGAGCCAGAGGAAACCACACCTTCCCTCTTTGCCTAGAAATTGCGCCCACCCTACGATTGACGGTCTTCTGGTCGGCGTCCGACAAAAATCGCGTCATGTGAGAAGCACAGGAGTATTTTGCCGGCGGTCTTGCGCTCCACTGATCTCTGCCGTCTTTCCACCCACCAATCTGCTTCCACAGGCAGACCCGAGCGATCAACATCTTCAGAACAAGTTCTATAGTGTTTATCAGCAGTACCGTATAACATCGCAGGCCGGTCTCCGTCAAATTTTTAGGATCCCTTCTGATCGCCGCAAAATAAGCCTATTTCGTCAGTCAGGGGCAATCGTGCTGAATTGTGTGGGCGCATTTAAGTCCCTTACGCTTGCCAGAACAAGTTCCCAATGACGACAGATACAGATAAACAATTAGGCCGCGTTACACATTGGGAGGGGTCAATTTGTGACGAAGAAGAGGACGACAACGATGAAACACAGGGCTCCTTACCGTGCCGACGCTGATGTACAGTGAGTGACGACGAACGGTGGGTGGCTTCGGACTCTGTGACGGTGGCTTCTCCGGCTCACCCGTAGTTATCGGCGATGGATTATAGTCGGGAGTACGCTTCATGGCGGCGAAATCGCCGACCATTGTTAGTACAGAGTCAGTGAACTTCATTCTGAAACCAGTCAATTCACCAACTGGAAGAGGCACAGGACGTGAAGGTCTTCCACGAAAGAATGGATGAATTCGGAAAAAATCAAAGTTGCGAAAGAATAAGGCAAAAGGAACATCAAGGACAAAGGACAATAGGACATCAAGACGGTTCGAACAGAGCCAAGCTCCTGAGGAGGAGTGGTGTCTGATCTGAAGCCAGATCTTCGACCACTGAAGTCAGTCTGACTACGATAGGCGGCTGCAGGTCTTATATAGAGAAGCGAGACCACCGCCGCCTCCTAATCAGATGCCCTCTCCTCCCACTCCGCGCTCCCACAGCGCAGACAATCCGTGCTGTTATGATCACGTGGAGAACTGAAGAACCGTCCGCTGCGCGGGAGCATAGTGATTCATGGTCGAGTTGCTGTTTAGGTAGCTTAATCTGTAGAAGGTTTGGGCGAGTCATTCAAACGGCACCGCAGACTTTGTGAAGAGTAATTCAAGGTGGTACATATTAGGTCGGACCGAAAGTTTCAGCCCTTTTCGCCCTCGGGAGTCGACGGAGCATCAGATCATAGCTAGCCATTTTATGCAATGCAACCCTTCTTACTAACCACTCGTTCATTTGGCATATCTCAGCCAATGAACGCCACTGCTAAGTGAGGTTTAGTCGAGAACAAATTGTCGGAATACATTTTGAGGTCCTCCTATACAAGTGAAAACTTCTCTACTAGCATCTGCCAAAAAATTCCGAAATAATAACACCGCGTCAGCGAATATTTTGCTAATTCAGGATGAGTTTTAAACTCCGAAGTCATCGGTTTTTGTACGAATGGTTTGAAGTTACGTTATTTGGAGTTGGACAATGGTAGTAAACCTTGACGGGATCACACTTTCCAGCAGACTGTAGGTTGTTGTCAGGTTGATATCAGCATTCCCAGTTCTAGTCTACTAGTCTGCCTACTAGATTTCTTACGAATAACTAGGTTGACGGAAAGGTCCTGCAACAAAATTTTCAAACAGTTTCAAGATTTAACAAAAACTGTTACGTTGTGGTTAATGCAACTAGCTTAATGTCCGAATATTATGCGAACGTGATCGGTTGCTTCTTAAGAGTATGAAAGCAATACCGATCCTGAATTCCCACGCTCTCGGTTACTCCTTGCGATTCTCGCGATTGAGCGTCCCTCCTTCTCCGCTTTCGCATTAAGAACCCTCTGGGGAATGTAGTCGCGGGAAGTGAGTACTGGGCAGTGGGTCTTCTACAACAGCCATATCCGGACAGTGGATCCTCCAAGTAGAACCGCCTCCGAAGCAATCAAATCTGACCTCTACCAGAAGAAGGTAATGCTCTGCTGCTGACGCGACTCTCACGGCCCTACCACGAGTTTTTTGAAGCCGACACCACAGTTCCTGCGAAGATTTACGCTGTCCAAATGCAAAACTTGGACTGACGAATGTTTACTCTCTTCACGACATTGCTCGGCCACATGTTTCAAGGATATCTCTTCAAAAGTTGCAGGCGCTTGGATGGGTCGTACTACATCACCAACCGTATTCGCTCGCTCTGCGTAATCTGTCCACCACCCCTAACTTGCTCTTCAGTAAAATTTGTGGGATAGACGCTTCGATGACCGATCGTCACTGGAATCTGAGAATTACCGTCTGAGGTGTCTCCAAGTCACAGCTGTCTTCACTCTGGAAGAAGGGAATCTGTGATCTGACCGTTAGATGAGAGAAGGTTGTCGACGTCAACGGCGATACTTCGTAAAATGAAATTGTGCACATTTAAACCAATAACATTTTGAAAAGAAGTAGGTGCCAAGTGTGACCTTTGATGAATCTCGACACTGATCGATGTCAACTTGTTTATTGTGTTGAACTCGAATCCAAGCTGGGACAAGGTTTATTGCTCGACTGACTCTCGGCGATGTCGCCTTTTCCAGGACTCTAGAAAATTCAGACATATAATGAGACTACTAGGCCAAACATCGCTACAGTCCTTGCGAAATTTTTTGAAAATATTTCTGCATTTTTGCAGAACTTTACTGACAACCTATTATTTCGGAAATAGATAGAAATTACGCAATTGTTTCTTAGGGAGTTACATTAAGGTTCACAACTGTTCCATGAGGGTTGTTCTCATTGAACAAAAAATTGAAGATCCTTTCATCTTATACAGTATAACACATGATTCGCTCTATATCGCATAAATGATCCTTCTGAAAACTTGTTCGTCTTTTTCGGTTAAAAATGCGAAACCAGAAGTTGCCGCTTCTATCCCCGTTCGAAAACACGTCCGATCATATAGCACACCAAAGTGAACTTCTTTTTTTCTTGTCTTCGATGGCTTAAATGCGAATAAAACTTGCGCCAGACGGGACTCGAACGCGCGCCCCCAGCTTTCCGAGCAGAATACGCCTTATGCCTTACATTATCGACGCATGTAAGCAATGCAAGTCATATGCCTTTTCTGTTCTTTGCCGACGAGGTTTTTAGGTGGAATACTTATTTATGGTCTGACTTTTCGATCTTTTCGTCGACTTCGGAGGCCCAGAATTCCACCGCTACTAGTCGTTACTAGTCAGCGACTAACCCTGGGTGGTAGTAGAATGGCTACTCGCTAGATGAACTTCTCGGCCTTCGAAGACTACGACAGAGTCGAAACGGCAGACCATAAATAAATATTCCACCTAAAACCTCGTTGGCAAAGAACTGAGAAGGCATATTCCGAGGGTTCAAGATGAAAGAACTTGGAATTTACGGAGTAAGTAACAGTACAAACAGTTGTAACCACGATATGCTCGTTGCCTACTTCCATTTACCCGTGATATCGAGATGAGCCGGTGGTGTAAGGCGTAGCATCTCGACTTGTAAGCAACGAGTGTAGGTTCGAGTAACGTCTAGGACAAAGGTTTCCGCTCGCAATAAAATCCATCAAACAGCTCATAACTTCTATGCACACGATTTAGGCTTCAGCAAACATAGAAGGCATATTTTCATAAAATTTTTGTGCTGGACAACTGTCTATAGCTCGAATAAATAAGTAGATATCCGGTCTTTCTTTGGTGGGCTGTAAGAGCAGCGAATGCTGTCGGTTGTTCTATCTTCATCATCCATTTTTTTTGGGCCAGCGAACAGGCACGTGCGGAACAACGATGTGTCTACCGCCTGATTGCGCCGACAGACTGATTAATCGCCCGATGCACATGGCAGACTTTAAGCCATCCTCTCCTGTAAAACCGGTGTCAATTCTCACAGTTCATTTGCTCGCGAAGAACTCTTCCATAAAAATGACTTCTGGTAGATGTAAGTGCTTTTTTCGATTTCAGTGGGCCGGTCCAGTCTCAGCTGCCTCTGTCGGCCTAAAGATGACAATATCCAGTAGCGGAATAGCACTTCGAGTTTTTTCCACGCTGGTATGCGTCTGAGGTTGAAATTGGATCTCAGAGAAAATTGAGAAAGAGATCCTCGAGTACCGAAAACTACCGACGACCCATTTGACTAATCCCTTCGACGACGGAGATTAGAAACACAGGTATTTGCTGCAACGGGAACTGATCCCAGACCTGATTATCCTCCCACTTTCGCTTGATCGAATTAGGAAGCACACTTCTCGCCAGCGCTGGTCGACCACCGCGAACTTTCGCAACATCAAACGCCGAATAGTCATCATAAAAGTCATCGTACAACTCCACCAAATGGGCCTGCAAGATTCATCGAACTCTTCGGAGTAAGCGTACAAAGGACTGCAGATCTTGCAATGATGTCTAAGATCTTGGCACAAAGAGTTTCAACAGATCCAGTAGCTTTCCTTGAAGCACCACTAATGGTGTTTGTGGTGTTGAATGGAAAGCCCAGACTTTTTAGTTCCGTTAGTAGATCTCAGACCAGATTCAGTTTCTTCTTGCATACATAGAAAGCCATGGGATTTCAACAAAATAACAGGTGATAGTGAGGATATCCGGCACTATTTCGCCACTCCAGGGGTTGAGAAGAGGATGAAAAAAAATTTGCCCAAATTTTGCTCAGAAGGGAAGGAGGGCATTTGGGGCTCTGATCACGAATCTAGGATCCGTTTATGAAATTTCTGCCGATTATGGTAGGTTACGGTAAGTACAGGTGACTTAGGTCAGGGTTACTGATTTCGCTCGAATTACGTCAATCAGGTTGTGTGGGATGCTAATCACGAATCTGACATTCCTTTTCGTTATTACGCCAAAGGGCGGTAGGTTACGGCATACAACGGTAAGAACCGCTTTAGGATGAATTCCTGGAGACACACTGAATATTGATGGCTGAGTTGGCACGTCATTTTGTGGCATCTCGATATACCTGCAGGTTGGTATATCTGCATGGAGTTGTTACAACAAAGGCGATCAGGCGTTGAGAGCAAGTCCACTCTTCAAAGCTCCAGATAACCCCTGTAACCGGATTTTGGGTGAAATCGGTGACCAAGACCTTAGTCACTCAATGAAAAATGGATTCCAGATTCGTGATCAGCACCCAAAATAACCCATCTGAGCGAAGTTTGGGCGAAATCGGTGTTTATGATTTCGACAGCCATACTCACCCGTAGCTACCATAAACTACCGTAGTGAGCCGAAGTTTCAAAAACGAGTGTCAGATCCGTGATCAACACTCCAAATTGTCCCCTCGACGGGGTTTGGGCAAGAAAATTCCTCCCTCTCTTCGATCTGTGGAGTCGTGAAAGTATAATAGTGCCGGATATCCTAGGATTGTCTTTTCCAGTCTTTCAAAATCGGATTGTCCACAAGGTATCATTTAAATTTGGAGGATGGCCAGTTGTCTGGATATGTTAATAAGTTCGCTTTTGTGTCGCACAGTTTTTCATATAAGAGAGCTCTCTTTTCCTTGCTTCATTTGTATATGTAATCACCTCATATTCGAGGTTTGAGTTCGGCCAGGATCACGCAAGCCTCCTGCTACTCTTACACCGGCGAGCTGGTGCCCTATTTGTCAGGTTCACTACAAAATGCTGATTGTCCATTAGCTACCGAAAAAACACGAATATTATTAAATTACAGGTGGTATTGGTTCAAGGTTTGGTTAGTTTTGGTCTTTTCTAATCAAAAAAAATCAGCATGCGTTTTCCGTTATATTTTATGATAATATGTTGTCCTATTGAGTAGTGCTTGCCTTCGTGTCGTATCAAAATCTCACCGGGATCTATGAAGTTTAAGCAGAGCTACGGCTAAAAAAGCAAACATTTTTGATCGCAACATACACCAGTAGGGCTTTGAATATGTATTTTATTTTTGAAATGAATAGCTTTGAAATTCTTTGTTGAAGTCAGCTCGAACCGCTACTATTAAGTCGCATTTGGAGATGTTCAAAGGTTTTTTGTTTTTGGAATCTCCTTGAAAGGGCCACTTCAAGGGCGTACTCGTCTTTCTAAACGTATCAGCCCTTCGGTTCCGACGCTTTGCAGTACTACGTCGCCTACGTGCTGCATTTAGTAGCACAGACCTCTGCCGTGTATCTTCATTTTTGTGTTATTTTTATGCTCTTGAAGGCCTCATGTTACTTGACTAGTGGGCAATCTTTAAAAATTATGCTGCTCTGACGAAATCCTTCGAGGTATTTCTGATTCACTGATGTTGAAAACCATTAGTGCTCTCTATTTATCCTTGACAGACGCAAATAGTCTCCCTTTCAATGAAATAGAATCTCGTGATTTCGCGAGGCAGCAAAAAAGAGAAATTTGTGAGAATTCTAAAGTTGTTCTGGCTGTCTACCCACGTGGCCACCTCCACGTGGGTATACAAAAACCGTCGGCAGTTACGTAACGATGAGTGCGTCACACTTCTTCTGGCCAAAGGGTGGAAACTCTCCTTCGACCCAGCGTGCAACCTTCGCTGGTAGAAAGTTGTATCACATGATACTCAAAAAGCCACCTTAGCAGACTGTGACGAAACGGTTTAGCGAAAAAGGCTAGCTGCAAAGGTTCTTTTCAGAAATGCCGCGACATGTCCCGAAATTCATTGAATATTGTCTAATGAATTGACTAAATTGAAATTGAAATTCACTGAATGCTAGAATTATTTTTTGTGATCGATATCCTTCAATCACGGAAAAATAAGGTTTCAAGCCTGTGAAGATTCTCCATTACAGAGGTACCTACCGCTTTCGGATAAAAGACAACGAATAAAGATCGAAAGTGTAAAACGTGGTAAGTAACTTTTACATGCCTTCTTCCATTGCCAGAGAATACAAATGCGCATTAAACCATATCTGACCTTTGCCTTCAGTTCCTGATGCAAGTTTCTTTGCAGCGATAGGGTTTCCTTATATGGAAGCCTGGTCTGAAGATAAGCGGAGGAAGAACACAGTAGTATAAATATAATCACGCACGTCAGGAGTCATCCCCGGAGAACCAAGCTTCGTCGACATTCGAAGGTTAGAGACACTGTCATATGGACCAAGTCGTCCAAAGTAGGTAAGCTTGTCACGTGATAGGTTTATTTGAACACTAGGAGATCCACTCAGCGTTAGTTAGACTTTACCGTAGGTTCTGGAATCACGCATGTGAGAGGGGACCTCCGGCGTACCGAGCTTCATGCACCTTCGAGAATGGAGATGCTCCAGGTGCCTGCTCGAATAATTCGACGATCAACGCGATAAGGGATGATACAGATGGCCATCAGCCACCTTCGCTTCTTTTGTCGTAGAGATCCTGTTGTATACCTCGATAGCTCAGTGATCCTTCCTCGCACTAGCTTCATTGATGGGAGGGCTCTGTCATCATTTATTTTGCAAAAGAATTGTGCTTTAGAATGATGCTGATTTTCCAACCAGAGAAGGGAATGTTTCTTCTGGTAATATCAGGTGTTTAGCTCTGAAGAGCTTCGGCGATAAGGTAACCCCTTGCCAACCTCCTCTATTCACTTTGAGGACGACGTCCCTGCTGAATGACACCAGACTCGGTACAGGAAGAACTGATGTGCTGAGTTCGAACAGTCTGCCTGACCAGGATTTGATGACCGCTCCACTCTCATCAGTGACAAAGGCCTTCCTCAAGATATTAATACGTGCAGATCTCTCCATTAACACTCAGGTTTTATTTATTTATTTATTTATTTATTTATTTATTTATTTATTTATTTATTTATTTGCACATAAATGTGCGCACAATTCTAAGATAGAAGGAACTCAAGGACACAGCATGAAAAGTAACACAACATGGTAAAAAAACAAAGAAACCTCAGCAAATCAAAGTGCAACAGTGTGACGTACTATAATATCTGCAAGAGAGGGAACATCTGAATGAGGAATCAAGGACTAAAATACTGTGGGCTGATTAGTGGAGCTTTTGATGGAGAAGAGCAGTGGCCCGCCAAACACTGCAAGTCGCTATCGAAGCACGGCTCCGGATACCAGCTTAGTACATAGGTCCGTCAACTCCATCACTCCATCAGCACCCGCATAACTCCGGCTGTTGGAAGAGGAAGAAATCGAAGGTTTGGAGTGCTAGATAGGGTACTAAACATAACTGCCAGGAAAAAACTAAGGTAAGAGCAACAATGGTGAGCAAAAACAAAAGGAGATACGGCAAAATCGATGGCTATGAACATAAAACAAACAAAAAACAATTACACAGAAGCACGAATTAGGAAACGAAAGCGTAAGAACACAATTACGCTTTCACAACATGTACGCTTATATGAAACAAGACGAAAAAGAGAACGTAATGACTAGGATGCTGCCTCTAGGTGATGTCTGCGAGGTGCAATGTTGCAATTAGGTCTAATTTCTTGCATGATAATGGCGTTGAAATTTCGGAGTTTCCCTGAGGATGATAAACAGATGCCAAGTTGCGAGGGTCCTATCTATAGTGATAAAGAATAAAGGATAACAGCCAACGTTACTCAATTCCTTTTGGGATGCGCTACGCATTCTACTTTTTTCGGGATGTCGTGGAGGCGATTTGAATGCATATCTAGCCATACAATGACTTGCGGTGGTCAGTCGATGAACAAGCCAACGCTTTATCCTTCCCAGACAACTCTGGTAACAATTGCCCGACCCTGGTGAGATGGAAGGCTTGGTTGGCTTGGGCGGAAAATCCGAACCAGAAACCTGGTGTCGGGTGTACGTGACAGCCTGAACCTCCTCCGACTGCGCTTCACGCTTCTCGTCGAAAAATAAGTAGGCTTGCCATGAAATAGGCTTATCTGACACCATCTGGACGAGAGCCGTAGCCGACAGTATCATGTGGAATATAGCAAAACACCAGGAGATCCGCCTATGCGTTCGTCGGACTCCTTCATAGGAATCCTAAACGAAAAGTTTGACCCCCTCCATATCCATCCAGCAGGGAGGATTTTTTGCATCTCTCTGCTACCCATCGGAGAGGAGTAGAGATGCTCCTGCTCGAATAAGTCGACGTTCAACAGGACGAGCGATGATGCAGATGATCCCAGCCACCATCGCCCGTTTTGTCGTCGTCTTGTGTGAGAGGACAGTGAGTTCCTGTTGCGTACTGGGGTAGCTCAGTAGCCCTTCCTCGCACTGCGTAGCTAAGTTCGTCATATTTCTTGTTCAAACCGTTCAAAAAGGTGCCTCTCCGAAGGATTATTCTTTTAAAATGCTGATGGGCTTTCAGTCATAGAAGCGAATATTCTGGTAATGTCAGTTCTTGGCGCTGAATGTCTTCGGGGATATAGTATGCCGATTTCCTTTCTTTACAGTGACTACGACATGTCTGTCGAATGCAAATATCCGCTGTACAAAACACGATGTATTTTGATGCTTTGAGCGGGAGCACTAGGTCTGACCAGGATTCTTTCACCGCTTCATTCTCTTGTCAGAGGTGGCGAAAGATTTCTTCAGGATGCTAGTACCTGCAGTTATTTATCATTTTCGCTCACGTTTTATACGATAACGACGTGGAAATCTGGAGTTTCACCGAAAATGATAAGCAGATGACACGTAGAACATAGGACATTTATTGAGCCAAAGGTGACATAAAATCAGTTGAGCACAAACGGTTTCTGCAAAAGTTGGCATTTTGAAGATCAGCAAAAGCGAACAACAATTATTGCGTGAAAGGTGCTTTTCTTCAAAGATAGTCAGCAGTCCATTCGCTGTAAAAGGCACTATATCTAAATGTCGCTTATTCTTTTTAAAACTAATTCATATTTAAATTCTCAAATGCCTCTCCTGTTTAAGAAAGTTGGTGACCCGTAGTTAAACGTCCTCGACAGTGAGTTGAGAAACTGCGCAAGAAGCTCATCATAAATTCTAAGAACACCAGCAGACAAAAATTTCTGAAAATTTTTTGCGTCTCATGTTCTTAGAACGTAGCGAGCTTTCTATCTACAGAGATATAGCCTAGTCCATTCCATCAATGGTTCTCGCTCCAAATGGCGTGAACATTTTCAACATCAGTCTGCCATGAACACAGTGCACTCGCACTCGATCTCAGGGAATTCCTCGCTTCGTTTTTCGTCAACACTCGTTGCTGATGCTGCACGTGAGAACAGAACGCACCCGCGTGCAGACCGTGTGGTATCGGAGACCACACACCTGCGTTCAGGGTGTGGTAGCTACGACGCGAAACAACAACCTAATAGAGGTGTTCGCGATCACAGTGCACTGGACGGTAAACATTTCAGACAGAACCTGACTTCACCTGGAACTTATGCTGTCTACTGAGAACATGGTTGATCCAGCAAGCGTGATCTGGTGGTCTTCAGTGAGTGTTGGCCGTTCGCTTAAGGATGGGGTAGGCTCGACTTCTCCCTGAACAGCCGATGCTTTTGGACGCTTCAGGAGGGATTAAGCTGGTAGCATATCTTTCTGGATGAGGTAGAAGCTATTCTTTACTGTAAACTGGTCGCCAGTTGCGTTGACAAATAATCTCTCGGAGAGAGTACATATATTTACTTAGCGATGGAATCCGACAGAAATACGAGTACGATTGAGCAGCTTCAACCTTCACTCCCCCAATTTTTCTGCAATGGACAAAGCTTCTTCGGTCTGACTATGTGTGCCTCATTAAAATGTGTAGGGGAGCATAGTCAAACGCCAACATTCCTAGCACCAGCCGGAAATAGCCCTTCTCCTTAATGTTGCCGAAATGTTTGATTGTGTCACAGAACCTGTCACAGGGTGAATGCAGTAGCAAGTCAGCAGAACACCTTCTTGCAGTCATCTCCTAACGGGAGTCAGCAAATGCTGAAATCGGAGTAAACACGTTCTGTGGTAGCCCATAGATTGAAGAACCATTAGACCATTAGGGGCCAGACTCTGCGACGGGGATGATGTGTGATCTTGAGGCCAGTTGATCTTTCGACTTCTGCAGCCAGTCGAATAGACGGCCGTTTTAGCTCGCCGTGACGATGTCGACCCAGAAAACAGGAAGCAGCCATCTTTGAAGGAGTTGCAGAGCGCACATGTGTAAGCGGTCAGTGATGTCATCACTCTGTTGTGACGGTAGATGCACAAGAATGACGAATGTTGCCATCTTTAGATAAATATCTCTGCGTTGATTGGATTACCATCAAGTCGAGTACTTCTTCAGTGTACGAATGTGCCGGTTGATTGGTGTTGTGTTAGTTTTGGTTGAAAAATGGTAGCCACAGACATTCGGTAACAATATCCCGGTATAGCGCCCTAGAGAGGGATCTACAACATTTTTGCAGCAGTATAGCTGAAGTAGCATGAATCGAAGCCTTTACAAATTGTTGTTTTCTCACCGAGAAAATCTCGTAAAAATGAGGAAGTAAAAAATACTTACGCAAAAGCTGCAACATAAGTTCATATGAGAAGCGACCACAGCAGAGAAGGTGAACAGGCAACGTATTTTTCATGAGACCCCGTCCGTTTTGTTGCTAATACATAGGGTTTAGTGGCTTCCCTGATTCTATTATTGTAGATATTATATATCATATAGATCTACTATTCAGAAGGACCACTGAGTTTCTGTCTTAATCTTGGAAAAGAACTTGGGAAATAAAATAAAAAGAAAGGATGAAGTATGGCGTTATTCAACCCCTTTTTAGGATGCGCCACGCAGTTTTCCTCAACGGGATGTCGCGGAGACAATTTGAATGCGTGTTTAGCCTATACAAAGACTTACTGTGGTCAACCAAGTGCGCTCATTCTTTATTCCTCCCTTGCGAGTTCGGTACCACTTTAGCGACCCCTGAGGAATGGAAAGTTTGGTTGGCCTAGACGCGATATCCGAACCAGGAACCTTGAATGCCGACTTCACGGGACAGCCGGCACCCCTTCCGACGACGCTACCTCGCGCCCAACGGAACACGTCCTTCAAACTGAACCGCTAGTGAATAGCAAAAACCATTGCACCTTCGTGACGTCATATAAAGTGTGAACTCTGAGAAGTCTTCTTACTCAACACCTGTAAGTGACAGGACATTTATAGCTCACAAGTGTCCCTGTCAGTGTCGTAAGTACTGTACACTATAGTTGTGCTCGAATGACCTATTCGAGGTATATTCGAACAATTTTTTTTGAATTTGAATATTTAAATTCGAATACTCTAAAAATAGTGGCTTTCGAGTGTACTCAAAGTTGATTAATCAAAAAATCCCGTTTTTCAAAACCAATCGAATTCGAATATTCAAAAAAGCATTCTTCTCGAATGTATTCGAATTCGAGTACCTAAAATTGCGGCCGGTCGAAACCATTCGAATATTCGAAAACTTTCCGGGAGCACAACTATACCGTTCACAGATCGAGTCTCCACTTGTAAACCAATTACATCTCAACTGGGGTAAAAGTCTTGTTTGTTTACGGTATAAATACAGTGAAATTCTTTTTTAATAAATGTCGCAGAATTCCCGTTTTTCTCTTTCAAACACTGAAAAGCGAAAATTCTGCGACATATGAATAAAGTCGAGAAGCCATAAGGTCGCAATGAATGTCGCCGTTTTAGTAAATCAAAGTTCCTTTTTTCGCCTTTGTTTCAGTTTTTACACCATGACCTAATCGTGGGGCTTGACACATAGAAGAGAAAATGCAGCTTAAACAAAGTTCTTTTACTTAGCTGCACCTCATAGTGTTTTCCTACTACTCACACTATTTTGTAGCGGGTCATTTTTCATGGTTGAATTAGATGGTTTGACTAGCACTGTGTTCTCTTTCTTCGTTATGTTTTAAAGGCGCACTTCTGGGGTAAATAAACAAATAAATAAATAGAACACATATATGGTGCTTTTAAAAGTTGAAGAGTTTAACGCTGAGTTTATGGTTGAGGCAGGTTTTCGTGACGGCCGAAAATTCATTTGTTTTTTGCTGCTCGTCTTTCCTCTCAACGTTGATGATGAAGTACTACTGTTGTTTCGGCGACCGCACCTTCGTCAGGGCCTGAAAAAGTCGAGAAACATTTACGAAACTGTCCTACCAAACACCAACGCTACTGTTGTTGTTTTTAATTAGCTGGGTAATAAACATGTCAATAAATAAATAAATAAATAGCATCAGCTGCTTTGGTTTTCTGCTGGAGATGCTGTGTAAACCGCACTATTCGAATCCGCCTACATCCCCCGTGTACCTTTTAATCAAACTCAACCGCTTTTCGCAGCTGTTTTTTGGCGTAGTTGGGACCACAAGTGCGCATCACGAGTAGCTCCTAAACTCGGATAGCGCTGTGGAGTCGATGAAATGTTTAGAAAGACTGCAACAGCGATTTCTCCATCTAATAGCACGATATCATTTGGTAAGCTGCCTGCTTACGTATTTTGATTTGGCATATAATGTATGCATATGCAATGCTTGGCGTGTTCTAAAATAAATAGATTATTACTGATGTTGTCTCTCCAAACAAAGCATCTTAAAAGATCTCTGACTGAAATGAGCATATCGGACCTGCAACAAAACCGCCGGTATATGTCGCGTAGGTGAGCAACATTGGTAGGTGGGAGCGCGTATACCACTCAGATCGCATGGATTGAGCATGCTATTCACAGAGGGCATGTACAGCTGGTACCCTACTGGGCTGGCATGTGTTCGGCTTGTGCTCTGTTTGGTTACTATTGGCTGGCGCGCTCCCACCTACCAATGCTGCTCATCTACGCGACACGTACCAAACCGCCTAACGTAGCCGAAGAGGAGCTCAACTTTTCTAGCAATAATTCGTTAGATCACCCATTTTTACGTGCTGCGAAGAATTTCTTGCCTGCAAGTGCACCGCGACTTCTTCTGAGAGCAGTCAGGGATCTAGACCTTGATAGCTATTTATTTATTTAGTTATTTTAGTTTTGTTAGTGGTTAGTTAGTCACTTACTTAGTACTCTTTCATTGTGTGAACCCTTTGGTTCCCAAACTTCATCAGTGGTTACAATATTTTTTAATACCTGCTCGTCTGTTCTGCATGACTGTGTTGGGCTTGGACAAAATTGTCTTGGACATGCTCGAGAACAGAGCTCCAATATGCTTTTCGGATGCTTCGACCTAATCTTTCGCAGGTTCTTCTTGTTCAAGTTGGCGCGGATGTGCGCTGAAGTGACTTCCGGAAAAAGGATGATAACCTAATTGGAGAGGCTTCCCGCAACTGGTTGCGCACAAAGGAACACGCAGGACACGCGAGTGTCCCGATTGGAACTAAGCGTCGGGAGCACCGCGCGAAGAATAGAGGCAGCCAGCCCTGTGATAGCATTAAACGGTGTCAGGAATGAGGAGGGGAATACCACTTTGGGGCCGCCGGGGTGTTCAGAACGGAGGTGCACATTTACCGGTTAACGACGATTTTTTTCCTTAATATCCGGTTCAACGAGTAACGGATTTTCTCAGACGTTTCACAGGATTTTTAGCGAATTCTTCTTATTAGGACTGTGATTTTCCTTCCAGCTCCTTATTATAGACTACCTCTTGCTTACCTCATGATAAGAACGGGGCCTTTTATGACAAACGGAAACATTCTGGTGAAATAGGCAGATCCATTTACTTCGTAAATATTTTCCAAGGACGAAGTGTGCCAAAGGATTCGCCGTGGTCATTACCTGACATGAAATTTTCGTTAAAGCATTACGCAGTTTTCTGAGACAGTAATGGCAGTGTAGAAGAATGCTGGGTTGTAAAATCCTACAAGCTTGCTCTGCGAGATACAAACTCTATGTGCCGCAAACTCGTTCCAGCGCTTTATTAGTTGGTGTGCTGTTCCTTCTTAGCTCTAACTCGATCCTCCCTATGGGTCATCAGCTACAGTTTGTAGGTCACGTCTTGTGGTGTGGCAATTCCAAAAGGGTCTAATACCGTTAAGTGCATAGCAGTGAGAAGCATACTTGGGCCGCCAGATTCTGAGACTAGAGTTAGCGGGCACAGACCCTGTAAAAAGTTTTGCCAGGACAAATGACAACACTCGGAAGCGTTGAATCGTGCTTTCCACTTTGGATCTTCCCAGACGGTCGATGATTTTCCACAAGCTAAAGCAACAGATCTGGCCTTTTATATATTAGGTTGTCCCATAAGTCCCCGCCGTTTTTTTCAACGATTCACTGCAGATTTCGCCGGCGGTCTCTTGCATAGCGCTGCATAGCTTTCGAAAGAGAATGATTTGCTCTATCAGAACATGTATTGCATTTCTTTTTTCATCATGAATTTTGTCAATTTTTAGGTCGTTGAAGTGAAAAGTGAAAAAGTGAAAAAGTAGCCATTTGCGCACTTGTTCTCTCCGCTTAGGTTTGTAATTTTTTGCGCAGTTTTTTATAGCACTTGGAAGACAATGTCCTGTACTACAAGAATATGTGATGGTGCTATTTTCTCACTTGCCCTTTATTGATTTTTAGGCCATCAAATTGGGAATTCCGACGTTCCCGTCCGAATTTGTACCAAAACTACGGTTCTGTGGTTGAGCTTTTTTGCTTGGTGTCACATGTCGTTTGGAAGAGGATGCTTTGTTCAGTAAGAATTTGTGTCGCGTTTATCGCGTTTTTTAGCAATCACCCCCTCAATCCTCTCTTCTAGTGCCCCAACCATCTTTGCTCCATCGCCTACTTATAATAGAACCCACTTCACTGATCCGCTCTCTATTTATAGAGAAGTCGAAGCGGGAAATTTTCAGACGGGTATGCGAAAGAAATCGGTCGCTCGAAACCTACATGCTTGGCATTCAGAAAGCTGTGCGGAGGCAGAGTCCAAAAGCATTTTCCTTAATTTAACCCAAGGCTTTTTATGTACATACAATACCGCTCAAATTCTTTGCAAAAAAGACGCTTTGCGACGGATTAATCCGTCACAAAGCGTCGCATTGCCATAACTCTTTTCAAAGTTACTTGTTTAAAATCTAACTAACACCATTAGAAGCCTCGTCTCATTTTCTATCCAGCGATCTAAGCATCATCTAGAACGACTCTACATGTCGTATGTCGCCTATGTACAGTATTCACACCTCCTGCGCCGCGGTCTATCAGTGATCACCCCGGATACGAGTGCCACGGGAGGTCGCAAGGGCAGCGAACGGCCCGCCGCCGTGTCCACACTCGGGCCGAAGCGCAGCCCCAAACTTGTTTCGGCGGCCGAAGAGGTGAAAATGGTTTTCAGTTTGAATACGGACAATATTACATCCTCGTAAAGCTCTCAACAAGCTGAGAAATGCTATCCAGTTCATTTTTCGAATAAACTCATCCATAAAGAGGTAGGCGACTGAAACAAAATTTTTTGTTGTTTTCGTCAAAATTTGGCCGCATAGAAATCTACTTTGGACGACCAAAATCTTTTCGTTCTTCTCAGATTCGAATGTGCTTGTGGTCTACTGTAGACTACAAAAAACACGGCTTTCGTACTTACCCTGCACAGGAGCAACCGAAGTTCAAAATAGGAGAAATCCTACGCTGCATATTGAGATTGGACCAATCCCTTGTTGGAAAAAAGAAAATGTAGTCATTTCTGTCCATTTCTCGAAGTCATTTTACACGTTTTATAAAGACCATCGTTCCCGCAATGGAATAGTAGAATACTGTCTTCTGTAGCAGGTTACTAGTTGGGTAATTCTTAACTGAATCTTAGGTTTCCGCGCGTTTGCGCTTATCTGAAATTGGGCCTATGTCATTCAAACTTGGCACTATTTAGTAACACAATGACACTTGATGCGTAACAAATACAGATCTGCTGAAACAATAGAGGATTTCTGAGTTTCGATGAACCTCGTCAACGAAAAGCCTTAAGGACATGCCACTGGGGATCTCGGAGGGGTCGTAAATCAATTAACGGAGCAGAGGAAGCAAAAGCTTCACAACTAGGCCACTGTGCAATCGTTTTAGATTACGTTTAGATCGCTGGGTAGAAAATGAGACAGGGCTTCTAATGGTGTTAACTAGATTTTAAACAAATAACTTTGAAAAGAGTTATGGCAATACGACGCTTTGTGACGGATTAATCCGTCGCAAAGCGTCTTTTTTGCAAAGAATTTGAGCGGTATTGTACTAAATTTGGCTAAAGAGACTACAGCTCAGGAAAATCTTATTTAAGGAGTTTACCGATTTATCCTATTTTAACTCAAAACTTTTTCGTTAAAAATCGTCACTATATTAAAATGTACCAAGAAAATTTCACGGTACAGTTCGCCCTTGGAAGATATTTGTAAAGGTCCAGACATCGGTCTGTTTCACAAAGTGAATTCGCTTGTGCCAAAACTTCATATGCTTACTGCAGACGACAGCAGAGAATCAATTAAACAATCAAGGACCGTTCACAAAAAATTAATCGAATCGAATTTTTCTGCATCGAGGTCTTTTTTCTTTGCCACCCATCTAACGTGGATATCAGTTGTTAGGCCTAGTTTATAGTTGCGCCGCCGGGTGGCGCGGCACCATATTCGGAATGGATATCGATCGGGCGGCGCGAGAATCGACACCTATGGCAATCGCGGTGCCGCGCCGCGCGGTGGCGCAAGTATAAACTAGGGCTTACGCGCTTCCATCTTCTAGTCTCCGTGTTCACTCTTCTTGACACCTCGGCATCGTTATCAGCTGTGATGTTCGGCTTCTGTACCAGCGAGGTATTCGCTACTGGTCTGCTAACAACGAGTTGTAGCGACTGCTACAATCAGTGGTGGAATGTCGTGCCTCTGAAACATCAGGCCTAGAACATCAGGCCTAGAACAAACTTTCCATCTACCAACCTCGCTGGCACAAAAGCAGAAACATCACAGCTTTCTTCTTCCTCTGTATTCCAATAAATTGCATAAGGAAAACACGTATTAAAAAGTGCGTTTTTCGTCCTATATTAACGGTTATCCATCATGGTGATTTCTCCATATAGAATTCGCCCTGTCTTTTATGACTTCTTAGCAAATGGCCACTCTAATGTTCTTCTTGAAGCACCTGTAGCCATACTGTACAGCACAGAAACGTTGCTTTAATGGTTACATTGTCATTAGCACGTTCTGCTTTAATTTGCTAGCTTTTCTACTGCGTCTCTTTTTGAATTATAAAGGATAAAGGACGGCTTTATTCATACCCTTCTGAGATGCGCTACGCATAGCTCTGCTACGGGATACCGTGTAGGCAATTTGAATGCCTATTTGACCATACAACAACTTGCGGTGGCCAGCCAGGCAATTCAACTCTTTTCTCTATCCCAGACAAGTCTGGTGACAATTCAACGAACCCGGAGAGACGGAAGGTTTGATTGGCCTGGGCGGGAAATGCGAACCGGGGGACATCGAGCGCGCGGGATAGCTGGCACCTCCTCCGACGGCATTCGCCCACATTTTGTTTTTGAACTATACCTGCAATACCGATCAGGTAACAAAAATGGTCCTTCTGGAATAAGAGTCAGTCAGTCATAATAAGAATCGTGCGACAGTCCCGTTAGGTACTAGCAACCCTATAGCTCCAAATCAAAAAATACAGGGTAGGTGAATCTATTTGTTTTTCTTGTTCAAGAAGGTGACTGAACAGAATACCTTTCGATACTCTAAACTTTGGGTTGAATTGAGGAAAAAGCGCTTGGACGTTGCTTCTGCATAGTCCTCCGGAGTTCACGCATGTAGGTTTCTGGCGGCCAATTTCTTTCACATACACTTCTGAAAAATTCCCGTTTCGGCTTCACTATAAATAGAGAGTGGATTCGGTGGAATTTAGTACCTTATAAGTGGGCGATGCGCCCACATAGTTGCGGCACTAGCGGAGAAGATTATGGCCAGTCCAATCCGGAGAGATCACCGTTCCTGGGAGTGGTATCTCTTCTGATCGTTTCTATGTTAGAACTGGTCCATCCTCGAGTTATGCTTCCTATTTTCCAAATAGAATTCGTTACTATCCATCATACTTTCACCTCTTTTCAGCAGTTCTTCAATCAGATTATATTCTTGAAGCACCTGGTACCACATTGCCCACCACGTTTGCTTGTGGTTGGAAAGTGCTTGACCTTTCTCAATTCCCTCCTTTTTTTGTAGAGCAAATTTTCAACTGATGAACACCACTACAGCAATTTCATAAATTAGATGAAAAATCCAGAAATTACAGTATTTCTCGTAACATGAGGACGGTATCGACTGCCTTTTTTCCACTGATTTAAGTAAGTAGAGCGTTTCATTGTTATCACAACGACACTATGAATGCTCTTTCAAAAAGTTCGCCCAAAAAGCATTTACATGGAGAAGAGGCAAGATCTCGAAATGGTGAGTGAAATGTCGTTAATGCAATTTAGCGGAATTTTTCGTCGATAAATTTCGTTAAAAATCTCAACCGCCGACACCTCCTCCGACATCGCCAGACGCGCACCTTTTTTCTTTTTGTACGCAAATGGTACTTTCAGAATGAGCTAAAAGTCTTAGGTTCGTTCCGTAAGGCAAATTCTTCAATAAATGCTTTACATACCAGTATGATTAATTTCCCCGTTATTGACTCTTTATAATGCCTTCTTACTCCTTCAAAAAATGTTCGTGCTTTTTCTACTGAATAAAGAAATCTCTTATACATAGTCCTTGCCACTAGTTTCCCTATAGCTCAAAATCGCCAAATACAAGCTAGGTGATTCTCTTTCCTTTTCTTATGCAAAAAGACGGCTCAGCAGATTACCCTTTGATAAACAAAACAAAAAGTTAAACTTTAAGTTAAATTCAGGAAAAGCATATGGATTCAGCATAGTCCTCTGGGGATCATGCATGTAGTTTCGGGCGCCAATTTCTATCGCATACCCGTCCGAAAAATTCCCGTTTCGGCTTCACTATAAATAGAGAGTGGATTCGGTGGAATTTAGTCCCTTACAAGTAGGCGATGCGCCCACACAGTTGCGGCACTGACGAAGAAAGTTGTAGGGGTTACTGGGATGTAATGAAGCATATCGAAGACGCTAAAAACCTTGACCACACCTTCAGAAAAGTTGGTTCGCGCATCAGCCAACGAAGACCTCCATCCTTGAGAGTGGCAACTGCTCTGTTCATCTGCACGCGCGAAATTAATGTGGAATAGGCCGCTGCCTTCTACGATTTTTCAGCAATTGGCCACTCTGATTTTCTTTTTCGGAATTTTTCGTCGTTAGATTTCATTAAGGCTTTTAACGAAAAATTCCGGTAAATTAATTCGGTGAATCGAACGTCACGAATCGTCAAACGCACATATCTGGTGTCCAGCATAGCGCTGTCTTATGTGCTCGTACTTTCACAAAGAAGCTTCTTTTCGAAGACCATTAACCATAACAACTCATTCTATTCATGTTATTTAGACTTTTCCACTACACGTACAGGAACGGAATCTCCTCTATCAAACGAGTTGTTAGAGCTGCATTTGCACTCTGCTGACACACTGAACCCAATGCAACGGGATTAAAACGATTTGGTATACGCTATGAACTACCCTTCCATAAGGTCCACCTTGAGTAACTTGGGGGTGTATACCAACTCCATCAGACCGCCGTTCAGATCCGTGCTATCTCTTTCTTCTCTAGAAGAAATGCATCAATTTAGAGGACCTGGAGGGAAAATGACTGGTTGGTTAAGGCGCGATTCCGTTCCGAAATTGAATGCTTTCAGATACGCCATGCATTGCACTTCTATGAAGTCAATTTCAAGTTACCAATTGGAGGTTTCTTCGGCCTTTGTCATTCGCTATTCAATTGAAAACAAAAGGAAGGAGAGGAAAGAAGTAGAAGAGGAAAGAAGGAGTTGTACGAAAATAAGAGAGGAGAACAGAGAAGATCAAAGAAGACAAGAGAGGCAATTTCATGAATATGAGCAGGCAGGGGAAATGTTCGTTACGCCACTTTCTTTAGGCACACCTTTGTTTTATACTCCTGATGTAGCTGTTTAGTGAAGAAGAGAAGCGTTTAGTAAGGTATCGTTTAACTCGTTGAAGTATTAATGTTTAATATGTTATTGAAATATTATAATGTTTACTTTTTAAATTTTTTATTTTGCTTTTTAAATAAATAAATTGTTAACATTTGGTCGTTTAGCCAATCTTTATTTGTTAAATAATTTTACTGAATTGAAACAAAATTAAAATAAATAGACAAATAAGTAATTAAGCAAACATAGGTGTTTCTTAGAATAATTTTGGCTTTACTTAAATATTTTAAACATTGCCAATTGCAAAAGCAACTCACCACAAACATCCTAGTACATCAACCATTCCACGTTAAACGATGGCCATAAATGGGAAGTACTTCTGAATCATTTCTCATTCGCTGATCGTATTTGTATTAGGTTGAGTTATAAATTTTGCAACACTTTTATTTTTTCTGGAATCTGAAGTAAATCCGCTGAAGCATTATACTGTTTTTGAAAGATCGTTTTTTTGATCATTTTGAGTTATAAATAGTTAATTTTCCTTGCGTTGTTGAAAAGCTTCCCTCTCTAGAACGATGACCACTCAAAGTGAAAAGTATGTGATTTCATTTTCAATTGGTTCAAGCTCGACAGCAACCCAGCAATGGTGGCCAAGCACATTGAGGAAGTCACTGGAATGTTCACTCCTACCCAAATAAATTATTGGAGATGGTACAAGAAGTTCCTTTCAGCCCAGAAGGGCAACAAAGGCTAATCACTCAAGGGAAGAACAACTGTTGTAAACAAAGGGCCTCTGCGCAAACCCATCAAGTCGAGTTCTTCTCAAACCACATTAAGACTGACGGCTGATCTCCACATCTCCCAGGAAACCACCGCTCGTCGGCTGCAAAAGATTGGAAGGCCGCCAAAATCGCCTTCGTCAGTGCCTCATGCGGTGGCGGAAATCCAAAAAAATCGCCATGCTTCTGACTGCCGAGAGCTCCGGCACCGGTTCAAGCGAGGAGGCCTAGATCGATTCCTTACTAGCGATAAAAAACGGATGCTTCACTACAACTACATCAGCAGAAATTACTCGGGGCCACTCGTACCGAATTGAAGCTGGCAGACCTACCACCGCCGCCTACGCTGGATCCTTTTTAGCAAGGTCAGTAATGAGGTGGAATAAACTTGACGTTAGTCTATTCAGGTGGAAGCGATGCTATACATTCCAAGCCCATCTAATCGGCTACTTCCAGAATACTATTCCAGATCAGCCAGACTAGGATGTGTTGCCACGTTAAGAGATTGCTTTTTTCGACGACAATGTTAATATCTGTTATTGACACGTCAGTTTTGTGTCTGTTTATTCATGTTTGTTACTCACACCTTTTTTCGTTCTATTTCGGCCGCAATAATACTCCTCTCGACTTCGCAGTGTGGACCCCGGGAACGTTGGCGGAACTACTAAAATGGTATCCTGAGTCCACCTCTCCTCCCACATGTCGCTAGAGGACTTGCAGTGTTGGCGGGCCACTGCCCTTTTGAACCGAGCAGTCCACTGCCCTTCCCCCACCCCCCCCCCCCCCTACTCCATTCAACTGGAGAGGTCGGTTAATGCGGTTTTATGTATCGCCTTGTGAACTTTTGCCTATACTGCTTGTTCTCGTAATGATAAGAAACCGATCTAAATAAATAAAAATAAATAAACTGTAAAGCCGGAAAGCAATAGCTGGAGCGCAACGAGCAGGGGTTCTGACGTCAAAACGGGGCTCCACCGAAAGAAGGTCCCGCTGTGCGTTTGGTGGATATGTAGCGTTCCAGTGCACCGGGATCTGCTCAAAGTAGTCAAACCATCCTCGACGCTCGCTTTTGCCAACAACTCGACTTGATCCAGCAAAAATTAGTGAATCGATACGAGCCAGTGCTTCATCTACCAGGGCAACAGCCAACCGCATGCGGCACTTCAGACGCTGTAAAAAATATAGGAACTGGGCTGGACCAAAATCAAACAACCACCATACATACACCCCGGATATTGCGCCACCTGACTGCCATCTGCTTCGGTCGATGGATCGCTTCCTCCATGGTCGGCGCTTCGCCGAAGTTGAGGTCACGGCGGTGGTACAGACTTCTGCAGGTCGAAACCGATCGAATTCTACAGAGATGTAATCCACTCAGTTCATGAAAAGCGGAAGAATCTCATACTTTTGTGGTATAGGGGTGTTTTTGCTGGAAGACAATTTTTGTTGCAAAATTTATGACTCAGCCTAATACTATGTGATTCTGTGCAGCGAATTAAGCAGAATCGGTGGCATTTAGCTCCTAAATTTGCAGCATCCTTCAGATATTCTCACAGGTATTCAAATCAGGGCTCTCTTCGTTAGCTGTCTCCCTTCGGCAGTAGATGAGAATTGCACCGCTTTAGTAGACCTAGAGGAACATAATGATTGATAGCTTTAGGCGCGATTTGATCCCAAAATCGGCTTGTGAAAGCGCATGATTACTGCCACGCTTATCGTTTACGCTCGACCGTTTCTCGTGAATAAATTTTGATTAAGAAATCTTTAAGGACAACCAAAGACAATCATGGAAGCATGAGCCGGAAATTCCCTTCCTGACATACCTTCATGTCTACATATCTTTATTTCATATTTTTTACTTCATATATTTATATATCTTCATTTCATTGCTTTTTCATTTACATTTTGCTAATTATAGTGATTACTTGTTCAAAAAATGTCATACTGTGGTCCTATCGATTGGCTTGTGCTTCGTTTGAAGTTAAAACTTGAAAACAAACTACAGATTGCGGTAAAATGCAAGAAATGTCAAAAGATGCAGGTACTATTTGAAAGGTTCTACGATTGTTGCTAGTGAAGCTTTTGAAGACGTTTAATATGAAAGCGCGAGGTAACAAAAATTTTGATACATTCAAATGGTTAAGATTACGCCATGCACTCGTTGGAAACCTCACATTCGGACTCGATTGGTGGTGCATTGGCTGAATGCTTGTTACAGTCTTGTTATGTGGGTATGTGGATATCAATGAAGGTTCTTCCACCTGAATTGCGAATAATGCGACCGCTTTCTGGAATATTACCTTGATCAAGAATGCTAACCCATGAACACCTTGAAGGAAGCTCTGATTGCTCGACTCCTTTTACCAGAAATTCAACCCTCTGAGCTCCGCTATCTACTGTCTAAGCCAAGCACGTGGAACCAGTTCGTGCAACGCGTGTCCAGACGTGCCGAGTTCAGCAAGCAACCGGATTAGGATCCTCCGTGGCTCTGCTTTTGATGACAAGAGAGGCGATGTAGGCCGCTGCAAGAAATTGTCATCGTCTGTTCTCTGCTCACGCAGACTTTCGTACGTCTACGCCATAAAAACACGATAATCAAATCATCGACTATGCGGCCTGTTTCGCAGGAAGGGATTGTAGCCTCTTCGTCATCACTACGCTGTACGGAGAGAATATTCACAGTTGGGATCCTACTGCAGATACAGCCGCAAAGATGTTGCTGGCTGGGATGAAGTCGTTCTCAATCAATCTATTGGTGAATATTGTTGAGGCCACTTCGAATGCGTATTTGGTCTACACAAACTTTTCTGTGGTAAGCAGGTGAGGTAATCGGTGTTTTATCTTTTCAAGGACGTATGGAACCACATTTCCGACACGGAGGGATGGAAGACTTGAATGCCCGAGGCAAGAGCCGAACCATGAAATTCGATTCCAGCTGCATGCGAGTGCTGATACTTTACCGTATTTTTTCGCTACTTAAGTCGGCGATTACACGCTAACATCAATGTTTCATTGCTATAGCTGCAAAGAGTAAAGGATGAGATAAGCTTCAGCTCCTTTGGAAACTCCTTGAGCTTCACTCGAACGGTACGGCGATCCTCTGTTAAAATCTCTTCCTTAGGCGCTTCTTATATTGCGCACCACTCAAACGCTTTAGTCTTGCAGTGGTTAGACTCAACTTCGCTCCATTGCCGTTATTTCGGCGTATCATACACATCCATATGTTCATACATATACACATTTATTATATATGTATACCATTTTTACGTTGAATGTGACACTTCGCAAATTAAATTTGTCACGTTTCATATGAAATTGGACACTTTTAAAATTAGAATAGGCACTCTTCTAAGCTGTCTTTAAGACTTTTGTAATCAAAGAAAACTCTTCCTAATGGAAGTGACCTCCAAAAGTTAAACTACAAACCCAACAGATGGTTAGAACAATTTTTGTTAAAGAAAAATTTGGAGCGACTTTCTCTAAAATTTTTTAGCTTATCTGCCCCAATAAGTGGAATAATTTTATGAGATTTTTATTTTAGCAAAAATAGAACAAATTAAAATTGTCTTAATGCACAGCAAAAAGGCAAACATTGAAGGAACCGATCGCGCCACGCACTCGAAAAGTTTCTTTTTAAACTCTTATTCGATCGGTAGCGTAAACCACAACCCTGACATAGACCATCAAACTAAGGATATGTGTGTTCTTTACAGCAGTTTTTTGTTGTATTGCTGACAGGTGCCAATTCCGTCCAAACAGAAATTCTGCTATCAATCGAATAAAAAATGTGACGGCTTTGAAGAGGGCATGGCTCACTCTCTTTTTTGGCACTACAAAATGGCCTCCTTCTTAATGTTTAAAATAAATTTTAAAACATTATTTTTTCAGAAAATAAAATTCTTGTAAAATTCCAAACAATGAGTTCACTTATTGTGTAAATGAATTAAAACTTCAAGGAAAGTTTTGCGCTTTGACTTCAAAAGTCTAATGCATGCTCAGAAGAGTGTCCAATTAATTTGAAAATTTTCCAATTCGGTGCGAAAATGGTATATACACCACACTACACTCCAAGCACCACACACCTCTTTTTCTCAAGGTACCGCTCGAGCGTTGGCAACCCTCCAAATTGCGTTGCTGCTTAACCAGCATTGAGTTATAATCAAATCAGCATAATCCGTTGTCGCAACTGATTCAATTAGACAATTCAAGCGTTGAGAGAGCACAGTGGAAAGTTCACTGTCCAGGGGCAGCTATTTGTAGTCAACAAGCCATGTTGGCAGAAACTGTCGTTGTAGTTCCGTCAAGGAACGTTCATTCATATTGCAAAGATGAGGCTGTGAATAAGTAGTGGAGGTGACAAAACCCTTATTTCGTTAGTTGAAATTATGCCCTTATGGAAGTCGTAGTGTACAGTGCATAGTATAATTCTAAGGTGCGTGTAGAGCAGTCGGAGGAGGTGTCAGCTGTCACGTTACCCGATGCCAGGATCCCGGTCTGGATTTCCCGCCCAGGCCAATCAACCCTTCCATCCCTCCAGGGTCGGTGGTACCAGATTAGTTGGGGAAGGATAAAGCACTGACTTCTTCAGCGGCTTGCCACAGCAAGTCATTACAGGGTGCGTAAAAAGTATTGACGCAGTAAATGGCTGTTGTGGAAATTGTAATGCGCAGTAAGTTTCAAATTATTCACTTGAGAAATATGGAAAATGATCTTACAAACACGATAGAATAACTCGTAATCGAAATTGGCTCCTTTACTGTGAATACAGGAGCGAAAACGACGGAAAAATTCATGAGCACGCGCCGCAAGTACTCGCTTGGATTTCGTCCCGCGCTTTGAGAAGGGTAGCCTTCTGCGACCGGTCACTTCTGTTGAAAGTAGCCTAGACCTCATTCTTCAAAATCGCCTAAAAAGAATAATCCAGCGGTTTCACGTTTAAGCTGTGCTCGTCTCAGAAGCTGTTCACACCTGCGCGCGTCATCTGTTTGTCGTTATCGGACGGAGATTGATAATTTTGGATTTGAACGTTATCATGCTTGAACATCTTGTAATCATCATCTGTTATGACAGAGCCGTGGCTGACGTTTGGGTTGTTGACCTCTTTCCTCACCGACCGTTTCGAACACCGCCTAATTCTCTTATTAATGAAGAATTCACTTCCCTTGGTAACAGCCAGGAAAGGGTCACCGTAACCACGACGGTTTCATGTTTCTTCAGTTTTTACAAGAATATTTTTGGAACATGATATAGACAACAAAAATAACACACAAAAACTTTGAAAAGTAGAAAGAGAAAGTTGGAGCTGAAACAAAAAATAGGTGCGTCAATACTTTTTACGCACCCTTTATATGGCCAAACACACATTCAAATCGCCTCCACAACATCCCGTAGAGGAAGAATGTGTGGCGCATCCCAGAAAGGATTGAATAACGCCGTACTTTATCCTTTATCCTCTACAGTTCAAAAAAAGACGCAGTAGAAAAGCTAGTAAATCAAAGCAGAACAAAAAAAGCTAACGACAACCTAACCATAAAGACAAAGTCTTCAGACCGGTGCTGTGCAGTATGGCACCAGGTGCTTCAAGAAGAAAATCAAAATGGCCAATTGCTGAAAAGTCGTAGAAGGCAGCGGCCTTTTTGTGTACAGATGAACAGAGCAGTTTCCACTCTCAAGGATGGAGGTCTTCGTTGGCTAGTGCGCGAACCAACTTTCTGAAGGTGTAGTCAAGGTTTTTAGCCTTTTAGTCTTCGCTATGCTTCATCACACCCCAATGCCCCCCACAACTCTCTCCGTTAGTGCCGCAACCATCTGGTCGCGTCCCCTACTTATAAAGGGCTAAATTTCCCTGATCCGCTCTCTATTTATAGAGAAGCCGAAACGGGAATTTTTCAGACGGGTATGCGATAAAAATTGGCGCCCGAAACCTACATGCATGATCCCCAGAGGACTATGCGGAGGCTGAATCCATATATTTTTCCTTAATTTAACTTAAGGTTTAACTTTTTTGTTTTGTTTATCAAAAGGTAATCTGCTGAGCTGCCTTTTTGCATAAGAAAAGGAAAGAGATTCACCTAGCTTGTATTAGAGGGGCCAAAAGTAATGAGACAAATTCAACAAATTTCTTTATCTCTTTATAACTCAATTACAAATCAACGATGCTGAGGAATGTGTATGCCATTAAGGTCAGTTACTTGCTGCCATCGCTCAGCCAACTTCCTGATCCCATCCTTCCAGAACTGCTTGGGCCTGGTGTTGATCAACTGCTCAATATGGTTGTCAAGGACTGCTTGGGTTCTTGTGTCCCTTCCGACCAGGAAGTCCTGTAGGCTCAAGAAATAGTGGTAGTCGCATGGAGATATGTCCGGAGAATACGGTGGGTGAGGCATGTGAACGTAGCCCAGCTGGGCAAGCTTATCCGTGGTCACTTGTCCCCGATGGGGTGCGGCGTTGTCGATGAGGAGAACCTTCTTGACGCACTGCGACTGAATAAGTTCGAGTCGCAGGTCCATCTCTTCTATTTCGTTTACCAGGGCCATGGAGTCCATCGTCGTGCTTTTGGTAAACAGCTTCCAGTATATCGGTCCATGGGCGCAGACCCCAAAGCCCTGAAGGTGCTTCTCGCCGTGATCATCTCGCCGAACGAAAGTCGGTAACGGGTCAACAGGCCTTACCCAGACTGGCTGCTGGGCAGGGTTGAGGAAGAAGACGTACTTCTCATCCTGCGTTAAGATTGAGTCCAGGCTGCTTGGGGCTGGGAATCGGGAGAGGTTTGCGCGACACAGGTCGACTCGTCAGGCTGGGATTTCGGCATGAGACAGACTGCTGTTTTGGCATGCTTCTGGAAAGGGCAGAAGTGGTCACTTCTCAGGTGGCCTTCAGTAGGTAGCACACAAACACAATCTCGTGACTGTAGTCTGGTTTCGTGCTTATCGTACAAATACGATAAGCACGAAACCAGACTACAGTCACGAGATATATGAACACGGCATAGAGAGTCTCATTACTTTTGCCCCCCCCCCCCTTAATATTTGGCAATTTGGAGCTATAGAGATACGGGTGCCAAAGATAATGACAGGCTTCTTAGTTGGTAGAATAAGAACAAATATTTTTTGAAGGAGTAAGAAGGCATTAAGGGTAAAGGATAATGGACGGCGTTACTCAATCCCTTTTGGGATACGCCACGCATTCTACTTCTACGGGATGTCGTGGAAGCGATTTGAATGCGTGTTTGGCCATATAATGACTTGCGGTGGCCAGCCGATGAACAAGTCAGCGCTCTATCCTTCCCAGACAAGTCTGGTACCAATTCACCGACCCCGGAGGGGTGGAAGGCTTGGTTGGCCTGGGCGGGAAATCCGAACCAGAAACTTCTTCATGTATATGCGTTTCGAGCGAACTTTTTGAAAGAGCATTCGTAGTGTCGTTGTGATAACGAGGAAAGGCTCTACTTACCTACACTGTGGAAATAGGCAGTCCATACCGTCATCATGTTACGAGAATTACTGTAATTACTGGATTTTTCATCTAATTTATGAAATTGCTGTAGCGGTGTTCATCAGTCAAAAATTTGCTCTACAAAAAAAGGAGGAGGTTGAGAAAGGTCGAGCACTTTCGAACCACAAGCAAACGTGCTGGGCGGTGTGGTACCAGGTGCTTCAAGAAGGTAGTCTGACCAATTGCTGAAAAGTCGTAAAAGTACGACGGAGAGTAGCGAATTCTATTTGAGAAATAGGAAGGATAAATAGATGGATCACTGAAACCATCAGAACAGTTACCACTCTCAGGTACGGTGTTCTTCTCTTTGGAATGGTCGCAAGCCAAACTTCCCTGTGTGCTGATATTATTGAATTTTAATGGTCCGCTCTCTATTTAAGGAGAAGCTGAAGCGGGAATTTTTTAGAAGTGTAGGCGAAAGAAGTTGGCCGCACGAAACCTACATACTTGATTTCCAGAGGACTATGCAGAAGCAAAGCCTAAACGTTTTTTACTTATTTTAACCCAAGGTTTAAAGTACCAAAAGTTGTTCTGCTTACCTATGCATAAGAAAAAGGAGGTTCACTTTGTGTGTATTGTGCGATTTGGAGCTATGGGATTCTAATGCCTTAGATAATGATAGATTTCTTCATTCAGTAGCAGAAGCATTAACATTTTTTAGAAGGAGCAAAAAGGCATTTTACTGAGTTGATAGTGGAAAGATTAATCGAACGGGGGTACCTATGAAGCAGAGGGCACGCGGTGCCGTGGAGTTGCAGGGAAACATCTTAACGCAGCAACCCCCCACCCCCCTCCTCCCCCGGCACCACGGGGCCGGTACTTATGAAGCACAGCTCCACGGGTGCCGTGGGGTTGCCGCGTTCCCGTTGCCGTTGCCGCGTTAACATGTTTCCCGGCAACCCCACCGCACCACTTGCCCTCTGCTTCATAAGTACCCAAACTTGCTTGTAAAACATTTATTGAAGAATAAGCCTAACGGGACTGTCGCATGACTTTTGTTTTATTCCAGAAGAACCATTTTTGTTACCTGATCGTGGTGATCTATTGCAGTTGTAGTTCAAAAAGAAAATGGCGGCGCGCGTGGCGCAATCGGAGGAGGTGCCGGCTGTCGCGCGCGCTCGATATCAGGTTCCTGGTTCGGATATCCCGCCCAGGCCAACCAAACCTTCCATCTCTCCGGGCTGTTGAATGGTACCAGACTTGTCTGGGAAGATGAAAAAAGTTGCGGTTGGCCCCCGCAAGTTGTTATCTGGCAAAATGCGCATTCAAATAGCCTGCATGGCACCATACCTTAGAAGTAGAATGCGTAGTGCATCCCAAAAGAGATAGAGTAACGCCGTCCTTTATCCACTATCCGTTATCTCAATTCTTGGTTCTCTTAAAAATTTGTCTCTTATATTTTCCGAAATTCTTTTTGGAACCATGTTACTTCTTGTGAAAAAGAACATCGGAATTTTATTGGAGCACAAGTTTGGAGCACAAGAACTTTTAACCTCTTCCAAAATTGTATTTGGTCGTACTCTTTCAATAAGAACAATCTGAGAAACTTAGTAGAAATGAAAAGACTTGGAGAAGGGCTTTCCACCACCATCATCTGTAAATTGTTCATGGCATGGCAAGGGCCGAAGTTTCATTTCGTGTGGCGGTCTCACTTCCAGCCTCATGGTAAGTACTGAGATATTAGAGGTGACTGATACGACAAGGGCAAGGATGGAAACAAAAACAGCATGATCACGTAGTCATGCAGACTAAAAGTAGTGCTTATTTGATGCCGGATAATCTACAATACCGGGTATATCTTTTGGTCTTTGAGCAGAAAAAGCGCAAAAAACGCCTCTTCAGCCGTTTTTTGAAAGTGCTCCTGAATATACGTGTTTCGAAAAATAGATCTGATATTTGGGATCAACTTCCTATGATCTATCATATAATGTAAAAAATGCTCAGTAGATGTTTAAAATGGCTTCTGAGATCCCTGTTTTAATGTATAACGTTGGCGCTTCAATCTTATTTTGTTGCCTGGATCTGTTTTTTCCTTCTTTTCTTTTTTTTTTTTGGTTGCACGCTTAATCTTTTTTGTGACATACAGTGCGCGTCCTTGAGACGAAAGTAAATAAATAAATAAATAAATAAATAAATAAATAAATGTTGATTTGATGACCCATATTCAGAATGCGACCTTTGGGTGTAGTTAGCTTCCGCAAGAAAGGTGGCTCGTCGTCGTCGCGCCGACCAGAACCTAGCTCATCAAATCAAATCGGATCAATCACTACCGACAGACCCTTACCGAAGGGTTCAGGTGCGTGTTATCAGAAAGGGCAATATGTGCACTAGTGCCTGATGTGAAGAGCCTGCGCATTAGTGGGTTATGCTAACCACGTTTGGAGTTGTTCCTTTATGCAATTTCTGCCAACATGACGAACACACCCATAAATAGCCTTTCGTAATGCGGACGGAACACAGGTCTAGCAAACAGTGTGACTTTTTATGCTCATCGATAGCTGTCTCAAGTCATGATGTGAATTCCTAACGAGGTCCACCTATTTCAGCGACAGTTGCACAAACTGGGTTAGCCAACAATAGAAACCACGTGGGTTTGTCATCTGGTGTACTTCTGATTTCTTGGTGATCGCACACTATCACGAGGAGGCTGCAACGCCGTTCATTTTTTTGAGGTCGCCAGTGATGGCGTCATATTAAACTGAGTCACACCACGCGTTTTTAACAATTTTGAACGCTTCGGGATCAATTAATGTAAACTTTCACAAGAAACAAAAATGAGGTGATCTGAACTTACAGGAGTTGAAAAGTTTATTGATGGGCTTCGGTTCGACAGAAAAACTGAAACTATACTAGAGCTGAAAGCATGTACAATAGAGAGAAGATAGAAGATTTAACCTCATGCCACCTACTTTAAAAGCAAGCTCGAGATGGACTGTAGTAATGCAGAAGCCTGCGTTGCTGACTTCTTCAATTCTCGCTTGCGATACATTTTTGTAAGCTAGCAATAAGCGAGCTAAAAGCAACAGATTTCTCACATAGCTTAAGCCTCGAGCTACTGGTTCATCAATATCCACGATGGTGACAGTTTCTATGTAGAAGATGTGAAAAAGATTTCGAGATTTGGATCCAAACTGATTCACTTAAATCAGCTGGAACCAGTTGGTTTTTGCATCACCATCAAAGTCAGCACTCAAATTATACCTGGGCATAGGAGAAGATATACGGATGACTGCATGAGGTAGTCTCCTCAACTGCCTGAGTTAGCTCTACACTCCCACTAGAATGTGGTCCACGCGTATGGCATCAGATATCCACTGGGAGCAAGAAAGGCGCAAAGCGGCTCGGAGGGGGTCACCTTGTAAGGCAGCCCTGTACTGCGCTCTGTGCTGCACAGTATCAAAAGATTCATACAGCACTGGTGTGCTCTACCACAGTCGTGAACTGAGCAAGGCTACTTCTGATGTAATTGCACACTCATGTGCCTTTTTGCCAAAGCGGATAACCACTTAATACAAGGTGACTCCTCCGAGCCGCTTTGCGCCGCAAGAAATGTAGCATGGGAGGACATAGCAGATGCTGTGTAGTGGATACGCCATCTCTCAGCATCTCAGGGATGTTTCGTGTTAATGTCTCAATCCTATAGATTTATTTCCTATCGGTTCACATTTCGCTTGCGGATCGGTTCCTCTACAATTTTAACTCTAAGCAGCTGTCAAACCTCTTTATGCTAGTCTGTTTTTTTCCTCGCACTGTTGTTGGGATAACTATGTTTACAACTATGTTTGCTAAATATTCTCACGCATTAGTTTCTGGCAGTTTTCAGAGCCTCAGCGCAAACCATGCAACCATACCTTTATTCCAAACCGACTATTTTCTTTGGACTTCTTGCATTTGCTTATTAATGTAATTTTCCATCTTCTGTTCCATCTCTGAATTTAGATATATCTCTTCAAGTGCGGTTGGTCTTTTTTCAGATCCTATGGAAACGTCAGCGAGAGGTTGCGTAATGTAGCAAGTGCACGCCCTGCTGCCATGGCCGGAATGGGACCGGACTCCTGGGTGCTTTCCTCTCTTAGGTTGCTCGAAAAAAGTTGCTCGAAAGTTCCGTATACACTGGAACTTATAGCCTAGGTATACTGAGCACCAACGTCTGCGCTTTTGTTTACGATATCAAAAACCTAAATGCCGACCTTAGTTAAACATTTCGACATTATATTTCGTTTCGTTAAACTGGTTGTTTTTGATTTGGATATTTTTTAAACCTTTGCACTGGGTCTTCTGAAATAATCTGCAAAATATTTCTTCGATCTAGCTGCAGTTCGTAGTGATATCGAAATTGCTTTCAAACTTGTTGTTGATGTTAGTTGTTTAAAGCTTTTCTTCAAAGGCGCACACCAGATGCAGCATTGAATGAATGAATGAATGAATACACAGTCTGTACCAGCTTGGAAGCTTTCCGATATGGAATATCGGACAGTATCGAGCACAGTTTCACCTCCTAGGTGCTCCTTGAAGTGATAATTTTTCTCAGAGTTCAATAATTACACCTAGTCCATCAGAAAAGCAGTTCAAGGTGGGCATTTGACAATGCCTGAACAGAGCACTTATCGTATAATCCCATGTGGGTGAAATTTACACCATCGGTCAGTTAGACTGACGTATTTTTGGAGCAAGCGAGCGTATGACGCAGTCTTTACATTAACAAGACGCTGCATTATGCTAAGAAAGTTTTTATAGCTACTACAGGGTGAACCAAAATAACGTGGACAAGATTTTTTGTCATAATTATAAAACAACCAACAATTCGAGAAAACGACGACTAAATTACAACAATACAAACATTAGGGCACATCGTGTTCAAGTGGTTTCGAAGTGACCTGCCTTGGAGTGGATGCAGAGGACTAAACGTTTCGCGAATTTTTCGGCAATGTGCCGAAGGCCATCAGGAGACAACCGTTCCCACTCCTGGCGCAAGGATTCCTTCAGGGACTCGAGACTACGGTGGCGTTTGACGCCAACCCTAGCCTCTAAAATGCCCAAACAGTGGTCCTTCGGATTCAAATCCGGAGAATGCGGCGGCCATTCCGAAGGCGTGATGAAGTCGGAGAAATTGGTCTTGCACCACGTCTGCGCACTCTTCGCGCTATGGGCGGGTGCAGAGCCCTGTTGGAAAGTCCAGTGGGCATCATGGGCATCAGTGAAGTGCTGGTGGGCTCAAGGAAGAAGTACGGACTCAAGAACGAGAGCTGAGGTGCTTGGAGCCTCTGTAGACCACATCCTACCATTTTGGCGATTGTGCGCCTGCTCCACGGTGAACAGCTTCTCATCCCTGAACAGAATCTGTTCCCAAGTACAACCTGCGGCCCATCGTCGAAAAATTCGCGAAATGTTTGGCCCTCTGCATTCGCTCCAAGGGAGGCCACTACGAAACCACTTGAACATGATGTGCCCTAATGTTTCTATTGTTGTAATTTAGTTGACGTTTTCTCGAATTGTTGGTTGTTTTATGATTATGACGAAAACATCTTGTCCACGTTATTGTGGTTCACCCTGTAGATCTGGAATTTTATGGTCATTCAAATGTTGATCGCACTTTTTTATCGCATAGTGTGTACCTTTTGCGCATCAATTTTGCCTTCGCGCTCAGCCGTAACTTTTGTTGTATTAATCTAATAGGAATAATGGCTCTATATCCATCAATCATATCTACCATACCTAAGAAGAATAATGATACAACATGACACGATATGGAGTTGTCAAGCATCGCTTCTCTCGCAATAGTATGTGTGGAGGACCACTCTTTTATTAGGTTGTCCCCGCCGTTTTTTTTTTTTCAACGATTCACTGCAGATTTCGCCGGCGGTCTCTTGCATACTGCTGCATAGCCTTCGAAAGAGAATGGATTGCTCTATCAGAAAATGTATTGCATTTCCTTTTTCATGATGAGTTTTGCCAATTTTTAGGTCGTTGAAGTGAAAAGTGAAAAAGTGAAAAAGTAGCCATTTGCGCACTTGTTCTCTCTGCACAGGTTTGCAATTTTTGCGCAGTTTTTATAGCACTTGGAGGACAATGTTCTGTACTACAAAAAGTTGTGTTGGTACTATTTTCCCACTTGTCCTCTATTGATTTTTAGGCCATCAAATTGGGACGTCCGAAGGAGGATGGTTGTTTTTGCCGACAGCTCCTGTGGTTGGACTTTTTGGGTTGGTGTTATATGTCATTCGCAAGAAAATGTCTTGCTCTATAAGAATTTGTGTCGCGTTTATTGATTTCTATTGAATATCAACAAAATGCCAAAAAGAGAAAAATCATCTTCACCAACAACTCCTTCTCCTTCTTCAGTTGTTGATATTCGACAGAAATCAGCGGGAACCAATAAACGCGACACAAATCCTTACTGAGCAAGACATCCTCTTCCAAACGACATATAACAACATGCAAAAAAGTCCAACCACAGAACCGGAGTTTTGGTAAAAATTCGGGCGGAAAAGTCGGAATTCCCAATTTGGTGACCTAAAAATCAATAAAGGACAAATGAGCAAATAGCACTAACACATATTCTTGTAGTACAGAAGATTGTCTTCCAAGCGCTATAAAAAAAACTGCGCAAAAAATGACAAACCTAAGCGGAGAGAACAAGTGCGCAAATGGCTACTTTTTCACTTTTTCACTTTCCACTTCAACGACCTAAAAATTGACAAAATTCATGATGAAGAAAGAAATGCAATACATTTTCTGATAGAGCAAGTCATTCTCTTTCGAACGCTATGCAGCGCTATGCAAGAGACCGCCGGCGAAATCTGCAGTGAATCGTTGAAAAAAAAAACGGCGGGGACTTATGGGACAACCTAATAATTGATAATGCGATTAGTCTTCGCTATAGAACTAACGTTTGAACAGTAAACGTATTGGTTTCCGATTTCCGATCCTGAACCATCGGAACACGGAACGGAACGGAATGGTTGAAAGCGACCAATCCTGGGGTTCGGAATACCAAAAAGGAAATTCACACATCACTACTTTTGAAATCCACGCGGATGCACCCAATGTCGCTGTAATTAAATATGTCGTAGGCGGTAGTTACTAATTTAGAAAAATTTCCAATTCTAATGAAATTTATTTATTTATTGCTGTACCTAAAGTGCGCCATAGAAACCAAACGAACAAAAGAAAACACAGTGACGAACAAGCAACAATCCCTAGCCTAAAAGAAACAACACGAACGAAATCGTGAGCCACCTTGGATAACCCTATGAAACGCAGATCATTGTTTAATGTTAATGTTAATAATTGAACGTTCATTCTACTGCTGCTGTTAACGGTTACGTTGTTTGTTTTACGATTTCGCTGCCGTAGTAGTGCATATTCGTGTGCAATTAAATAAATAAATAAATGTCGCAAATACCAAAGAGCTGGACATACATAACGAGTCGGGCTTCACGAATCTAATTTAAGGCAAACTGCTAACCGCATAGCACCATGGGACTTTTTCCCAACTTCCAAAGAGCAACGCCAACGAATTAGAACCTCTCCTTGTTGCAGCCACCGAGCCTGCTCAGGTGTCTGTTAAGTCCCTGTTTGCAGCCATTTCCACTTCGATTAACAGTAACTGGTTACCAAGTTCCACGGTACTTTTTCCACCTCGTCCTGTGCAGCAACAACCATACCACACGAAAACTTCTAATTGGCACGCATTTCAGTGCGGCAACGGGACAGTCAGGTAAGCGATTTGGCGACACGTGGACGCCTAACTCAGATGAATTCAAAGCATCCGAAGACGTAATTGCACTCTGCCACGTGGTGGCTGCAGTAGCTTCGTTCAACTTTTTCAGCCAGCGATCGCGTCACTCCGCAAGGGCACAAACTACAATAGAGTCCGAAGGACTCCTGATGGGTGAGCTGATTTTCGTTGAAACAGAAAGATTGCTTTGTGTGTTTTTTTTTTGGTTGCGTGTTTTTTCTTTGTCATGCTTCTCAAGAACAGAAGAAATTTCAAGCATGACCATTAGAAAGGGTGGAATAAAAAGTTCACCTCGCGGGGATCTGCAGTTTTATGAGCCTCATCCATTTTATAGGTTCAGGGAACTGAATATCTACATGATGGGGCTTCATACATAGCATACATACATACTTTGTGAATGTAGTGGACGCATGTTGCCCATCGAAAATAGCGCCAGCCGTTTAGTGTTCACAAAGATCAAGGCTCGGACTCCAAGGGCTTTATTATAGTCCGTAATTTGGACCGGACTTGTGTGTACAAACCCTGCAATTCATTGTATAAGCCAAATATGCACTCTAATCGCCCACGAGGTCTCGGAGAACCATAACATTCAAAAAAATGATCGCTGTATGGATGATAGTAGAAAACTTAACATTCCATCTTCAGCAATCTTCCTTATCGTCTGCCAAAGAGAAGAAAAGTGAAAATCGCGCAATGGGCATGATGCTGGGTTCGCGTCATGACTCCCTTCGTCAGAAGATTCATCTGCCCTAGACTAACAAGGATGATGAGGTCACCGTGGAGATTTTCAAAGCGACCTACATATGTCGGATTGTAAAGCATTGTCTGGGAAGCACCGCTTTCCAAATTTCCCTATGACTTCTGGGTAGGTTAAAAATGCCAGAAAACTGCAGCGCTTCAGTGCGGGCCGATAACGCAAAACTGGCGTCTGGAATACCTTTGTCGTGCTCAGAAATATTAGGCTGGCTGAAAAGTCTTGCAACAATGAAGACTTCAGAGCTTCCTGGAAAAAAATCAAAAATCCTGAGTAGGTGATGATTGCGTGGAAGGTTCCAGAAGCTTTCACTTCTTCTTCTTCTTCTTCAGCGTTTGTTCCGCTTCGAGGCGGGTCCGCTATTCTGGTGTGGTGACACCACTTTACGCGATCAAATGCTTGATCGGGATGGATACCAGCAACCTTTAGGTCCACATGCAACGTATCAAGCCATCGCTGCTTCGGCCGCCCTTTAGGCCGTTTTCCTGGCACATCTATGTTAAGGCCAATCTTCCTAACAGTGTCACCACTAGCTCGAAGAACGTAGCCATACCACCGAAGGCGAGCTTCACGTAACTTGTCAGCAATTGGAGCGACACCAAACCTCTGGCGTATTTCATCGTTGCGAATACGGTCCAGACGCGTAACACCAGCCGTCCATCGCAGCATTTTCGTTTCCATTGCGCTGAGGCGAGTCTCAACCTCCTTGGTTGCAGGCCAGCACTCAGCTCCATACATCGCTACTGGTCGGACGATGGTTCTATAGATCTTCGATTTAAGGCGTTCCGGTATCTTCCTGTCGCATAAAACGCCTGTCATCGAGCGCCATATGGACCACGCTGCGCTCACGCGCGAGTTCACTTCGAACGTCAGACTACCATCAGACGCAGACCCGGCTTCGTTTATGTCTGTCGTCAAGTACTCAGATTTTTTGACGTTTAGCTTGAGCCCGAACATCGCCAAGCGGTCGTACCAAGCTTGCGCTTGTCGCTCGAGTTCGCTCTTCTCTTCGCTTGCAAGCATTACGTCATCTGCATACAGCAGCGTCCAGGGGGCAGGCTTCTGAAGGTCTCTCGAAATGGCATCCATTACGACAATGAATAGGAGCGGGGAAAGCGCAGAGCCCTGGTGAACACCAACGGAGATAGGAAAATCCGCCGATGTGCCGGCTGGCGCTCGCACACTACTCTTTGGACCAGAGTAAAGTATGCGCACCCACTCAATAAGCTCTTCGGGGACACCGTGTTGTCGTAAGGCGTACCATATAACCTCACGCGGTACACGATCAAATGCTTTCTCTAAGTCGAGAAAAGCTATGTGCAGCGGTTTCTGCTTTTCGCGATGTCTCTCTACCAGAAGACGAGCAGCATGTATGGCATCGATGGGGCCACTGCCCGCTACGAAGCCACATTGATTGGTGGAAAGTTGGACGATATCGCGAATACGTCCATCTACAATTCGCTCGAAGATTTTCATGCTGTGCGAGAGCAAGCGAATTGGACGATAATTCGTGCAGTCCGCAGGACTGCCCTTCTTCTTCCATATCGGGATCGTCGTGCTTTCCTGCCAACTACCAGGTACCTTCTTTTCCGTAACAACTTGGTTGAAAAACTTCGTTAGCCACTCAGCAGGACTCCAGCATCTCAACTTCCATAGGTCGGGGCCCGTTGCTTTGCCTGGCTTCATCTTCTTCAAAGCCGCTTCCGTCTCCTCCACAGTGATTTTCTGCACAGGACCGTGCGTAGGAGGGACGCAAGGGATGGGCGGATGGGCAAACTCTTCTGTCGAAATTCTCTCGAAGTAGTCATGCCATCGTTTCATAGCCCTCTTGCGGTTCGTCAGTAGATGGCCATTCTCATCGTTGATGCCCAAAAATTTCTCGATGTCCTCGGCCTGACGATGGCGTGCCTTGGCAAGTCGATAAAGATGTCGTTCACCATCGCGCGTCTCGAGTTTATCGCTGAGATCATCATAATGGACGGCTTTTGCAACGGCTACGGCCATGTTTGCCGCTTTCTTCGCCTTCTGGTACATACGCCATTTGTCTGCAGTCTTGTCGCGCAGGAACGCGTGATATAATTTTTTCTTCTCTCGGACTTTTTCTCTTACGTCGTTAGTCCACAGCCACGCCAGCTTCTCGATCTTGCGGCGTCCAGGCTTAGTCATGCCTAATTCAGAGCATGCAACTTGTAAAATCGTATCGGTTGCATCTTTCCATGTTTCGTCGACGGTTGTCACCGTCGGTAACCGAATACGAGAAACAAAAGCTGCAGCGTTTTCCTTCAATCGCCACCGCTTGATTCTCGGTGGACCGCATCGCTCGACATGCCTCAGCCTCGGAGAGGCGAACTTAAGAGTGCATATCAGCGGACGGTGCTGTGTGGCGACAGTCTCGTACGGCACCACCTTCGCATCTGTAACCAGCTTTCGATCGCGATGCTTCACAAGGATGAAGTCGATCTGTGTCTTGGTGCTCCCGCTATAGAACGACACCAGATGGGAGTCACGCTTTCGAAATACGGTGTTCGCGATGATGAGGTTATGCGAGTCCGCATACTCAGGGATTCGCTCACCATCAGCGTTACGTGCTCCATATCCGAAACTGCCGTGACAGCTGCGACCATCTTTCGCAGTCCCCACATGACCGTTGAGGTCACCTGCGATAACGACAGCGTCTTCTGACGGTACCTCTGCTGTCTTTTCATCAAGCAGGGTCCAAAACTCATCCTTGGCTCTCTCAGAGCAGCCTGCCTGCGGAGCGTATGCAGAGAAGAAATGATACATACGCTGTTCAGCAGCGACTACGACCTTCATCAAGCGGTCATTAAAACGTTCCACGCTTATAATCGCGTCTCGGAAACGTTCGGAGACGATTACACCAACTCCACTGGTGGTCCTGGGACTGCCTCACAGAATGGCCTTGAAGCCTCGGCCTATGTCCCTCGACTTACAACAGGACCACCTCGTCTCCTGTACCGCACATAAGTCGATTCGTCTTCGCTCCAGTGCTTCTGCCAACTCGCACGAGCGGCCCGTCAACGCACCCACATTCAGCGTAGCTACGCGGGTCTTGCCTACGTTACGGGACTTTCGGACTAGCTCAGTTCCCCCCGATGCCGTCCTCGCATCAGGGACCCTCGCATACTTCTCACACTCGCCGGGCTCTGCGAGTGCGCGTCGGCTCCCGCGGACGCCGTAGCATTATCTCGATACTCACTTAACGTCATCAACCATGTGATGTGACATGGGATCTCCATAGGCCGGCCTGTCACTAGGGCCTGTCGCCTGTACTCGAATGTCCGTGATTAGCTTAGCTCGCAGAGGCGAACAGTTTTCAGTGGCACCACGTGGAGGAACGGACATCGCCACCCAGAAGCTTTCACTGTCTGAGTGTATAAGGAAACGCGCACGTCATTTTGGTGTCGAACATGATTGGCCAACAACAGCCTCAAGTGGTCGTCTTCTACGAATGGTGCCGAGGCTCCTACGCGAGCACAACGGTCTCCAATGTCACCGATCTATTTGTATAAGGGACTCTAAGCCGCACCACAATGCACCGTTGGTTCGCTCGCTTTGATTCAGGAGTATGAATTTTGAATGCGGAGAGCGCAGTGGACGACCTTCTGCTATCGATGATGATGGATTCCAGCTCGTTATCAAATCCAATCCCGAAGCAACTACACTGGAACTGGCAAGAACCCTCGTCAGTATCCGCTCCACCATCGAGCTGCATCTCCTCGACCTCGCCTGTCGAAAAGCTTTGACAAGATGGATTTCTTATAGGCCGACACATAAGCAAGTGCGAATGAACATATGCCAGTCACTCCTCGCGCAGCCGCATCGAAAGGAATTTCTGGAAAACTGCTGAAGCATCATTTGAGAGAGGAAAAATTTGAAAGCTATTGTTACATCAAAATGGCAGACGACAACTTCCTCAAGTCGCAATCCGCTGATTTCTAGACAAAAGGAATCTGCGATTTGCCGAGCAGATGGGTGGTTATATCGCTATATGATGAATATATTGTTGATTCCTAGATTGAATTTAGAAAACTAGTTGTCTAAAACGGTGAGAATTCCAAAATGTTATTATTTATGTGTTGTTAAAATTTCTTGGAAATCCCAACACATTACAATATTGCAATCTCGGTTGAATTTTTCTATAACAAAAAAATTAAGCGTTCCCACAAGTGACAAAGCGTTCTCAGAAGTGAAGGTTTCCTCTAGCTTTGGTACACACTATTTCTTAATGGCCAACAACTTGGATTTCTTCTTCATCGCTGAAAATTGAACAGATTTCCTTCCCCGAAGTCGCTCTACAGTGGACTTCCTCTAGTGGTCAAACATTTTATTTATTTATTTATTTATTTATTTATTTATTTATTTATTTATTTATTTATTTATTTATTTATTTATTGGAGACGTGATAATGTCACGTAAACCTTACATTAAAAGACCAACAAAATGCAAATAAAACCTTGAAATCGCACAATTTTAAAAAAAGTGAAAAAGTGTGAGCAATCAGATTAAAACAAGTTGAATCAAATGAAAACGACAGTAATGAAATCGCTCCTGCAGAAAGTTAAACTAAATGATGAATTTCATGGAAAAAGTGATTGGTCTCCTTTGAGTCGAAGATCAAGAAAGCTTTTAAAACCTTTGAGCGACATTTGAAGAGCGTTCTCTCTTAGAAGGGGGAGGAAGAGTCGAATAGTTCTGTTAGAAAAGAAGCTGGTCCTAGCCTTACTTTTTGCAACTGGCCCCGCAAGTCTAAGGCCACCATTTCTAGTCCGATTGGACGTGAAAACGAAGAACTGGTGCAACGAAACATTGACAATACCCTTAGGGATGTTGAACATCATGACCAAGTCATTTTTGATTCTTCTGTACTTGAGGGAGGAAGCTGCTTAGCCCTAGATGCTCCATTAGGAATTGCGGCGCAGTCAAGGCCAAAGCATCTAATCAACATTTTGCGAGTGAAATTGTTCTGTACGCTTTCTAATAAAGTGATGTCCTTTTGTTGTGACGGATTGAAAACTGTAGTGCCGTGTTCAAGTTTTTTGTTTTTGACCCAAATATTTGGGTTTGTAGACCTAAGAGTTTTGAAAAGGTTAAACGTTCGAGTCGTAGCCTTATTGACAAGAAACCTGAAATGGGAGGATAAATCAAGTTTGGAGTTGATCAGAAACCCTAGGTCCCGCTCTTCATTGACTTTATTTAAAACGTTACCACCCAATGTGTAGTTAACAGAAGCAGAGGAATGATTCCCTATAGACAAAACAAAGGTCTTCTCAGTCGCAATGGGAAGCTCCCATTTCATAGACCATTTTCTGATGTAGTCTATAGCGGACTGTAATTTGGCTTCTTCCGTAGGACTGTCGATGACTTTATAAATTTTTATGTCATCAGCATACATTTTGCATGTTACATTCAGGTAGCTCGAACGTGTAAATGAGAAAAAGGATTGGGGATAGGACTCCGCCCTGAGGCAGTCCACTTTGTGCACGATATACCGAAGAAAACCTATTGCGAACACGCACTTGATATGTCCTGTTTGAGAGAAAATTAGCAATCCATGTCACAATTACAGGATGAATTCCAACCAACTTTAATTTATCAAGCAGCTTACCACAGGGAACTTTGTGAAAAGCCTTTTTAAAGTCGAAATATATGTATAACATTTGTTCTTTTATTGCGCTCGAGAGCTTCGGTCCAGTCGTTGAGCGACATCAGGACGGCAGTTTCCACGGAACCCCCTTCCAGAAACCCAAACTGGTTTTCGGAGATGACGTTTATCTTTACTAGATGATCTAAGATGTTAGTGTATTGTTGTTGTTGTAGTCGTTAACCAAGATTGTCAGATCTTCTTTATTTGGCTTACGTTTCGGCGAGTTTCGCCTTCTTCAGAGTCTGGAATAGCCGATAACATCTACAGGATTACCAGCCCAAACATCATTTCATAGTACAGGGTACTAGTCTTGACGAAAACAGGAACGTGATCCGATACCACAGTTTCCAACGACTAACCTCAGAGGTGGATGCAGAAGCGGACCACCAACACCCGCAGATGGACGCAGACGTGGGTGAATGAGCTTTGGCCCCCAGACAAACCGACTTAATCAGCCTGTGGATAAGATCACGAAGATCGAAACCACAGAGCTGTGCGAAGGGTGCCAGCTCTTGTGTTACCTCCAGGCATTCCTCCTTCCGGTTGACCCGAGGGCTCATAGCTACGATCCAAAGCGCTTCTAATCTCCTGCGCGCCGATATGTCACTCTCTCGCGCTAAAATCGACACTGAGACCTCTATAAGCGCGCCAGCATGGCATCGAACCCTGTGTTCCCCCCATGGAGTCTGGACTTTACCTTTTCTAAGGCCATCCAAATGCTCTTTTATTCTGACACAGAGGGGTCTTCCTATCTCCCCTATGTAATTCTCCCCACATTCATTACATGACATCTGATAGACCACACCCGATGTCATACAGTCACCTTCTTTCTCGTTAGTGCACACAACGCAGGATGGTGTGAGACACATCCTATCGTAGATTCGATTTCGAACCAGTTGCATTTTTAAGGTGCTAGGAGGGATGTCAATAACCCTCACCACATCGTGGAAATCAGCGTTACGAACACATCTGCGTATCGTCTTGTAGATGTTATCGGCTATTCCAGGCTCTGAAGAAGGCGAAACTCGCCGAAACGTAAGCCGAATAAAGAAGATCGTAACAATCTTGGTTAGCGGCTACAACAAGAACAATACACTAACAGTTTAACAACGCTATGCCAAGATTTATCGAAAGTCGAACTTGGGCGGATCTAAGATGTGTTTTTTGACAGTTTTTTTTTTCGAAGATGCGCGCAAAGACAGAGGTTAGGTCTAAAGTTACTGGGATCCGCAGTAATTTGCTTTTTTGGAATAGGAGTAACAAGGGCGTACCTTTATCGTGAGGATACTTCTCGTCTCATAAGACTTAAATTGAAAATGTACTCAAGAAGAGACCCGATATAAGCAGCAATATTCTTGATAAAAAAAGCGGTAAGAAAAACATGCGGCAGATACCTCATTAGCGGCTAGAGAAGCCTAGAGTTAGAGTTCCTTAGACTCTCGGTATTAAGCCAGCAAGCGCCTTCCCCGATATTGCTTACACTTATTGAAGAAGTTCTATAATATTCTGTTGTGCAACTCCCCGATGTTATATCACAGCTTGAGCTGGGCCAGGTGGATAGAGCTCCCAGTTCCTCTAGTTCCGATCTTGATAACATGTTTAGCTCTTACATGCATTTCAAACGTTAAAGGATGGCCAAGACAGAAGAGACAACGCAGATCGAAATAGATGACGAGTTGGCTTCAAAGACTTCGTGAGCCATTCATCCATGACTTATTTGTAGAGATTCATTTGGCATAGAGCTTGGCCAATCGTTACCACTACTACTGCTCATGGTTTTCTTTTGTATCCTGGACAATTTTACAATATAAACTGCAGTTCTTGTTTGAAACACTTTAAAAAATAAATGCAGCAAATTTCTTCAATCCTTTTTGGCCTTTTTAGAACGGCAACAGCACCACAAGAATACTAATTTGACAGTTTTGTAGATTACAAAGATCACAAGTGCAAGTACTGATAATAGGGCCGCGATAACATCAATGGAGTAGTACTGCAGGACGTTCAACTTGGTTCCCGCTGGAACCAAGTTGTCAAGCGTCTGGAACTCGGCTAGAAACTCGGTCCATTTGACGAGTAGATGAGCCGGGCTCACCGGCTTCTTCCGCACCATTAAAGAGAGACGCTTCGCGTTCTTTGAATACCTGGAAAACTGGTAATGCTCCCACATACACTTATGTCCCTATTTCAGCAAAGCACCCACTTTTCGTTCTCCAGGATTTCTTTGACTGCCGCGACTATTGCCTCCTCGCTGAATTCACTTTTCCTGAGGTTCACAGCAAATCCATGCTTCGCAGCGATTTTGGAGTTCTTGTGTTGATCAGCGAACAGGGCCACGGTGATCAGTGGCACGCCTGCGTTGATGGCCTCCTGAAATTGAAAACTTGTTCTCACGATAGAAGCTGCTGCCATGTGTAAAGGAACTAAACCGCCTACAGCGCCTTTAATCATTTCCCCTTTATCTTTTATCGCTGATCAAGTGCGAGAAAGCCTTGTCAGACAGCAGCGAATTCAAACTCATTTCCCAGGGAAACTCAGGAACTATTTAGGTATGTCTGAACAAAGACAACTAAACCCTAAACAGTCACAAACTCTATGTGTACCATTTTTACGCCAGATTCTGCACTATTAAGACCAAATTGGACAGCATAAGGAATCGCCCTTCGAGCTTCTCTGACAACGATAGAAAGATATTGGATGGGACGGGCTATCTGTGATGCAAAGAGGTTTTTGCAGTTAGACTAAAAGCCGTAAGAATCTTCTAGTTCTCCATCCTTGGTGTTATTTACTCTGGAGCACCATTCTCTCCCTTTTTTATGTCTTCCCCATTTGGCTTGGTCACTCGCTTCATCTCCAGCTTTCAGAAGCATTCCCAGTCGACTTTTCACCAGCCTTTGACATATATTCGTTGATCACGGCAAAAAACCGCTTCTTCGGGGCGTACACGGAGTCACTGGCCACATACAGGATGGTGAAATCCGATCAAACTCGATTAAATCCGATCAAACTTCGATTCAAATTTTCCGTCATTCCGTAATTCCACAAGAGGTCACGATTTGGATACTTGGAAGCCAGAAGCCGTAAACCATCATAACTCCAGATTGGCCTCGATAGTAGAGTTGAGCTTTTCGACATTTTTTTTCAAAAGTCGAACAATCGAACAACTCGATTTTTCGCCGTCTTCAAAAATCGAACAATCGAACAACTCGATTTTTCGCCGTCTTCAAAAATCGAACAATCGAACAACTCGATTTTTCGCCGTCTTCGAAAATCGAGCAATCGAATATCGAATAAGTCGACTTTTCGCCGTCTTCGAAAATAGAACAATCGAATAACTCGATTTCGAAGGCACGTTCAACAGAGAACCGAAAAAATACAAAACAAAACCACAGTTGTGGATGAAAAGGGTTGAACATAGGAAGACAACTGAATCATCGTTTACAATCCAATTAGAAGACCGGAATAACAAGATACTTGGTCATTTATTTTGCAAGTAGTGGACATTCTCCGGGGTTTAGGTGCTACCAAAGGAAGGGATTTTCCTCACTTCTACGCGTAATTTGCTATCTGCCACGGATTCTTCATTTGCGAGTCGATGTCACTAAATTCTCGCATTATCCCATTACCCGCGTCCGTCGCCGGCTTCGCCGCGCCGTACGCTGGACGTGCGGGCCACGTCAGGCCTGCCGGCTTTGCCTGTTTCGGGTAGGGCGTACACGCTGGGAGCCTAGCCCAAACCTAGCTAGGAATGCTTCTTCAGCCAGTGTCCGTCGCTGGCTTCGCCGTTCCCCTACGCTGGGCGTGCGGCCACGCCAGGCTTGCCGGCTTCGGGTATAGCATATTTTCTTCAGCACACATATAAATCCGTAAGGTTTGTAAGGTAGCTTCTATCCTTTTATGTTCAAGAGTCAGCTCTTTGCTCCTGTTCAGCTCTTTCCAGATCGGAAAAAAAGGATACGGATAAATGACGGTATTAGTCAGTAAATTGGTGGAGGAGGCCACCTTTTAGTTTGTGGTTTTCGCTCTTCGTGAGAAGGCCCATGAATGTCGATTTACATCAAAAATGGAACAACACAATTCAATGGAACAACAAGGGGTATGACACAGTAGTGCTGAGTAACAGTTCCATTTTCGCGCAACAGAAAATGCGTGATGGGGAGCCTTACATTGTGACCCCTCCTCCTTCGAGCCCATTTTCATGAATTTAAGAAAAAAGCGTGATTTGTGATTAGTCACTGTACGCGGTTTGCAATTCGCGTTTGGGTTGGTTTTGAAAAGAATGACGATTTTGACGTTCATTCAGCCCGTTTTCCGACGGCGACAATTCGTCCGCAGTTTTAATGCACGTTTAATGAGGAATTGCTCCAATCTACACATGGTAAAACAGAACATTTTCTACACTGCTACCGTGGCGGACGCGACGTTCGGCAACGATCACGACGAGCTTCCGAATGTTCAGAGGCGCGCCAGCCTACACACCCAGACACTAGCATACGATTGCAATACGCAATAACTACCGAAACCGACGTAGCACGCCGTATTCCAATCGGAGCACGCAATAAGAAAGAGCTCTCAACGATGGCCAAACTGCTTGAAATGGCCACAGAAATAGTTTAATCTAGCATTTCACTGATACATCCATACATCTATTTTGTAATACATCATCACTTTTACAAAAAAATGTATTTTAGCACTTGAAAATCAGGTTTTTTTATCAAAATCATAGTTTATTATCACTTATTATTATCAGTTGAAACAACAGTATAGGATCAACTTTACGCACAACTATAGTTGTGCTCTCGCAAAATTTTCGACTATTGGAATAGTTTCAAATGCCCGCAGTTTTCGAGTATTCGAATTCAGACGTAATCGAAAAGTGGTTTTATGAAGGTTGGGATTCGAATACATGCGAAAAACGCGGTTTTTTAAATTTCGAATTCATTATCTAAGTTCGAATGAAAATCATTGGAATACCTGTTCGAATAGGTCATCCAAACAAAACTATACACAACACTAGACTTGAGGATGAGATGGTACCCAAAAACATAATATCGCCACCAGAATCGACTAGACAGCAGTTTCGCGACGCTGCTTAATGCTCATGAGATTTTCGAGAATTCTCAGGGATTGTAATAACCTAGAAAAATCGGACTCTTACATCTTAGGTATGTTCAACAGCAACCAACAAAATATAGCATTACCTCTAGTTAACTGCCACTTCTATTTGAACTCCCTCTTTAATTCACTATGATGAATCCCTCCATCTCAAGCATTGTTCGATTTCGAAATACGTTCTAACAAGACTTCGTGATTTTCAAAATCGAACCCTCCAAATGAAATCGCAGATTGGTGATCGCGAAAAAGCATTGTTTGAATGTTGTTCGAATAGCGAGTTTGAACGTGGGTTTTTCGGGGAACGGGGACGATCCATACTCAGGCGGCCTACTCTTGATATTGTTCGAACATTGTTTGATTTCGAACAATATCCAAGCAATACTTTTTCGCAATATTCGATTACGAACAATATTCGAACAATGCTTTTTCCCCATCTTCGATTTCGAATAATGTTCGAATAACGGTTTTTCGCGAAAGTCAATTTCGAACAATGTTCGAATAACGGTTTTTCGCGAAAGTCGATTTCGAACAATGTTCGAATAATGGTTTTTCGCGAAAGTCGATTTCGGTCAATGTTCGAATAATGGTTTTTCGCGAAAGTCGATTTCGAATAATGTTCGAATAACGGTTTTCGCGAAAGTCGATTTCGAACAATGTTCGAATAATGGTTTTTCGCGAAAGTCGATTTCGAATAATGTTCGAATAACGGTTTTTCGCGAAAGTCGATTTCGAATAATGTTCGAATAACGGTTTTCCACGAAAGTCGATTTCGAATAATGTTCGAACAACAACGATTTACGATTTTCGAGTGATCGAGCGATTAATTGTTCGAAATCGCTCGAACAATTATTCGGCCCGATTAATCGAGCTCAAGTCTACTCGATAGAGTACAACCGAAGAGCCGCGATTTTCGAAAGTTATCGCGCTGGGATTTGCCAGCTGAAACAGCTCAATTCTTCGGGTATCGGACATTAAGCATTTGCAATGCTTGCATTGTTTTGGCCAGGCAGAATGCTTCTAAGTAGTCTGAAGGTTTCGCAAACCTTCGGACTACTTAGAAGACGGGGGGGGGGGGGGGAACCAATCGCGGGAACGCGTGTTATCGTTCACATTTCAGGTGTTGTGTCCAGTGAGGATGATGTCATGTCCATACATTTCTTTGGAAAAGGACAACTCATCACCGAAGAAGTTTGTCTGGGAGTTCTGCAGAGTTTATTGAAATCGGTGATACAGTACCGGGCGCGTCTTTTGAATAGACGCTGTAAAAACCGCGATTTTGCGGTTTTGCGCCTTTCTGATATAGCTCGTTTAAAGCTCATCCAGTGGAATAAGCAAGAGCTCTATTTGAGCTCAGGAGCTCGAGCTCAAGAGCTCGAGCTCTATTGTTTGGTGTATATAGTTCATATGGAGCAAGAAAAATGTTCGAAACTGAAAGCTTGCGCTCCATTGCTAAGGGCGACCGCGGACGAGTTGTCCGTTACAAATCATCTCACGCTCACAATTCCTCTAATTATAGGTTTTTTGAGGAACGGTTGGAACCGTTCGGTTCGTCTCCTCGGGATCTAGAAAACGTTATATTGCAACTGTAGTTACTGTAGCTCAAGGAAGCCATATGTCTCTCAGCATGACGGCGAAGTGGCTCACACGAGGCATTTAGTTCAAAACAGGTTGTCCTAACTTGGACATTTTTGGTGCTTCTGGCCTCGAATGCTCGAATCGAATTTGAATACCCTGTTTGGAGCGTAGTCGAAAGGATAGGCATCCTAATGTCACATTTCTTCTCCCTGCCATAAGCAACATTCACAAACGTTAACAGCACTCTCTTAAAGAGAGCGTACAATCGATGCAGACAAACGATGGAGGTGGACACTGGTTGGCGGAGGACATATTGAAGAATTTTACTCTTGAGGTACCCCTCTATTTACTGTAAAAAATTTCTACCTCATTTGTATTTCGTGTTAATAAATTGGATTGAAAAGAGAAAGTTTGGTTTCTCCGGATTTAAACGCCGCACCCTGTTTCCCCATCCTCGTTCAATATGCCAGTCTTCACTGCTTCGCAGGACGGGCGATTCGCATTGGCTTTCGATCGTTAGCATTGACGGCGTGATCGTTTCTCGAAGGTTCAAAACAACTGCTCAGCATTCGCATTTCTATTGTATGGATAACTTGCTTGTTTTTGTGCTAGTAGACCAGTAACTCAAACGGTACAGGTTAACCGAACTAATGATGGCTCACCTTTGATGCTAATCGCTATAGTGGTCATGTTTGCTGGTATTTACTGGGGTTTCGGCTCTTTTAGTGGCTAGCGAGTCTATTTTGAAAAAAATTAGAGTGCGCAGACTAAGCGTTTGCTTGAATGGTCGATCATGAATTAATAAAAGAGGACTTCGGTTCTACTTAAAATTAGGGACTAATGTTCCCGATGGCGAATGGAGCGGTGCCTTGCAGAGCGCATCAAGATGTAGGGGTACACCCGATTTTGGCCGATTTGGCTAGGCACACAAGGAGCAAGTCAAAACTTCTGTCAGTTTCGTTTCGGATCTCGTGCTCCATATTCATCCTGATCTCACGATTTTAAAGGATTCGTATTGCATAATAGCTATGATATGCCAAACTGAGAACTGTTGACATGTTCCAGTTGAATATCTACCGTACATAACACTTCCCAATCAAGTATAACATGAAGAACTGAAAGCCTATGTGATAAAAAGAAATCGGCATAAACAATTGTACCTGGAGGCTGTTCTGGCCGCCATGAGACATGAAAGCCTTTGTTTTCGGATGACTGAGAAGATCAGCTTGGGGTAACCAACGGAATGTGTGCACGTTAGGAGGAAGTCGATCTGTAACGAGACATTAGCAACCTGCGATTATCGGCATGATAGCGAATGGCATCTACCTTTAAGGTCGCTGTCCTCGTATCTGATCAAGAAGTGGTAGTCAGGGAATCGAGCGAAGGCTTTCAGAAGCCACACTTTCCATTCTTCCGGCATCCATTCACTTTTGGCCACCGAGCCGAATGACATCACTACCATCCCCTTTCCCTGCTCTGAGATTTTCTTGAACTCCTAAATTAGATGGAATAAAGTTTCAGAAAAGAGCTGGTGCGCAAAATATCCAGTGCTCCTCTACAATAGATGGCAGACCCACATCCTTCAAAGGCTTCGCATCTTTGAACTCGACGCCGAGACCGCCAATGTTAACGATCTTCGCTAGTGTTGGTCGCGGATACTCGTAAAGCTCATTAGAGTTGACCATAATCTGAATTTCAGTAACACTATTTTCTTAGGACTGCCTGCATTCACTGAAAAGTCTTGTCTGGTATGGTTACACGGTTCCTTCTGAACGAAGTTTTCGGCTGACTGTATCTGTCATTCCTACAAGCTCGTTCCTGCAAGCCTCAGACACTATGTATATGCATTTATTGTTCAGTTTTAGAGCTCCTCTTTACCTAGTTTTTTTAATGAAAAACTACCAAGATGTATGATAAAAAAGCATTTATAGAGGCAGGATTTGACTCAACGAAGACGAATTCATGAGGAACGGACAAGTTTCTGATGCCCCATTCTCGCTCAACGGAAGGAACATCTCTAAATGCTCAAGCTACGTGTATCTGGGTCGCGAAGTCAACATGGCCAGCGCTTTAGCACCAGAGCTGGACAGGAGGAAAGTCGACGAAGGCCGTCACCGACTGGATTCTGCGGGATGTCAAGAGAACCCCAGCACGCTCCTAATGCCTAGTTCGGACTTCTTCGTGAAAGCCTTGAACGATCGATAGGAGGATCCATTGGGACGAATGGAGACTTTGCTGGCCCCAACTCGAGCAACTTGATGATCAACGGATCGACAGGTGATACAGGAGATGTGACCACGTTGATTCAAGAATGCGAGCATTTCCAGTTAATATGGAGTTACAAAACAATTCTCCAAAGCACTGGCAGAAGCTTCACGGTTAGGAAGCAATGGCAAGTCATGCGAAAAAGATTCTATCCAGGCACTGAAAAAGCAGTTCTACGGATTGCAACGTTTTAATCGTGTAATGACTATTCATAGAAGGCTTCCGAAGACAGGACCCAAACCGACGTTCGAAAAGTGAAACAGCTGTCATACAAGCAAAGCTTCCAAAATCTATCATAGGTGAACCAGCTGCTATGGTTGAGGATCGAAATAAGCTGACTTTTACTGCATTTGAAAAGAACATGAGTAGGTCAGTCATCTCGCTGCTAACCATAAGACATCTAGGCGACGCTTGTGATTAGACACGTTTCACCATTCGGATCCTTCGAGAGGGATCCCCTGCACTACTCTTGCACGTCACAGTAATATTCACAAGTGGAACGGGGATGGACAACTGATCTTTTCAATTGCGGAGGTGTGTGACTATTCCCATTCACGTTATGTTGCTGCGAACTTCACTTGAAGTTGCTTTCGCGTTTTTTTTTTCACGAAACCTGAGGCTACATATTTTTACAGCCATGAAAGTAAGGGGATCAACTATTTCTTCAACGGAAACAAGTCAGCGCCTTTGCTACTTCGTGGCGAGCGCCACGCATTCTACTTCCACGCATAATATGTAAGCAATTTGAAAGCGCATTTGGCTAGCACATTGACCTGTGACTGGATGGAGAACTCAATTTTCTCCAACAAGTCAGTGTTTCATCCTGCTCAAACAGGATTAATTCTACTATCAATCTCACGATACCACAAGGATAGAAGACTTGCTTGATTTGGCAGGGAACGAACATCAAACTTTGATATATAAGTGTATGCGAGAGTCGGCGCCTCCTCTGACTGCGCCACCAGTTTTAGGCAACCCATTCGAATTTTCAGTAATCACCGTGTAATTTGTCTAGTGATTTTGTGAAAAAACATCAAAGAAAAAGAAAACGTGCCTCTCGACCTAAGGCTTCCAATGCATATCAGTTTTGCTGCTCTGATTAAGGAAAGTAGAGCGGTGAAGTCTCAAATATGCGCACAAATGTGTTCTCGTTTTCCATCTAACATTACACCGAAGAGACCGTTCAAATGCGAGTTTGATTTCAACAATGACTTGCGGTGGCCACCAAGACTACCACCGTCCTGGAAAGGATGAACGGCTGAGCTGCGCGGAACCCCGACTAGGAACGTCCGAAGTGATTTGAGCATACAATGCAACGACCATAATTTCCAGTGCTAAAATATTAGGTCGTTGTGGAAGGTCCATTCAAGGCACCACATTTTTTTAGTTTTACAAAGAAAAACGAAACACGTCAAGAAACCGAGTAACCGCCATCATGATCTATCATTCTTCTCCACATTTCAGGCAGACTCCCAATCCCGTCAGCATAGAACGTTTCTGGCTTTGATTCGAACAAGCTAGCCAGCCAGCGTTTCATGTCGTATTCGTCATCGAGCGTTTTTCCTCCATGGCATTGGAGAGAGGCAGAAAAAGGTGATGGTCTGTTGGCGCACTATCTGGGCTGTACGGTGGGTGAGGCACCTTCCCATCCAAGGTCGAGAAGCTTTTGGCGAGTCATTCTTGCAATGTGTGGTCGGACATTGTAGTGCAGGAATCGGATTGTGCCATAATTCGGACCTTTTCTGCAAACTTGGCGGCCAGTCTATCTAGCTACTGACAGTATCTGTTAGAGTTTCGTTACGGGCCAGCAACACATAGTAGATGACACCTTTGTAATCCCACAAACAGAGAGCATGATCTTCGACGGGTGAGGACTCTCCTTTGGCTGTGGCTCGGGCTGCTCGCCCTTGTCAACCCAGTGTCTGCTCGTTTTGATGTTGACGTACAGGGAGCACTTCTCCTCATCTCCTGTGAGGATGGACTTCAGCCAACTATCTGCGCGCTTGTACGAGAGCAATTGAGTGGCTATCTCAGCACGTCGCTAGCGGTCGCGTTCGGTGAGGTCATGGCGAACCCACTGTGCCAACTTGTGCACCTTACCCAGTTGAAGTTGGTGCTTGGCGAGAAGTCTGCCATGGGTCCGATTCCACCAGGTGGTGCAATCGGTCATTGTCGACATCGAATTCGCGTCCTTACCCGAACGAATCTTGAAGGTTAAACTCACCTTTGTGAAAGCGCGAACCATTCTCACGGAATGCGACCGGACACTGTGCCCTCCCCAAACCCACCATTGACGCGACGGCAGGAAGCGGCTGCTGACTCACCAAATTTGAAGTCATACAATAGGAGACCTCGGATGTACTCCTTTGAAAGCTCCATTTTTCTAGAAGGAGTTACGCGAGGGTGAGTAGCTAGCAATAATAGTAAATTTATACATACCTTATCTCTTTATGTGAACAAAAGATAGGTTGTTATAGGATAGCGTTAGTGAGAACAAAAAGCACATTCAAAAAATGGAGGGAACTTTCGCAACAACCTAACGGTTGTCATATTTGTTATGTTTTCTTGCGATCCAAACTCTAGCGCCAGGCGAGACTCGAACCGGCACCTCCTGCTGGCCGGCGTGAATGATCTCGGCCATTACACCACCTCCGCTGTTTGTCACACTGTTCGTACAACTCTCTAGAATAGTGGCGGTATTCGTTTTCGAGGACAGAAGGTTGCTTTCGTTAAAAATTTAATTTGGTTCGGAATCGAACGGTTCTTCACAATCAACAAGACATTGCGCATATGCATTTTAAGGACTTTGTGGTTTGAAACCGTATCTTTTTCAGGTAACTTGAGCGGAGTACTACTTGAAGAAGTGCTGATTTGCTTTTTTTTCGAACTATATCTTTAAATAGGCTGACCATTTCCATTGCCACATCATTATGGTTCCACGACTTTCAATCAATATTCTATCAATCATTCAACAAAAACAGCTCATCATTCTATTATGATTAGTTCACGGTTTTAGATGCAGGTTTAGGGAGAGATTAAAATAACTGGTTTATTTTAGTTACTTGACCATTTATTTTTTGTTTTAATATTTACAGTGCAGGTATATGTATTAATCTCGCTTTGGCTGCTATCCAGCAACCATGAATTAGAACAAAGAGAAGGAATGTTTACTGAAGACCGAAAACGTAAGGCGATATTGCAGTTCTTCACTTACCAGCGGACAGTTTCTTGCGAGGTCCATTATGTGGGGAAAATTAGGGTCCCAGTGCTCTCTCATGATTGCTGTTTCCGGATTGAGCATCATTCTGAAATTAAAATTGTGCATTTTTTGCATTCAAACTCGAAAATATTTAAATGCCCAGCTAGTGTAATACCTCTATCCAGCTCGTTGCCGAAGATCGTGAGCTATTAACCGTAGTGAAACTAACTGTTACCACTTTACAACAGAGCTTCCAACCAATAGGTTGCACTCAATTTTGACACGAATCTCCTCAGCAGAACGTTTTGACCAGTGAGACAGGTGAAACTGAAGGTAAACTGCAGAAGTGCTTCTAGTTTGTTCGAAATACATATCGATGGGCAACCCACTTCGTAGTCAGCCATAGTTTAGAATTCCAGCGTAAAAGTGTTAGGTGTAAAATGGAGGCACTGCAAGGGAAAAGGGCAAGCGGATTCTGTTGCTTAGGAGCAGGTATTCTAAACGCGTTTTAATATTTCGCCTTTCTATATGGTTTGCGAGTTCTTTTCATCTTTATTGCTTTTTCCATCAACTATGTTTTTAAAAAGATGTTTAATTTTTGTTGGCTTACCATTGCTGTTGTTTTTTCAGTACCGGATCTGTTTTAAGACTTAGGAAAAAAGGGAAGGAACGTAAGATTCCACAGAATGTGGTAGGTAACAGTCTGCAGTAGGGCAGTTGATCCAAGAATGGGTGATAGTGACCTTTTTCCGTAGTATAACCATAATCACGGGTAAAAATTGACCGAAGAAGTTGTAGATGGCAAATACTGGCGCTAGAAACCATCCACATGACCAGGATTTCTGTATAAACTGAAGCTGATCGTCCTATTGAAACCACATTCATATATTAGGTTGGAAAAAAAGTCTCTCCACACTTCGAATTTTTTTTTTACCCTTCCCCTTGTAAACGCACTAGCCAATGTTGATTGCTGATTTCGTAATCCTATCACACTTGTCTACCGTCCGCACGCGGACACAGGTCAAGACCCTTCTTGTAATTCGTTATCCATCCAATCTTCCGAACTCAATGCCAGATCTACCTCATGGCCATTTTCAGCACGGCATTCTTCATGAATTCATTAAAGAATCCGCAGCACGTCAGGCAGCACACCAAATTAACCATATATATGGCTTGGGATCTACTACAATACCGCCCGCGTCGCGCGGTCAAAAAGACGGTTTGCGACGGAAAAATCCGTCGCAAACCGTCGCATGCTCATAACTCCTTTAATTTTGAGTTGTTTCAGAAACTATTGGCACCATTCGATTCGTCTCCTCGAGATCTACAAAACCATGTATGAAACATTACCAGACCACCGCGTTTTCGCCGTGGGTGGCCTAAAGAAATAACTGCAGCAGGCTTTTGCGATTGGAGCACCTTATTTTCCAGGACGTGCACGTGACATGCAGTGTTTTCGGAGTATCTCAAACATGGCGTGCGTTGTCAGTGCTCTGTCATGCCTGGAATGTTCCGAGAGTGCGCCATGCACAATGCATATGAGATCGAACCTATCAATCGAATGGGCGGAAGCATGCCCACTTGGTTTCTTTTTTTGCTTGATGGAAAATGTAAAGCTTTCAAGACTATCTTGCACCGTTTGGAGAACTTTATAAGAAATTTCCAGCCGTCCTACTTAGGAGTTGCTCCAGTCAGTCCGATGAGCCTTTGGTGTGCGCCGCGTGCAATGCGTATAGAGATGAACCTATCAATCGAATAATCGAATGGGTTCAACTGGTAGAGTGAGCGTTTGGGGAGTTCTATCATAAATTTCCAGCCGCCCTAGTAAGGAATTGCTCTAAGGCTGTCCAGCTAGCCTTCGGAGTGCGCCGTGAACAATGCATACAGAGTCGAATCTTTCAATCGAGGGGGCGTCCGCTTGCAAATTGCACGCGTGGACGTGTTTGGAGCGCAATAACTCTTTCAAGTTCAAATCGTTTCAGCTGCAACTCGTGGGTCTTGTAGGCAGTAAAGCGGTCTAGTAGAAGGCTAATGTAGAACGGTGTAGCTTAGGAAGAGGCAATGTTACAGGGGTGCGAAAATGCAGGTGAGGCTTGTGGGACACATTTTTTTCCGATTTCGGTGGACCACTGCGGGAAGACCCGTCGAGCAAACGGTCTTGATATGCGTGTGCAAACAGAGCGCTCAAGGTAATTCACAACGATTATTCGCCCAGGCTTTGAGTGTTCGACATTCACAGTGGTACCGTTCTGTTCAGCATGGAAAGCGCTTTCGAATCATATGAATCTCGACCAATTTCAGAAAGATCGATTTTTTGACAATTTCACATCGAGGACGGGGGCGCTCCAGGCCGAGCCTGCGCGAACGATGACGTCATCGAAAGTCGATGTTTTCGAAATTGGCCGAATTTTCTCGTCCAAAACCATCTAGGTGTTATTTGGCAAACATGGCGTGCGTTGTCACTGCTCTGTCATGCCTGGAGTGTTCCGAGAGTGCGCCGTGCACAATGCATATGAGATCGAACCTATCAATCGAGCGAGCGGAAGCGGTTCAAATGTCGGGCTAAACATCAAAGCCCTCTTTAGGTGCTTTAGTGTACACACTGACTGCAGCTTATACAAATTAAGAGGTTTTAAGAAGCGAGAAGAGAGAGTGCGCCGTGCAAAATGCATATACGATAGAACCGTGTTTGAAATTAGATTAGGTTAGAAACTTCCATCCGCCCTACTCAGGAATTGCTGTATTCTGTTCCGGGAGGCTTTAGTGTACGCTGTGAACAATGCGTATAGAATAGAGCATATCAATGGAGTGGGGCGATCGCTCGCAAATGCATGCGCGGGCGAGTTCGTAGCGCTATAACTCTGTCAAGTTCAAATCGTTTGGGCTGCAACTCGAGGACTTTGTAGGCTGTACAAGGTTCTTTACGTGCACTAAAGCACAACGGTGTAGCTCATGGATGGACTAAATTACAGCGCTGCGAAAATGCAGGTGAGGCTTGTGCGACCCAATTTTTTCCGATTTCGGTCGACCATTGCGCGAAGACACGGCGAGCCAACGGCATGCAAATGCGTAGGCGAACGAAACACCTAAGGCGCTTTAAGACGATAGGCTCGCAACTCCCCAGCTGCCTAAACTGCCTTAGCCCCATCTGCCATTTTAGTGCGGCGGACTTAGCAGTTGAAGTTTCCTGCCCTCTTACTCGCCCACACTTTTGTTTTCGACACTTCCAATAGCACCATTTTGTTCACCACGAAAAGCTCTATCGAAAAGTGTAACTCTCGACCAATTTCCAAAAAATCGATTTTTTGACAGTTTCCCATCGAGGACGAGGGCGCCATTGGCCGGGCCGGCGCGGACGATGACGTCATCGAAAACCGATGTTTTCGAAATTGGCCAAATTTCCTCGTGCAAACTTCGTCCAAAATCATCCAGGCGGTTATTTGGGGCGCTGATTACGAATCCGACGTCCGTTTTTGAAAATTCCGCCGATTTCAGTAGGTCACTTCCCGTTTGAGGGTGGTCGGGTCAGGATCACCGGTCACCCTCGGTTATCGGTATGGGCGGTCTCCTGTAATCGCCCGAATGAACTTCCGCATCCTACTCGGCACCCCAAATAAGTCCCCGCCCCTATACGAAGTTTGAGCAAAATCAGTGATCCTTACCCGACCACCTCCAATTATCCAGAAGAATATCCATAACCTACAGAAATCGGCGGAATTTTCAAAGACGAACGTCGGGTTCTTAATCAGCGCCCCAAACAACACCTAGATGGTTTTGGACGAGAAAATTCGGCCAATTTCGAAAACATCGATTTTCGATGACGTCATCGTTCGCGCAGGCTCGGCCTGGAGCGCCCCCGTCCTCGATGGGAAATTGTCAAAAAATCGATCTTTCTGAAATTGGTCGAGATTCATATGATTCGAAAGCGCTTTCCATGCTGAACAGAACGGTACCACTGCGAATGTCGAACACTCAAAACCTGGGCGAATAATGGCGCAGGAAACTTCAACGCTAAAACTCCGCCGCCCGAAAATGGCAGCTGGTGCTAAGGCAGTTTAATCAGCTAGGGAATTGTTCAAACACTCTCTTAAAGAACCTAAAGTGTTCTGCTCATTGGCGCATTTGTAGGCCGTTAGCTCACCGCGTATTCTTGCAGGTGTCGACTGGATTTGGAAAAAATTGCGCCACGCAAGGCTAATCTGCATCTTCGCACCGCTGTAACTTTATCCAATCATAACCTACAAACCTGTATTTCAGCGCAGCGCTAGAACATTTTGCTGCCTACAAAACTCTCAAGCTGCAACTGGAAAGATTCAAACATGACAGAGTTATCGTGCTCAGAACACGCCCGCGCGTGCAATTTAGCACAATAACGGTCGATTTTCTCCTCGATCTTACTCGCCCGTATTACAGTTTTCCCTACTCACAGTAACACTGTTCAATTCAGCATGAAAAGCTCTATCGAAGGGTATCAAGCATGGCCCAATTCGAAGACATCGGTTTCCGATGACGTCGTCGCCCTTCTGCTGCGGCCTCGAGCGGCCTCGCCCTGAATGCGAAACTGTCAAAAAATCGATGTTTCCAGAATCGGTCGAAATTGGCACCGTTCGATAGCGCTTTTCATGCTGAATAGAACGGTGCCACCGAGAGTGTCGAACAATCAAGCCTGTGCGAGTAAGAGTGCAAGAAACTCTAACCGCTATCTTCCGCCGGTTGAAACTGGCAGCTGAGGCTAAGGCAGTTTAGAAAGCCGAGGAGTTCTGAGCACGTCGTTGTGAAGTACCTTGAGCGCTCTGTTTGCACACGCATATCAAGACCGTTTGCTCGACGGGTCTTCCCGCAGTGGTCCAGCGAAATCGGAAAAAAATGTGTCCCACAAGCCTCACCTGTATTTTTGCACTCCTGTAACATTGCCTCTTCCTAAGCTACACCGTTCTACATTAGCCTTCTACTAGACCGTTTTACTGCCTACAAGACCCATGAGTTGCAGCTGAAACGATTTGAACTTGAAAGAGTTATTGCGCTCCAAACACGTCCACGCGTGCAATTTGCAAGCGGACGCCCCCTCGATTGAAAGATTCGACTCTGTATGCATTGTTCACGGTGCACTCCGAAGGCTAGCTGGACAGGCTTAGAGCAATTCCTTAGTAGGGCGCCTGGAAATTTATGATAGAACTCCCCAAACGCTCACTCTACCAGTTGAACCCATTCGATTATTCGATTGATAGGTTCATCTCTATACGCATTGCACGCGGCGCACACCAAAGGCTCATCGGACTGACTGGAGCAACTCCTAAGTAGGACGGCTGGAAATTTCTCATAAAGTTCTCCAAACGGTGCAAGGTAGTCTTGAAAGCTTTACATTTTCCATCAAGCGAAGAAAGGAACCCAGTGGGCATGCTTCCGCCCACTCGATTGATAGGTTCGATCTCATATGCATTGTGCACGGCGCACTCTCGGAACATTCCAGGCATGACAGAGCACTGACAACGCACGCCATGCTTGAGATACTCCGAAAAACCTGCATGTCACGTGCACGCCCTGGAAAATAAGGTGCTCCAATCGCAAAAGCCTGCTGCAGTTATTTTTTTAGGCCACCCACGGCGAAAACGCGGTGGTCTGGTAATGGTAATGTTTCATACATGGTTTTGTAGATCTCGACGAGACGAATCGAATGGTGCCAATAGTTTTCTGAAACAACTCAAAATTAAAGGAGTTATGAGCATGCGACGGTTTGCGACGGATTTTTCCGTCGCAAACCGTCTTTTTGACCGCGCGACGCGGGCGGTATTGTACTCATCGCGCCTGTTATGAGTGGTTCGGAAAGTCTTTAAAGGGAGATTATTCACTGAGGGCAAAGCATGGTCAGGAAGGCCAGCTGGATTGGACGACACTGAACTACGCCATCTTCTTCGTACCGATAGTTGGCAGACGACACGTCAGCTGGCAGAGAAGCTCGAAGTGTCTCATAGGATAGTAGGAATCCATCTGAAGAATCTTGCTTTCATGGAAATTTGGAGCTTGGATTCCACATGCCCTGTCAGACACTCAGAAAGGTCGACGTCTCTCCATCGCTGCTTCTCTTCTGTCCAGATAAGGAAGAAAATCGTTTCTTCCGCGGATTGTGACAGGTGAAGAGTCCTGGGTTCTGTGTGCCAACTTCCGAGGAAAAGGCAATGGGTACAAAAGGAAGAGAGCCCTAAGTCTGATCTCAAGCCCAATGTTCACGAAAGGAAGATTCTCTTGAGTGTTTGGTGGGATATCAGAGAAGTGATTTATCGGCAAACTCTCAGAAGTGGAGAGACACTTACTGCTGTCACATACTGCGGCCAACTCACAAAGTCGTCGCAACTCTCTAAGAAAACAGGCCGGAGAAGTCGAAGGTGATGATCCTGCATGACGATGCAAAACTACATGTTGCAAGACTCACAAGAGAAACAATAAAGGAGCTGGGCTGGGATGTAATGTCACATCCACCGTATAGCCCTAACCTCGTTCGTGCCGACTACCATCTCCTCCGTGCTCTCAAGCAAGAAATTGGAGAGAAATATTTTGGAACGGATGATGACCTCAAAAATTGGATTCAGCAATGGCTCGACTCCAGAACTGCAGTCTTTTAAGCGAGAGGAATTGGAAAATTACCCAGTCTTTGGAGAAGTGTAGTGGGACAAAATAGAGTTTATCTCAGTTGATTTGACTTTGTAGTTGTGAAGTAATAAATCTTTGAAAAAAATGAAAAGACTTCTTTCCAACCTAATACCATCTCCAGGAAACGTTGATATAAGGCAAAGGCGTGCCGCATGTCCCTGTAGGAAGCGTTTCTAGCCGTCGGAAGCATCGGACCACGTCAACTCGTCCAATTTCGTCGCGCACCGTGCGACGAAAGTGTCGCGCGACGCCAGGGGGGTTCGCGCGGCGTTGGAGTTATGTCTGCCCCCGATGACGATGTTTAAAAGGCTACCTTTGAGTGCAAAAAATAAATAAATGAATATTTTTTTTGAAGATGTATACACGAACGAAAATGATTCAGAGCAATGGGAACCTACAGCGGATATAAAATGTTTGCCAGATTGTAGCCAATGAAGCTCTTCGTTCTCTCGATGAATGTCATCTCGTCAAAGCTTTCCATCATCGGCGCTGAACAACTCACATCAGACATATTTTTACTTTGCTTGCTCTCACCAAAATTATGCATTTTCCACTTTGAAGGTGATCTTTTGACCTTTCGCCCATCATGCTAGGTTCAATCCACACTACGTATGTCCAAACGAATACAGTTAGTTGGAACCAAAAATTTTGAGAAAGGGTCTATATGAATTCATGAAGTAACCACCTTCAGCTGTGAAAGAAGATTCAATGGAAACACCTTCACTACCAAATAGGTAGAGTAGAATAAGAAAGGCGTTCTTGGTAACCTCTACCAGGTTTTTTTAGAAAATAAGCTCATAAAAACCGTAGTGGAACAAAGGAAAATTGCACGTTATTTTTGGTACGTTTACGTACCTACTAATGCAACACAATAAAGAGTTAAGTTTAAAACTCACGTGGGACATAACTGGGAAAAGATGGAACGCCGACCAAGGTGCCGACATTATCCATGAGTTGACCACTAAAACTGTATTTTCAGCACTTCTGCTTAAAGACAGGATGAATAAATTGACTGCTTTCCCTTAAATAAACAATTAGTATAATACGTGAAATTCAGTTGAAGCATTGGTTCTTCTCTCAATAAATACTCTATTTTAAACATTGCAGGAGCTGCTTCAGGGTGGGTCATAAACAGTGCAATGGAAGATTAGCCGTGCAAAAACGGTTTGAATGGAGCAGTTAAGGAGTTAAAGACTATAAGAGAGGAATTGGGTCCATACTTTTTGGGTAGGAGGAAGCGTAAGGTGACAACTACGTGGGCTCATACAGCCTTACAATGAATTTCTTGTGCCATATTTCCAGAAGTAGGAAAGCTTGGAGAAAAAGAGCTGCTAATCTCACAATCAGGGATGTGCGGTATTTGCGTTTCCGTGTTCCGAATTCCGGCTTTCGGCCCTTTTTAGTACTTCCGTTCCGTTTCGTGTTCCGCTCTCTCTTGGGCTGGAAGACGGAACGAAAACGGTGATTCATCACTCACTGATTGTTTTGCATTGCCTTCATTCACCTCCTGGGGCCGGATTCATCAACGACTAACCCGCGGGTATAAGGGGTAGAGATACCCACAATGAAGCCTGCGTCTCTGAGTCTTGCGTTATCTCTGCCTGACTCTTGTCTTATCTCTACCCATTATCACCCGCATACCCACGGGTTAATTGTTGATGAATTCGGCCTCTGAACACAAACGAAAGGCTGAAGAAAGTGATCATCTAAGAGTGACCTTTTTGCTATTGTGTTGCTTTCAAACCGGTGGTGTACGCAGTCGCTGTTGTCGAATCAACGTGGCAACTATATTGGATTCTTTTTTCTTCTCTTGAAACGATGGACTACCGAATAGTACAATACCGCTCGCGCCGCACGGTCAAAAGTGGGCGAAAAAACGCCAACATAGCGTCGCAAAGCGTCGCACGCTCATAACTCCTTCAGTTTTAGGTTTCTTGAATAAAGGTTGGCACCATTCGATTCGCCTCTTCGAGATCTACACAAACATGTGTAAAACTTTACCGGAACACCCACATTTTCGCCGTGGGTGGTCCAAAATTGACTGGACGGGCGATTAGAGCAGCTTATTTCTCAGGATATGCGTGCTTTCGGAGAGTGCGCCGAGCACAATGCACACAGAACCTAACCTATCAATCGAGTGGGCGAGCGCATGTCCCCTGCGCTTCTATTTTCTCTCACTGGGAACTGCGACGTTTTCAAGACTATTTCGAGCCGTTTGAAGAATGTTATCAGAAATTCCCCGCCACCCCACTCAGGATTAGCTCCATTCTGTTCCAGCGAGCCTTTGGAGTGCGCCATGAACAATGCATACAGAATCGAACCTTTCAATCGAGGGGGGACAGCTTGTAGACTGATCGTTTGGGCAGTTTTATTAGAAATTTCTTGCCGCCCTACTCAGGAATTGCTCCAGGGGTTTCCAGCGAGCCTTTGGAGTGCGCCATGAACAATGCATACAGAATCGAACCTTTCAATCGAGGGGGGGGGGACGGCTTGTAGACTGATCGTTTGGGCAGTTTTATCAGAAATTTCTTGCCGCCCTAGTCAGGAGTTGCTCTAAGGCTGTGTAGCTAGAATTTGGAGTGCGCCGTGAGCAATGCATAGATAATCGAACCTTTCAATCGAGGGGGGGGGGGACAGCTTGTAGACTGAGCGTTTGGAGAGTTTTATCAGAAATTTGCAGCCACCCTAGTCAGGAGTTGCTCCAAGGCTGTCCAGTGAGCCTTTGGAGTGCGCCGTAAATAATGCAGTCTTAGAGCAACTCCTGACTAGGGCGGCAAGAAATTTTTGATAAAACTCACCAAACGCTCAGTCTACAAGCTGTCTCCCCCCCCTCGATTGAAAGGTTCGATTCTGTATGCATTGTTCATGGCGCACTCCAAAGGCTCGCTGGAGCAGAATGGAGCTAATCCTGAGTGGGGTGGCGGGGAATTTCTGATAACATTCTCCAAGCGGCTCGAAGTAGTCTTGAAAACGTCGCATTTTCCAGTGAGAGAAGGTAGAAGCGCAGGGGACATGCGCTCGCCCACTCGATTGATAGGTTAGGTTCTGTGTGCATTGTGCACGGCGCACTCTCGGGGCATTCCTGGCATGACAGAGCACTGGCGACGTACGCCATCTGTGAGATACTCCGAAAGCACGCATATCCTGGGAAATAAGCTGCTCTATTCGCCCGTCCAGTCAATTTTGGACCACCCACGGCGAATATACGGGTGTTCCGGTAAAGTTTTACACATGTTTGTGTAGATCTCGAAGAGGCGAATCGAATGGTGCCAACCTTTATTCAAGAAACCTAAAACTGAAGGAGTTATGAGCGTGCGACGCTTTGCGACGCTATGTTGGCGTTTTTTCGCCCACTTTTGACCGTGCGGCGCGAGCGGTATTGTATAAGGCTACAAAGGTTTCCTCAGTTTTCAACCATGAATCAAATTCCTTATCCGTAGTATGTCCTTCTCCCTAATAATCTTAGGTCTGCCTTGGAGCACCAATTCTAGTGCAGAGTTCTACAAGCACTCTTAGATTGCTAACATTGCTTTCCATAGTACCGGATTTTGGATCTATCCTACTCGGAGGAGGGCAAGTGATGTTTTGCCTTTCCACCCCACCCCTTCCCCAGTTTGTTCCGAAGATTCAGCTACTTCCAAAGGATACCATGGTGCCCATGCGATCTCAGAGAGTGAGTGTCGTGTAGGATAGATCTGGGGCATTCAATAAAACCAATTAAGTGTTATCAGTGGCGAAATCTCTGGCATCTCACTTGTCAGCTGGATTCATTGCGTTTAAAATACTTTCTTCCTATTTACAGAAATTTTTTGCATGAACTTCGATTTGTTACACTAGTAATGTTTGAAAATGCACTTTAGTAGTGACACGAAGAGAAAGATTTTTTATTGTTATACGTTGCTGGGAAAGAGTCGCACGTTGCCTTGCCTGCTTCCTAATTTCGTTAACGGCAGCTTTGTTACTATCACCATTATGGATATATATTTATGAAAAAATTGTTAAAGTAAAGTATAAAGTATTGACCAATGAGTTTTGAGTTATTTCCGTTTCCATGTTTCGTATTCCGGTCTCCGCCCATTTTAACTCTTCCTTTCCGTATTTCGTGTTCCGCTTCTCTCGAAAAAATTTCCGCACATCCCTGCTCATAATGCACTCACTTTTCCACAGAACAGCTCTTTCTTGCTGTAAAGCTTAGAGAAGTCTTACCTGTGGAACATGGATGACCTATTTTTGTACAGCATTTGCTGGGTATTTCATTTATTAGAAAGCTGCTTTAAATACGTATTTAGTGTGTCTAAATAGGTACTTTCGGGCGGCGTTCCTCACCTGAGCAACCATATCCAAGTGGGAATTTTTGCTGCGTGAATCAACGCTATCGGACAGGTGTTGTACATGTGTGCGAAGGCGATGTCGAATTTCTCGTCAGTCAGCCACTTCATGAACTTCTTGTTCTGTACCGTCACTGGAACAAGGAGAGTGGCACTGCTTAGATTTGAAGAAAAGAGCACAAGTTCCTTGACTAGGATTCTTTCTCAGTCTCAGTTTCTTAAGTATCTGTGATTTTTGTAGTGTAGCTATAAACACTATCAGACTCAACGTCGCCTACCGCTAAACGTAATTTTGGTGTTTCGCCCCCTAATACCAATAAATGAACATTTTGGTTGCAGCGGTCCTTCACGTCTTTTTTGAACATTTTTATCTTTTTTACAATGGAATAAAAGTGGCCCCACATGCAATTTGGAATAGGGTTAGGATATAGGGATGGTCTTGGCGTATAAGCCTGTCAACCCTCCCCCGCGTTCATGCGGCATATTCTCCGAGGAAGACCTCTTCTGCATTGACCGAACAACAGTGGCATCCTGACCTATTTTATATAGTCTGGGTTCCTAATCCGGAGTGTCTTATCTGAAGAAATAGAAATAAAATCAATCAATAATGTCGATCGATCGATACTGTTTACAATCCAAGAGGAATACCTATCGGTTCTTCTGATTCTTCTGAATAGTTGTCAATTTCCTTTTTCCGCTCCCCATACACATTGCAGCTCAAGATACCGAAAACTTGAATGATCCACTTCTAACGTTGCAAAATCATTGCTATGTATAATAATTATGTGTTTAGCCATTTTATTCCTCTATTTACTTATTCCCCTTCATGTGCCACCTCACCGCGGTGAAGGGGTGAACATCACTTTGTGATGGCTAACGGCACAAACGGTCACGCAGTACGCGACGCTTGTCGTGTATGGGCGGCTCTCCTGTATCCCTGGCCAGGAACATGTGAGTAACCAGACCACCGGTACGGCTCAAACAACTAAACCCGCGCCCCAGTCCTCCGCGCGCCGGAGGTGGACTTCTACGACGTCGGTTGCATCCACCTCCGGCGAGGGGCCATCTAATCTCGGAGTTAAACTATCAGGACGTCATTGGAATCGGACTACCGGAAACTCCCTCCCACCACGACACGGAAACTGCCTATTCGTCTGCACTTATAACTGTCGTTCGATCGCATCTGAGCAGGATCTTCGGACACTGCTTTATAGAAGCCGAAACATCAAATACGACGTTATCGCCCTGCAGGAAACGAAAGGCAGAACGGAAACCATAAGAAGGACCGACCACAACGAGCTTCTTATTATCGGAGCAAAGGTGGACAGAAAGAATATTGGCGGAGTTGGATTTCTCGTCAATTCGACAGTGCACCACCTAGTAGACTCTTACAAGATCATCAGTCCGCGAGTAGCTGTTCTTCGTCTGGAAACCAAAGATCAAGGAACCATCTCCATCATAAATGGATATGCTCCAACATCTGCGGCCACAGATGAAGAAAAGGAGGAATTCTACAAGCTGCTCGAAAGGACTGTCAACGACGAGAAGAGCTACTACAAAGTTGTCGTTGGTGACTTTAACGCTATCGTCGGTACGAATGATCACGACGAATGGAGGCTAGGACCACATGGAACTTCCTCAGGGAACGAAAACGGAGAGCACCTGATAGACTTCCTCTCCGCGTGCCGTCTCTACCATGGAAATTCTATGTTTAAGAAGCCTTCAATCCGACGATGGACCTGGGAAAGCCCAAATGGAGAAACACGTTCGGAGATCGACCATGTTCTTACGAACAGACGCTGGAGTCTGTTCGACGTCTCCGTGCTGCCTTCATTTGACACCGGCTCGGATCGCCGTCTTGTCCGTGCGAAGCTGACTCTCAAAAAGAGGATGTTCAAGCGTGACACCCATAAACCGGCACCGGTGAGGATCCCCACATTCAAGTCTGAGGAGTTGGAATATGCGATAAAGTCGTATGATTGGAATCTTCTTGAAGATCCATCGGAAGACTACGACCTTCTCTCCAAAGGACTGTTGAAATGTGCTAGCAGCTCTTGCGAAGCCACATCGCCGTCTGCTTCAAGATTCAACGCACATGCGATTAAACTCTTAGAGCAAAGAAGAGCTGTTAAACTGGATCCTAATGCTTCTCATCTGGAAAAAGTCACCATCTCAAAGGCCTGTCGAATTGCAGTGAAGGAGTCCATTCAAGCCTACAGAAGATTGAAGCTGTTAGAAGCGGCTGGGAAAGGTTCAAGCATAAAGCGCTGCAAACGAGATCTCTGCGATCAGAAGGCAATAATGTCAGCCCTCGTGGATAAGGATGGAACAACGCAAACGTCTCGAAGAGCGATGGAGGCCATCGTTCAGGAATTCTACACAGATCTGTTCCGTTCTTCCATCACTGTCCCGAAATGCTTGATGCCACCAGCTGAGGAAGTACCTCCCATTCTGGAATCAGAAGTTGCTCATGCTATCAGAAGGATGAAGCTGGGCACTGCTCCCGGACCGGACGGCATTTCTGCTGATCTCCTCCGTGCGGGTGGCAGTGCCGTCTGCTCACTTCTTGCCAAGCACTTCAACCACTACCTTCGACTTGGTAGGATTCCGGACTCATGGAAGGAGTCGAAAACAGTTTTAATCTTCAAAAAAGGTCAGCAGGAGGATATCAACAACTATCGACCCATCAGTCTTCTCTCGGTTGTGTACAAGATCTTCACCAAGATACTGCTTAACCGCATGGAGCGTTGCTTGGATGAATATCAGCCAGTGGAGCAAGCAGGATTTCGCAAGGATTTCTCCTGCATGGACCATATTCAGACTGTCTCACAGCTCATCGAAAGGAGCCGCGAATACCACCTCCCACTTGTTCTTGTCTTCGTGGATTATCGGAAAGCGTTCGACTCTGTGGAAATCAACGCCATTCTGAACGCCCTTGTGCACGCTGGTATACCATCGCCCTACATCCGACTTCTCGACGAATGCTTCTCGAACACATCGACTACCATCCAGCTGTTCGATCGAAAGCTTAAAATTCCTATCGGGAAAGGAGTACGGCAGGGAGACACGATTTCTCCCAAGCTATTCACAGCGGCACTTCAGGATGCCATGAAAGACTTGAACTGGGACGATAAAGGCTACCTTGTCGACACTAAACGGATCAGCAACCTTCGCTTCGCCGACGATATTGTTCTGATCTTTACCAGCACGGCAGAAGCCGAGGAAATGCTGAACGAGCTCAATGTGGCAGGTATGAAGATTGGATTGGACATGAATATGTCCAAGACACAATTTATGGTCAACCAGTGGTGTGACACGGGACTCGTAAGGTTAAATGGAGTCGCTCTGCAACAGGTCGACTCCTACGTCTATCTGGGAAGAGAGCTGAACATGGATAACGACCTCGCTCCTGAAATCGCCCGCAGGAGACGAGCAGCATGGGCAGCCTTCAGTTCGATTCGCGAAGTCACCGATCAGGTCAAGGATCCCGGCCTCAGGGCCTCGATATTCAACGCCTCTGTACTGCCTGCGATGTGTTACGCGACGGAAACCTGGCCCCACAACAAGACAATCGCCAGAGCGATGCAAACTACGCATCGTGCACTGGAGAGATGTCTTCTAAGGACAAGCCTTCGTCAGCAATGGCAAGAAGGCCTACGAAGCTCGGAGCTACGGGAGAAGTCGCAATTAGCAGACCCGCTGCAGTACATGAAGAAGTCCAAATATCGCTGGGCCGGACACCTGCTTCGACGAAAGGACGACAGATGGATTCTCCGTGTCACAGAATGTCTCCCGAGAGACCATAAGAGACCACTGGGACGACCGCCAACGCGATGGGCAGACTCATTCTCAAGATCTTTCAGAGAGCGGAGTCTGCCTCACTGGATGCAAGCAGCCAGAGATCGAGCGGTCTGGAAGAGTTGTGGTCCCCGCTGAGAAGACCTCCAGCCGACAAAGGACCATCAAAGTATCAAAGTATCAAAGTAAGTATTTACTTATTTGTGCACGACAAGGTGAGCTTATAATGAAAGCATAAGCAAGTACAAATTCAACAAGACCCACAAATAGCAAACACAAAGAGGAAAAATCTCTAAGAAATAAGCTCAAGAGTAAAAGCAGTGCACTAGTCATCGGTTCTCCAGACGTCAACGAAAAAAGGAGAAGTTTAATTAATAAATTTCGGTCAGCTATTTAGGGGCTACTTTTGCTTGTGCGCATTCTAGTTTGTTTCATTGCAGTTTTGTCTTAACCTGTTTTATACAGAGTATTCCAATAAATAAATAAACAAAAATAATTGTTAATTCAAAAGTGTTTAATGAAACACGGCTGGCATACCGCTTGCCCAACTCGTTCTTTGGTCCCTTCCAGCGTGACTGACAACGTGGCTCACTTATTGAACGAATCGTATAGAGCAAGATATGTATGTCTAGGAAGGGAGGAGAAGTATGATAAAGAATTCTAAGCTGGATGATGATTACGCTACTATGCTTTACTCTCTAGAACGGCACTATTTATTTATATCTATGCCACCAGCTAAGAGATAAATTTTTGTATGGTGGAAATTTATGTTTGAAATGTTTCTAGAAAATAGAAAAACAGATGTTTCAGTGAACATATAAGACTTAACACATTGCAGACAATGTCGCTCAATGGTGCGCGACGGCATATTATTCTATCAAGAATGATAGCGGGTCCATCTAAACTTCGTCCAGAGAGGTCACTCAGGATGCCGACCACGATGCCGATGTCCTCTTCGACGATTACGGCCGATCTCCTTCTTAATAGATGGTCGTGTCAGGGCAACCGATTTTTTATTTTAGCAACTCAGTTGGTGAACACACTGTTCGAAATTTTATGAAAATTTTATTTTTTCAGGAAAAACAATGGATTAAAATTTGTGCTAAAGGGCAGGTCACGCGGTACAAGATGCTTTGTCATGTAAGGGCGGCTCTCATGCATCCCTGGCCAGGAACATGTAAGTAACCAAACATCCGCCGTGGCTCAAATAACTGAACCCGTGCCCCAGTCCTCCGCGCGCCGGAGGTGGACTTCTACGACGTCGGTTGCATCCACCTCCGGCAAGAGGCCATTTAATGTAAGTGTAATGTGTTTTAATGAGTTAAACCATCAGGACGTCATTGGAATCGGACTACCGGAAACCCCCTTCCACCACGGCACGGAAACTGCCTATTCGTCTGCATTTATAACTATCGTACGATCGCATCTGAGCAAGATTTTCGAACACTGCTTTACAGTAGCCGCAACATCAAATAGGACGTTATCGCCCTGCAGGAAACGAAAGGCAGAACGGAGACCATAAGAAGGACCGACCACAACGAGCTTCTCATTATCGGAGCAAAGGTGGACAGAAAGAATATTGGCTGAGTTGGATTCCTCGTCAATTCGACAGTGCACCACCTAGTAGACTCTTACAAGATCATCAGTCCGCGAGTAGCTGTTCTTCGTCTGGAAACCAAAGATCAAGGAACCATCTCCATCATAAATGGATATGCTCCAACATCTGCGGCCACAGATGAAGAAAAGGAGGAATTCTACAAGCTGCTCGAAAGGACTGTCAACGACGAGAAGAGCTACTACAAAGTTGTCGTTGGTGACTTTAACGCTATCGTCGGTACGAATGATCACGACGAATGGAGGCTAGGACCACATGGAACTTCCTCAGGGAACGAAAACGGAGAGCACCTGATAGACTTCCTATCCGTGCGCCGTGTCTTCCATGGAAATTCTATGTTTAAGAAACCTTCAAATCGACCTGGGAAAGCCCAAATGGAGAAACGCGTTCGGAGATTGACCATGTTCTTACAAACAGACGCTGGAGTCTGTTCGATGTCTTCGTGCTGCCTTCACTTGACACCGGCTCGGATCACCGTCTTGTCCGTGCAAAGCTGGCACTCAAAAAGAGGATCTTCAAGCGTGACACTCATAAACCGGCACCGGTGAGGACCCCACATTAAAGTCTGAAAAGTTGGAATATGCAATAATGATTGGAATCTTCTTGAAGGTCCATCGGAAGACTACGACCTTCTCTTCAAAGGACTGTTGAAATGTGCTAGCAGCTATTGCGAAGCTATATCACCGTCTGCTTCAAGACTCAACGCACATGCGATTAAGCTCTTGGAGCAAAGAAGAGCTGTTAAACTGGATCCTAATGCTTCCCATCTGGAAAAAGTCACCATCTCGAAGGCCTGTCAAATTGCAGTGAAGGAGTCCATTCAAGCCTACAGAAGATTGAAGCTGTTAGAAGCCGCCGGGAAAGGTTCAAGCATAAAGCGCTGCAAACGAGATCTCTGCGACCAAAAGGCAATAATGTCAGCCCTTGTGGATAAGGATGGAACAACGCAAACGTCTCGAAGAGCGATGGAGACCATCGTTCAGGAATTCTACACAGATCTGTTTCGTTCTTCCAGCACTGTCCCGAAATGCTTGATGCCACCAGCTGAGGAAGTACCTCCCATTCTGGGATCAGAAATTGCTCATGCCATCAGAAGGATGAAGCAAGGCACTGCTCCCGGACCGGACGGCATTTCTGCTGACCTCCTTCGTGCGGGTGGCAGTGCCCTCTGCTCACTTCTTGCCAAGCACTTCAACCACTACCTTCGACTTGGTAGGATTCCAGACTCATGGAAGGAGTCGAAAACAGTTCTAATCTTCAAAAAGGTCAGCAGGAGGATATCAACAACTGTCAACCCATCAGTCTTCTCTCGGTTGTATACAAGATCTTCACCAAGATACTGCTCAGTCGTATGGAGCGTTGCTTGGATGAGTATCAGCCAGTGGAGCAAGCGGGGTTTCGCAAGGATTTCTCCTGTATGGACCATATTCAGACTGTCTCACAACTCATCGAAAGGAGCCACGAATACCACATCCCACTTGTCCTTGTCTTCGTGGATTACAGGAAAGCGTTAGACTCTGTGGAAATCAACGCCATTCTGAACGCGCTTGTGCATGGTGGTATACCATCGCCCTACATCCGACTTCTCGACGAATGCTTCTCGAATACATCGACCACCATCAGTTGTTCGATCGAAAGCTTAAGATTCCTATCGGGAAAGGAGTACGGCAGGGAGACACGATTTCTCCTAAGCTATTCGCAGCGGCACTTCAGGATGCCATGAAGGACTTGAACTGGGACGATAAAGGCTACCTTGTCGACGGTAAACGGATCACCAACTTTCGCTCCGCCGACGATATTGTTCTCATCTCTACCAGCACGGCAGAAGTCGAGGAAATGCTGAACGAGCTCAATGTGGCGGGTATGAAGATTGGATTGGACATGTCTAAAACGCAATTTATGGTCAACCAGTGGTGTGACACGGGACTCGTAAGGTTAAATAAAGTCGCTCTGCAACAGGTCGACGCCTACGTCTATCTGGGAAGAGAGCTGAACATGGATAACGACCTCGCTCCTGAAATCTCCCACAGAAGACGCGCAGCATGGGCAGCCTTCAGTTCGATTCGCGAAGTCACCGATTAGGTCAAGGATGCCGGCCTCAGGGCCTCGATATTCAACGCCTCTGTACTGCCTGCGATGTGTTACGCGACGGGAACCTGGCCCGACAGCAAGTCAATGCAAACTACGCATCGTGCACTGAAGAGAAGTCTTCTGAGGACAAGCCTTCGTCAGCAATGTCAAGAAGGCCTACGAAGCTCGGAGCTACGGGAGAAGTCACAATTAGCAGACCCGCTGCAGTACATGAAGAAGTCCAAATAGCGCTGGGCCGGACATCTGCTTCGACGAAAGGACGATAGATGGAGTCTCCGTGTCACAGAATGGCTCCCGAGAGACCATAAGAGACCACTGGGACGACCGCCAACGCGATGGGCAGACTCATTCTCAAGATCTTTCAGAGAGCGGAGTATGCCTCACTCGATGCAAGCTGCCAGAGATCGAGCTGTCTGGAGGAGTTGTGGTCCCCGCTGGGAAGACCTCCAGCCGACAAAAGGACCATCAAAGTATCAAAGTAAGTAAGTTAAAGGGCAGGAAGGCGACCATTTTTTAACATAAAAACGAGGTTGCGCCATGCCCTCTTCCAAGAGCTCGCGATTTTGATTCGATTGATAGTAGAATTTCTGTTCGCATGGAGTTTGACACCTGTAAACGACACAACGAAAAGCACTTTACTATGATGGTTAATGTAAGTGGCACTCACACTATTAATCGAATAAAAGTTGCGGCGACATTTTGGAGTGCATGGTGCGACCTGATCTTTCAACGCCTTTTAATTGCTTGTGTTTTATGCCAAGTTTTAGATTAATATTTTTTTCTAAATTAAAAATTAAATAATAATAAATATAAAAATAATAATAAATAAAAATAAAATATAAAATTATGGGGGAAAGGGTAACCGACCGTAACTGTTGAGACTAACATTAGCATCACGTTTGGCTTCCAAAATGTACCATTGGACGAAGTCTGGATCACCATATGTCGCGTCACATTGGTGCGACGCGCTTTGTCCCACGCGTCACGCACACAAAAATCGCTCTCGTCGACATCGTGTTAAGATTTGTTTAAAATATAATTATCGGGTCGCATTCCGTCTGGCCCAATAGCTTTGAGCGTAGTAAGCACCCTTCTAAAAGTTCCTGTCTTCTACATCAGCCACATAATGCTTGAGCAAAAATGCAAAACATAAAGGTGTGCATTGTATAGCTCTTTGGGACGCATCACGCATTTTGCTTCTGGAAAAGGGGGTGATAGTGGAGCTGATTGCACCACAAGCCCCTTCGCACAACAACACTGCATCAATTCTATGGTGCGCCTTTGAAGTCGTAGCTTTTAAAAACTGACACCTGCATCCATCGATCAGCGATTGCATGAACTGTTGGAAGTGCTTTCTGGCCGCCGAATGCCACATCGGAACGTTCTGAAACAACAGCAGCGTATAGCGGAAAGGGCAACCTGAAGTCAACGCTGATTAGCTTTAGCCACGAGCAAAAGCCTTGCTCACCCCGAAGACCGTCAGCCTCTGAAACTCCTCCAAATCGGCTTTGGTCAAACCAGATGAAGCATTGACAGGAACGACTGCAAAAGGTAGGCGAATCGGTCATCTGAATGAATGTGAAGAACAGCTCCAGGTGAAGGATCCTACCTCTGATCTCTTTAGCAAAAGTGACATCCTTGTCGGGATCTTCACTCGTTTGAACCAGCACTACCGTCACGTCATGCCCGGCTTTGGCTAGCGTTTCAGAAACTCGCTTGTTGTATCCAACCTAAAACGACTGATGGTTTCAGATCATGTCGATGGTACCATCTCTAAAATGTTAAGTGATAACCACCAGGGGCCGGATTCATCAACGACTTACGTAACTTTAACGGAGAATTGTAAGCGAAAAGCTCAGATAACGCGACTTATCAAGCGATATGGAGAGCGATAAGCCGCGTTATCTGAGCTTTTCGCTTCTCCGTTAAAGTTACAAAAGTCGTTGACGAATCTGGCCCCAGAGTTGTGCACATTTATCGGTTAAGGATCTAACGAATGTAACGAATTAAGGGCGTTTTAGTTGAAATCGGGCATAACGACTTGACAGATATTTTCAGAATTTTAGCGAAATTTTTAACGGACGGTATTCTCAACAACTTTATCCTTTTCTAACTTACGATTAGTCTTCACTAATATTGCAGTCCTTACCCTTCCGATTGGGACTTCTCCTGAAAAACTTTAGAAATCAGCAAGAATAAACGAAAACAATCCTTCTGGCACAGCCGTAAATCGCGAGAGAGCATCGCGTTCCAATACCCATCTCTCTGGCTTCAATCTTTGAGCTTGTTCCAGTCAAGCAGGAGGAGGGAGTCCCTTTTATTTTTATTTAAATGCTATTTTTCACATCTATTATGGCGCACATGAATTTGTAAAAGAAATGCATTTAGTAGCTAGAAAAGTTCCTCGCCGAACAGTCAAGCACTTCGACAAATCTGTCGACTAGCTGTAAAATACTTTTCTGGCCCTCTCGTAAGATCTGCCCACCTCCACTTGGGGCTACTTATCCCAAAATATTTTTACTCGCCACCAATAACAATCGAATGTTTTTCCCGCTATTTGCGATTTACGAAAAACGCTCAAACAGAATTTTTGAAAAACCGGCAGCCCGACAGGAGGTACATCGCTGTTCTGCGGGCCGGAAACTTTTGTTTTGTGTGTCAAAGGTTTTCTAAAGCAACCGTTAGCCTCTCGGTGAAGCCTAGTGCGTTTTGTGTGGGTGAGCAAGGGTGATGAGAGGAAGATTGCACGCCTCACGGCAGGGGGCGAGTGTACCTCCTGACCGTCCCCCTGAAAAACCGCTTTTCTTGAACGTTATTATTCCACGGATAGGCGTTTAACTGTATTTTTACTAGTTCGTTCGGTGCGAATAGACTCTGGGAGGTCACTTGTAGGACAGCTCTATACACTGAACTTTCCGTGTAATTCGACTTTCATGTGCTTTCTTGCCAAGGCAAAAACCCATTAGATACTAACCCTGGTAAGTTACGCGGTTCTTTCTGTACTTAGCAGTAGCTCGCAGCTAATTGCATGTTTTAACGAAATTTAACAATTTACCGGAAATTCAACGAAAATTGTCCGTTAAAAATCGTTAAAGGAATTTAACGTTCAGAACTTTGTGTGCAGCCCTGGTAGCAACGTGAGTGGTTCTTTAACTGCAATAAACCGGTGTCGCTCCACCGTCAAAACTGATCTTCCTTTTGATGTGGCTTGGGACGCGTAGTAGCACGGGTAGAAGAGACGGCGGCCGTCGTGAGCACCATTAATCGAGGTTCTTTCCCTGGATCCACCAGGGTTACCAGACCTGGGCGAGAAGAGTAATGCAAAGACTTGCCCATCGGGCCGCCAATGCCAGGAACCACTCAAAAGAAACTACCTTTTTCATGAGCAATGGGTGAGTTGAGAATGTTCCGAAACTTCGTGCATCTCAGAGTTGCTTATAAATTTTGAAAACGCATCGTAAACAGCTATTCAATTTATTCAAACCGACGAGCTGCAGACTGATCCATGCATTAAAGACGGCCTTTTTCAAGCCGAAATGGATATGGATGGTTGTTACTTGTTTGGAGCGCGTGATAGCACAATCGGAGGAGGCGACGGCTGCCACCTACACCTCCATTCTATGTTAATACTTCGGATATTCTTCATGGAACGAATATTCACACCTTCAGTAGATTTTATGTACAGCAAGTCAATTCATCTCTAATATCATGTTTCGAGGTGATGGCAATAGAAGCGATTATACTATGATTGGGATTGGATTATTATTACAATAGATTACTGTACTCGACATGATCTTTCATTTTTGTTCCAAATTCGATCCTCGCCTCCAAAAGAATGTTTCCCATTTCAGGATGCTAGAAAACCCGGAAACAATGTGCTAATCATTTTTTAAACTTCTGCAGTAGAATAAAGGATACAGGAGGGCGTTTTTCCATCTACCTTTCGAGTGCGTCGTAAAGTTCACTACTGTTTTTATTTAACGCCAGGATAAGTGTCAGGAAATATTCTTTTTTTAATAAGAAAAAAAACAAGCAGATCATTATGTCGGATTGTTTTCACACTTTCACAAAATTTCTTTATCGAAATTGCTTTCATTATGATGCCTCAGATCACCAGTACTAGTTTTGTATTCACTACTCTCGTTCAGTTAGCGAAGGGTAATAATAGCAAAAGTCAAAAAAAAATGAAAGCGAGACAAAACATTCAGACCAATTCAGCTACCGTTCGAATGACTTTTAAAATTACCCATTTATGCTTCGAAGCTAAATAGAGCAGAAATTCCTGAACTTAATCGTTACTGTTAAAGCCAATTCTAGTCGGCTCATGAATTTCTCTTGCTCTCATTAAACACACGGTAATAATGTCATCTATGTGAACACTTAGCAATCTGAATTAAAAAAAGGTGGTTTACTGCGTAAAACGTGCCCGAATTCTTTGCTTTACTTAACCTAGGAGCACCAGCAGGTACGATAGTAAAGCTTCAGACTCACCTGGCTGTTGGAGATATCCGGTGCAAACAGTACGATCTTGTAGGCTGAACTAACAGCTGCAAGTATCAGTAACCCGTAGAAAGCAGTAGTCATTTGGACTCGGTCGAAGGTCTCAGTCCACGATGATGCAAATGGAAAGAAGACTGTGAAATTTGGGTGCCGCTACAAAACGGACTGACAGAATGGTGTTGGCGGACTGATAAAAAGGCTTCGCTTCGGTTCGCCTTATATGCGATAACGGCGCGATCCCTAGCGCAACAGAGAACAAGATCGTCGCCCCTCTCCTCTTTCGTAACATTTCCGGTGATGTTCTACGCGATGCTGCAGTGGTAATCCTTCGATGGTTCCAGACCTTCGACAAAAAGGGTTCGGTTCGAGCCGTCTATAATACTCTGTGACGTCTAATAACACAACGAGCCTTGACGCAACGGACTTTCGTCATTGAAGTCGCCCTTTTGCATCATGGACAGTTGCGTTTGATCGAGACTACAGTCGGCACCGAGTATTGTTGTGCTCCCGCAAAATTTTCGAATATTCGAATGGTTTCGAATACCCGCATATTTCGAGCATTCGAATTTCGAATACATTCGAAAAACGCGATTTTATAAACATTCGAATTCGAAAAACGCGAGAACATTCGAATTCGAATAAAAGGATAAAGGATAATGGACGGCGTTACTCAATCCCTTCTGGGATGCGCCAGCGCATTCTACTTCTACGGGATGACGTGAAGGCGACATGAATGCGTATTTGGACATTCAATGACTTGCGCTGGCTAGCCGATGAACAAGTCAGCGCTTTACCCTTCCCAGACAAGTCTATTACCAATTCACCGACCCCGAAGGGATGGAAGGCTTGGTTGGCCTGGGCGGGAAATTCGAACCAGGAACCTGGTATCGGGTGCACGCGGCAGTCGCGCCTCCTCCGACCGCGACTGAATTCGAATACATTCGAAAAACGCGATTTTTTGAACATTCGAATTCGAATACATTCGAAAAATTCGATTTTTTAAAACAATCGAATTCGATTATTCGAATATTTTCGAATGGAACACTGGGTTACAGAAAGGAAAAAAAAACATAGCTAATGCTTTGGTGGCAATGACCAATAGACGGTTTACCCTGACGTAGTACATTCGTTTGCAAAGCGTTTAACGAAGTTTTAATGGAGTGATCTTTCCACCGAATCCTTCTATGCCGGAAAGGATGAAATATATTACGGGTCATCAAACCAAACAACATGTCCTTCAAAAGTTTGGTTCTGTTTCCTGGTCGACTGATAAATATATTCCAAAGGCCATACCTTACCTTAGCCCAATAAAGGGCAAGGTCGCACGGGATATAGCAGGTGATCGTGAAGCGCTTACCTTTGTTTAGAATTACTGGGGGTTACATATGGGCGACCCACTTTTCGGCTTACCATGGGGCCCCATAGCAAGGAACCCCTGGAAACTCTCAATGAAACTATTTGCTTCATCGGAGACCAAGGTCATCATGATGGAGATCTTCGAAACCGGAAGCTGCCATCTGCTTCACCGTTTTATTCACATTACCTAAGAAACATGAAGTGTACATAAGAAGGAGCTTAGAGTTATGCGTATCCCTGAGAAGTTCTTGAGTGTTGTTTGTGTATTATTTTTGATGGCATCGGAGAGTGCGGAAACTTTATAGGTCTAAATGATCTCCGTAATTTAGAAAAGTGGTCGTCGAATAGATGTGTATAATATAATAGCTGCCTTTTCTACAGTGCTTACCTAACAATTGTTCAAGCCGGAAACTTGGCCGCAGTTGACCCCACTCCCAACAAAGTCAGACCCATAGTCAGCCGGGCGTACTACCGACGAATAAAATAGCATGACCTGTTTCTTTTAAGTTTCTTTTAAGTTTCCTCAATGAGCGCCTCCGCGCAATAAATTTCAGCACCACCCTTTTCATGGAACCGCAAACTTTAGTGCTCTTTTTCTCTCCGCGTTTCAAAGTTTCAATACTTCACAATAAGAGCCATTTTCTTGCTCCACAGTCTGCGCCATGCAACAGATTGGGTTTTGACAGCTGATAGATCCTAGGAGCACATATGCTGCGCAAAAAGGGAAAGTTTGTTGTAATTACCATACTATACAATAAAGCGTTAAGAGCTACTGATCGGCGCCGCGAGGAAATTAGCCATAGAATAGGTGAGAAATCGGAGAAAGTTAGTCATAAAACAGCGAAAAATATTCAAAGGTCTTCTACGTGCTTAAGTATTCAGAAGACGTGCCGAAGGCGTCGTCGAACGTGTCTGGGGATCCAGAAAACGTACCGCGCTCGTCACCCGACGTGCATGTCGATTCAGAAGACGTACCGTTCAACGTGATATCGCCGACCTTTACATAACCGTCCGAAGATGATGCCGATTTTGAGATGAGTAGTGGCGGTGGGGGGGGGGGGGGGGGGGAGGTTCTGGATGGCTTCATATCGCGAAACTACTCATGTGATCTTAAGGAACGCAGAGCAGGGTTGGAACATAACAAGATTCTTAAATATTGTCTTTTGTACTGCTAGGGAGGAAAGAAAGCAGAATGAGCAGAGCAACTGGCTTGATGTGATTGTCCTTAGCATTACCTTAGTGATACCGCAACATCGCGCGAAGCGCGCAAGTGCGAGGCACGCCGATAGGCGTGACGGATATATATTATAGGCACCAATATTTTTGCCATTGCTTTACATCAAGGACTGAAGAACAGTGGTGTCGCGTTTTTGCTGTCCTGCCGATATTTGGACAACAACATATCCTATGTGCGACATTAGGTGAAATGGACAAGTACTCTCGGGTTATAGATAGCCAATCCAGGACCAAGAAGAGCATTACCGAGAATCATTGAGTGATCTGACTACTTCTTGTCGATGTCTAAGACCACCTGAACGAAGCAAGTGTGTTACTAAGAGATAATTAAAACCCAACAAACAGAAGCAGCGTTTCATAGCTAAACCTTGCGATTAGATGTAATCATGCTTCTGCGCCTTATAGGATTGCAAGGAAGATCAATCGTGAGCGGCCTAACCTCTCCCCTCCTTGTATTGGTTGTCCTAACAAGTCCCCAAGAGTGTGTAGATCAGCGGTTGAACCACTTGTTAGTAGATTCAGGTTTTAGTTACGCGTCTGAACAATAGCCGAAAAGCTCCAACCTATTAGGTGCTTGATGGATTAGATGGCAATGTCCGAATCGTTGAGTAATTTTGGCGTGTAAAAACGGTGATGGTCGGAATGTTAGGAAACTCAGTAAAGACTGGTCAACGTTACGACCTCGCTTGGCACAGAAGCACATAAAAGAAACTACATCCATTCCATAAACATTCGCTCCATCCAAATTGGCAGAAAGGCAGACCTAAAAAACATTTTGCATGGGCGTGTACACGGAAGGAAAAGGCAATGCCTCACGGAAATGGTCCCGAGATAGTTGCTTTGAATGATCACGCTGTCTATAAGTGTTCACCCCGATGCAAAGGAGAGCGGTTCGAAAAGGAAAGCCTACCCTTGTTTCGAAAAACCTCTTCATAGCGTCCTTTGTCTCTTATGGAGTTAGCACCTCTAATCGGACGGGTCTGAGCAGTTGTAAAATCCGGTTGTTGTAATTGATCTATCACCTAGAAATCTTATATCCGCCTATATTATCGTCCCTACTGTACCCCGACTATATGGTTTACTGCTCAGGTAATAGTGAATGCAACTGCATCGCATAGCGATTCTGATCTGCCAACCCTCGGGCAGCGAACATACCATAGAAACAAGGCGGCCTTTGCACTTTAGGATTAAAAAGCAACTTGATGTGAAAAGAAAGCCTAGAAAGGCTACGATATGATCACAGGACCTCGCAGTGAAGGTTGGAAATTTGGAGCGCGAAGGTCAATACTTGGTGCACAAAACCCTTAGGCCTATGTTATACGTCGTTGTTGTCGGCAGCAGTATAGAGCGCACTGCGTAGCACCCGCTCAACACTGTCACCGACGTCGCCGACAACAGCGTCGCCGAAGAATAACATAGCCCTTAATATTTTCGGATCTATACTAGAGGTCCCCTATAGAGAACAAGAGATCAGGCAAAGTTCAATGGTGCAAAGATGAGGACGAAGATCAAGATTAGTCGTAGGCAGTGTCAAACAGAAAATGGTTCCTGAGGTCCAATAGGAATAGTTCGAATACGAATAAAAGTGTATGCCCTTCTGTGAATAAAGCTGAAGGTTCAGCTTCTGATTCAGCCGTGCTTCTTGTTTCCTGCGTGGTGTTGTGGAAGAGGGATCAGGAGACTCATCATATATGGAGTGAAAGGGAGACTACGTGCGTACAATTTCTGGGCCTTCAGTGCAAAATATCCATACATCGGCTTCGCAAAACAATACAGTTCCTAACTTGCCTATTTGAATGACATCCATTGAACATTCGAATAATTGTGTGTTTTTGGCAATTTTCGAATATTCGAATGGTTTCGAATACCCGCAATTTTCGAGCATTCGAATTTCGAATATATTCGAAAAACGCCATTTTTTTTGAACATTCTAGTTCGGATACATTCGAAAACGCGATTTTTTGAACACACGAATTCGAATACATTCGAAAAACGCGATTTTTTGAACAATCGAATTCGAATATTCAAATTCGAATGAAAAATACCTATTTAAATAGGTCATTCGAGCGCAACTATAGCACCGAGTCAGTTTTTCTGCTGATCAAGAACACCACGGTGAAGAATGAACACAACTGTAGGTCCACCCTAGTGTTATCCCACACCACTCCGCTTGAGCATTCGAAGGTTGCCGTTTTTACCTTCACTCTTGCCATGTGGAAAAACCCCGTCGCGCGCATTCGTACAAAATTTGGACTCACAATATTTTTCAAGCTCTTATGATAACGCTTTTTGACCGATTTTTTTCCTTAATCATCTCTGCACATTAGCAGCATACCGTACAATGATTAGAATCTGAGTCGATCCATACACGTACCATACAAACGTCAAATTCGACCTTTTTCAAAGCAAAGGGAGTTTTCCTAAGCAAGATGACGCCTCTGAATTTCAAATTAAAACGAGCTTCTCTACGTCACACTAGAGACTGTGTAAAAAGTTATTATATTTATATTTTTTGTCAGGCAAAAGTTTAATAATACAAAGTGATTACCGAGTCTTTAACGAAAGCAAGAGAAATTTATCCGTCGATTAGAATTTGCTTTCATATAATTGATCGAGTTAAAGAATTTCGCTTAGATTTAGCTTCATTTATGCCTTTCCTCGGTAGTGTTTAGGCAGCATTACAAAGCAGATGCTGCATTCCTGGATTTCCACGACTTCATTGGTCAGAAGTCCAGTCACGGTGTACCTATGAAATCCCACAGGCCGCTTTTTCCATTCCCTGATTAGTGCCAGCATCATTTTCATTAGCGTCTGTCCCGCTTGGTGGCGGGTCCGCTCTTCTGGTGTGGTGACGCCAATTCTCCCGATCAAATGCTTGATCAGGATGTACACCAGCTATGTTTAAGTCCACGTGCAACGTATCTAGCCAACCTTGCTTCGGGCGTCCTCTGGGCCGCTTTCCAGGGACTTCAAAGTTCAGACCAATCTTACGGACGGTGTCGTCGCTAGCGCGAAGGACTTGGCCGTACCATCGAAGACGAGCTTCGCGGAACTTGTCGGATATCGGGGCGACACCGAACCCCTGTATGGTGTCATTGCTAACGTGGTCCAAACGCGTAACTCCAGCCGTCTACCGTAGCATTTTCGTCTCCATTACACTGAGGCGGTTCTCAATTTCCTTAGTCACGGGCCAGCACTCAGCACCGTACGTCGCTACTGGGCGGACGACTGTTCTATAAACCTTCGATTTGAGGTGCTCAGATATGGTCTTGTCGCAAAGCACTCCAATCAACGAGCGCCATTTGGAACAGGCTGCTCTCACACGCGTATTCACCTCCAACTTCAGGCCGCCATCGGACGTGTCTGTTGATCCAAGATACTTGAAAGATGTAACTCGTGGGAGCTCAGTACCGCTGATCTTAATAGATCCGTGCTCGTTCACATCCGTCGTCAAGTATTCCGTCTTGTTGACGTTTAGCTTGAGACCAAACAATGCCTAGCGATCGCACCACGCCTGTGCCTGACGCTCGAGTTCGGTTTTGTCTTCACATGCAAGAATGACGTTGTCAGCATAAGGCAGCGTACAAGGTGCCGCCATCTGAAGATCTCGTGAGATCGCATCCATCACGACCACGAAAAGCAGTGGGGATAGCGCGGATCCCTGGTGCACCTCTACAGAGATGGGAAATTCCATCGAGGCCCGCTGGCGCTCGCACTCAACTCCTTGGGCAAAGGTACAGAATGCGCACTCACTAAATATGCTCTTCAGGGATGCCATGTTGTCGCAACACGTACCATATATCTCGTGGAACGCGGTCGAAGGCCTTCTCCAAGTCCAGGAAGGGGAAATGCACTAGTTCCTGTTTCTCGCGGTGCTTCCCTACCAGAAGACGAACGGCGTGAATGGCATCAACGGTGCCTTCAGTTTTACACAGACTACACAGATCTTAATGTGAAGCCACACTTAGTCGATTAAGCTATTCAAATGCTGTGAGGCGCGTTTTCTGATAGTGACTGACATGTGGCACTTGTCAAAAAAGGGAACCAGCAACATGATCATAGGACGATGACTACCTGCTGCAATTATAATTTCTTCTGCACAATTGCTCCGTCACACCTATCGGCGTCCCTCGCACTTTCGCGCTTCGGGCGATGTTGCAGTGTCACTAAGCTAAGGACAATCACATCGAGCTAGCTGCTCTACTTGTACAGCTTTTTCCCTTCTCTAGGAGTACAAAAGGTTTGCAGTACGTACACCGTACTGTATGACAGGGTGATCCATTGGCCCCTCACTACTGGTCCTCCCTAAGGCCCCTGTTATACTCCCGCGGGAGCTTCCGCGGATGGGCGGAAATCGCGTCGGAACCCCGCGCCGGGCCACTAGTCGTGGCCGCCACGCCCGCCATCCGCGGATCGCCGCCGACAGACGACGAGAAGGGTGTTATACTTCCCGCCCGCGGAAGGGCAGCCTCCGGAAGGGCAGCCTCCGGAAGGGCAGCGGAGTTCGGCGCGGGAAACGCGCTCCGATGCGACGCTAGCCGCTTCGGGACGACGACGACCGTCCGCGGTGCACCGCCCGTCCGCGGACGCTCCGCGGAAGCTCCCGCGGGAGTATAACAGGGGCCTAAGTGAAACGGTCCCCATTACTGGTACTGGTCTTCTTGAAGATCCCCCTTAGCGGACGACGTCTTCAGCACGCCTTCTTAATCCCCGTGTGCATTGGACGACGTCTTCGGCACGTCTACCTGAATCCCAAACACGTAGAAGATTAAGTCTGGGTATTATCTGCTATTTTCGCGCCCCGTAATTTGATTAGTATCGATTGAAGGTGATCGATTTTGCAAAAACAAACTTCAGATTCGTGTTCAGCGACCTCGGTTGCCCCAGGGCTGAAGTTCCCAGGAAGGGAGAAGACGTCTGGGTATTTTTCGCTATTTTCGTGCCGTATTTTCCCCCATTTTCCCCCGAATTTTTCCCCGATTTTCCCCTATTTTTTGACTAATTTCTACAGCCGATCGATAGTATGACTAAGCGCTTGGCGCGTTAATATTTATATTGAAGGATTAGTCTTACAGAACGAACGCAAGGCTTCTAGCTCATTCCAGAATGACATTTTTGTTAACTGATCCTAATGAATTATTGCAGGTATAGTTCAAAAAGAGAAAAAGGGGCGCGTCTGGGGCAGTCGGAGGAGGTGCCGGCTGTCGCGTGCGCCCGATACCAGGTTCCTGGGTCGGTCTTCCCGACCGGGCTAACCAAGCCTTCCATCCCTCCGGGGTCGATGAATTGGTACTAGACTTGTCTGGGAAGGCTAAAGAGCTGATTTATATATCGGCTGGCTGCAACAAAAGTCATTGTGTGGCCAAATACGCATTCAAATAGCCTCCATGGCACCGAACCGCAGAAGTAGAATGCTTGGCGCATGTCAAAAGAGATGGAATAAAGCCGTCCTTTACCCTTTATCCGTTATCATAATTCTAGGCCATTGCCACGCCTCTTACACTTTCCGAAACTCTCATTGGAACCATGACACTTCTTGTGACAAAGAACATCGGAACACATATATTGAGAAAATTTGGAGCACAAGTACTTTTAACCTCTTCCAAAATTGGATTTGATCGTATTGTTTTAATATGAACAATCTGAGAAACTTAGAAGAAAAGAAAAGACTGGGAAAAGGGCTCTCCACCACCACCATCTGGAAATTGTAAATGGCATGGCAAAAGCCGAATTTCCATTTCGTCTGGTGGTCTCACTCCCAATCTCACGATGAGTACTGAGCAGGGGTGTGCGTTAATACTATTTACGATTTTACGATTTACGGCTATTTTGTAGAATTTTTTTACGATTTACGACATTTTGAGTCGCAAATCGGAAATTTTCGTAAACGTCATCTTTGATTAACAACCAGCTGACGTCCAAATCTGTGTGGACCAGGATATGAAGATTTGCCCACTCTAATGGTCTACTCTCATAGCCATAATTCATCACTCACTTTCGAATTGTTTCTTGATGCTCTAATGTGCTACTGTGGCAGAAGATACTGTCCTGTGCACAGGTTTTTCGAAACCAACTTATCAGTTTCTTACAGAAAGAGAGACGAGTAATCTTTGATCCACGTCCTGGTAATAACTTCTAGTCAGTTTGTTTAGAACAGATTTATGCTGACCCTACCGAACAGAAGTGAGTCAAATCCATGATCGAACATCATTCGTGATTGGAAGCAGGGTCTAGGAGGTTGCTACACATATGTGGAAAGGATAAACCGCTGACTTTCCAACGGTTTGCATTGTACTTCAAAGGGCGGAACAAACCGACATACAAAATGCGGGGAAAGCCGAACACGTAGCATTTCAAGAAAAGGCAAGCTGGTTTTGACGGTTTTCATCTCCACTTTCGGTGATGTGACTAAGTTTATCGTATTCACCCTATCCGATCCGTTTAGAATGCTGCAGACTCTCGGAGAGCAAACGTTCGCTACAGAACTGTTCAAGGGTAGCCCGAGCGACTCAAACTGAACCTGTTTTGACTTAAACCGTGTTCTTCTTAACTCACAACTCAGGTGGGATTATTTTTAAATAAAACAGGACACTTTCAAAATCAAAATTATCTTGTCTAAAAAATTATATAAAACTGAAGGTGCCTTAAAAAGACTGCCTTAAAGAATACGTTGATCTTCCCCATTTTAAAGCAACTACAAAAGTAGTCCAAGAAATATGACCATACTGTTTCGGCGGCCAAAACTCTCTTATCCGCCTGCTACGGGAGTGGACCAAGACTTGTTTCAAAATGTGGAAAATCGGAGGTCTTTCGGTGCATCACACAATGAGATTGCGCCACGCGTTCACTCAGTACGCATGGCGCTCTCCCGTCGTATGACTCAGTATGCCTGTTGGATCACTACATGCGGAGGTGCAGTTTTCGCCACCCTGGTCAGTACTTTGATACCTTGATACTTTGGAGGTCTTCTCAGCGGGGACCACAACTCTTCCAGACCGCTCGATCTCTGGCTGCTTTCCTCCAGTGAGGCAGACTCTGCTCTCTGAAAGATCTTGAGAATGAATCTGCCCATCGCGTTGGCGGTCGTCCCAGTGGTCTCTTATGGTCTCTCGGGAGCCATTCTGTGACACGGAGACTCCATCTATCGTCCTTTCGTCGAAGCAGGTGTCCGGCCCAGCGATATTTGGTCTTCTTCATGTACTGCAGCGGGTCTGCTAATTGCGACTTCTCCCGTAGCTCCGAGCTTCGTAGGCCTTCTTGCCATTGCTGACGAAGGTTTGTCCTCAGAAGACATTTTTCCAGTGCACGATGCGTAGTTTGCATTGACTTGCTGTCGGGCCAGGTTTCCGTCGCGTAACACATCGCAGGCACTACAGAGTTGAATATCGAGGCCCTGAGGCCAGCATCTTTAACCTAATCGGTGACTCGCGAATCGAACTGAAGGCTGCCCATGCTGCGCGTCTCTTGCGGGCGATTTCAGGAGCGAGGTCGTTATCCATGTTCAGCTCTCTTCCCAGATAGACGTAGGAGTCGACCTGTTGTAGAGCGACTCCATTTAACATTACGAGTCCCGTGTCACACCACTAGTTGACCATAAATTGCGTTTTGGACATATTCATGTCCAATCCAATCTTCATACCTGCCACATTGAGCTCGTTCAGCATTTCCTCGACTTCCTGGTAGAGATGAGAACAATATCGTCGGCGAAGCGAAGGTTGCTGATCCGTTTACCGTCGACAAGGTAGCCTTTATCGTCCCAGTTCAAGTCTTTCATGGCATTCTGAAGTGCCGCTGTGAATAGCTTAGGAAAAATCGTGTCTCCCTGTCGTACTCCTTTCCCGACAGGAATCTTAAGCTTTCGATCGAACAGCTGGATGGTGGTCGATGTGTTCGAGAAGCATTCTTCGAGAATTCGAATGTAGGGCGATGGTATTCCAGCGTGCACAAGTGCGTTCAAAACGGCGTTGATTTCTACAGAGTCGAACGCTTTCCGGTAATCCACGAATGACAAGGACAAGTGGAAGGTGGTATTCGCGGCTCCTCTCGATGAGCTGTGAGACAGTCTGAATATAGTCCATGCAGGAGAAATCCTTGCAAAACCCTGCTTGCTCCACTGGCTGATATTGATCCAAGCAACGCTCCATGCGGTTAAGCAGTATCTTGGTGAAGATCTTGTACACAACCGAGAGAAGACTGATGGGTCGATAGTTGTTGATATCCTCCTGCTGACCTTTTTTGAAGATTAAAACTGTTTTCGACTCCTTCCATGAGTTCAGAATCCTACCAAGTCGAAGGTAGTGGTTGAAGTGCTTGGCAAGAAGTGAGCAGAGGGCACTGCCACCCGCACGAAGGAGATCAGCAGAAATGCCGTCCGGTCCGGGAGCAGTGCCCGGCTTCATCCTTCTGATGGCATGAGAAACTTCTGATTCCAGAATGGGAGGTACTTCCTCAGCTGGTGGCATCAAGTATTTCGTGACAGTGATGGAAGAACGGAAAAGATCTGTGTAGAATTCTTGGACGATGGCCTCCATCGCTCTTTGAGACGTTTGCGTTGTTCCATCCTTATCCACAAGGGCTGAGATTATTGCTTTCTGATCGCAGAGATCTCGTTTGCAGCGCTTTATGCTTGAACCTTTCCCAGCAGCTTCTAACAGCTTCAATCTTCTGTAGGCTTGAATGGACTCCTTCACTGCAATTCGACAGGCCTTCGAGATGGTGACTTTTTCCAGATGGGAAGCGTTAGGATCCAGTTTAACAGCTCTTCTTTGCTCCAAGAGATTAATCGCATGTGTGTTGAGTCTTGAAGCAGACGGTGATGTGGCTCCGCAAGAGCTGCTAGCACATTTCAACAGCCCTTTGGAGAGAAGGTCGTAGTCTTCCGATGGATCTTCAAGAAGATTCCAATCATACGACTTTATTGCATATTCCAACTTCTCAGACTTGAATGTGGGGATCCTCACCGGTGCCGGTTTATGAGTGTCACGCTTGAACATCCTCTTTTTGAGAGTCAGCTTCGCACGGACAAGACGTTGATCCGAGCCGGTGTCAAATGAAGGCAGCACGGGAACGTCAAACAGACTCCAGCGTCTGTTTGTAAGAACATGGTCGATCTCCGAGCGTGTTTCTCCATTTGGGCTTTCCCAAGTCCATCGTCGGTTTGAAGGCTTCTTAAACATAGAATTTCCATGGTAGAGACGGCAGGCGGATAGGAAGACTATCAGACGCTCTCCGTTTTCGTTCCTTGAGGAAGTTCCATGTGGTCCTAGCCTCCAATCGTCGTGATCATTCGTACCGACGATAGCGTTAAAGTCACCAACGACAACTTTGTAGTAGCTCTTGTAAGAGATCTTGTAAGAGTCTACTAGGTGGTGCACTGTCGAATTGACGAGAAATCCAACTCCGCCAATATTCTTTCTGTCCACCTTTGCTCCGATAATGGGAAGTTCGTTGTGGTCGGTCCTTCTTATGGTTTCCGTTCTGCTTTTCGTTTCCTGCAGGGCGATAACGTCGTATTTGATGTTGCGGCTTCTGTAAAACAGTGTCCGAAGATCCTGCTCAGATGCGATCGAACGACAGTTATAAGTGCAGACGAATAGGCAGTTTCCGTGTTGTGGTGGGAGGGAGTTTCCGGTAGTCCGATTCCAATGACGTCCTGATAATTTAACTCCGAGATTAGATGGCCCCTCGCCGAAGGTGGATGCAACCGACGTCGTAGAAGTCCACCTCCGGCCCGCGGAGGACTGGGGCGCGGGTTTAGTTGTTTGAGCCATAGCTGTGGCCTGGTTACTCACATGTTCCTGGCCAGGGATACAGGAGAGCCTCCCATACACGACAAAGCGTCGAGTACTGCGTGACCGTTTGTGCCGTTAGCCATCACAAAGTGATGTTCACCCCTTCACTGCGATGAGGTGGCACATGAAGGGGCACTCGTCAGTGGCAAATTTTTTTTCTAATTTTTAGTTTCACAACGACTTCTTCGCTATTGTTTCCGTAAATAATAAATACTAGATTTATACGCAGTCTAAAAAAACTGGTAGTTAGTTTAGGAATTTCCTGAATATTCAAACGATGCAGTCCTTGTGTAGGAATACCATGCGTAAGCTAGAATAAAGTTTTTGCGTCTACAGTTTCTTCTACTTGCTTAAAACGTGTAAAGCTTGGTACATCAATTTCTTTAAGGCTCAAGTGGCTGCTATCAATGTTGTAACCCCTCATAACGATGTTTTGACGCGTTTGATCAAACACCGCCGGTGGTGTAATGGTGTAGAGCATTCCCACCCGGTCAGCAGGAGTTGCGGGTTCGTGTCCCGCCTGGCGCTAGAATTTCGCCACAAAACATCGTGCGAAGTTTAATTTGAAACATGTCTTACTAGCATGAAAACTTGAAAAAGGGAAACAATTGTTCAACTTAAGCTGAAAATAACACAATAAACAAATATTGAATCACATCTAGTTAACATTAGAAGAAAAAGGCTTCTGGAAATTCAGTTGCATAGCACTAAAGGTCGGGTGAATTACGATTTACGATTTACGACGGCTTCTTCGTAACATATTGTAATCATTATCTGTTATAACAGAGCCGTGGCTGACGTTTAGGTTGCTGACCTCTTTCCTCACCAACCGTTTCGAACAGCGCCTAATTCTCTTGTTAAGGAAATATTCAGCTCTTTGGGTAACAGACAAAAAAGGGCCACCGTAGCGACGATGGTCATGTTTCATCAGTTTTTTTCGTGAGTGTTTTTTGAGCACAATACAGGAAACAAAAATAACACACAAAAACCTAGAGGGGTAGAAAGAGAAAGCTGGGGCCGAAACAAAATGTAGGTGCGTCAATACTTTTTACGCACCCTGTACTGTTTACGATTTACAAAATTTCAAATTTCATTCACACACACCCCTGGTACTGAGGGATTAGAAGTGGCTGATACGAGTAGGGCAAGGGTGGAAACAAACAACATGATCACGTAGTCAAGGAGACCAAAAGTAGTGCTTACTTGATGCCGAATAATCTACACTACCGGCAATAGCTTTTGGCCTTTGAGCAGAGAAAGCGCAAAAAATGCCTTTTCCGCCGCTTCCTAATAGTGCTCTTGAAATGACGTGTTTCGAAAAATAGATCTGATATTTACGATCAACTACCAATGATCTATCAGATAAAGTTAAAAAACGCTCAGTAAATGTATAAAATGTTTGGGTGTAATTATCTCCCACGAGAGAGGTGTTACGTCGTGCTGACCAGAACGTAGCTCACCAAATCAAATCAGATCAATCACTATTCACAGACCTTTACCGAGGGGTTCAAGTAGGTGCTATCAGAAATGGCAATACGTGCGCTAGCGTTTTCCTGAAGTGAAGAGCCTGCGCATTAGTGGGATACACATGCTAGCCACGTTTGGAGTTGATCCTCTATGCAATTTCTGCCAGCTCTACGTGAATAATACACCCATAAATAGCCTTTCGTAATGCCGACGGAACACAGGTCTCGCAAACAGTGTGACTTTTTTATCCTCGTCGGCAGCTGTCGCCAGTCATGATGTGAATTCCTAACGAGTTCCAGCTATTTCAACGACAATTGCACCAACTGGGTTAGCCACAATAGAAACCACGTGGGAATGTCATCTGATGGACTTCTGATTTCTTGGTCATAGCACAGTGTCACGAGGAGGCTGCAGCGACGTTCAACTTTTTGAGATCGCCAGTGATGGTGTCATATTAAACTGAGTCGCACCACGCGTTTTTAACAATCTGAACTCTTCGTGATCAACTAATGAAAACTTTCACAAGAAACAAAAATGAGGTGATCTGAACTTACAGGAGTCGAAAAGTTTATTGGTGTGCTTCGATTCGAGTATGGACACACCACAGAAAAACTAAAACTGTAGTAGAGCCGAAAGCGGGTACAGGAGAGGGAAGATAGAAGATTCAACCTTATGTCACCTACTTTAAAAGCAAACTCGAGATGGACTGTGGTAGGGCAGAAGCCCGGGTTGCTACCTTCTTCAGTTCTTGCTTGCAATACATATTTTGTAAGCTAACAATAAACGAGCTAAAAGCAACAGGTTTCCCAAATAGCCCTAGGCCCCTGTTATACTCCCGCGGGAGCTTCCGCGGATGGGCGGAAATCGCGTCGGGACCCCGCGCCGGGCCACTTGTCGCGGCCCGCCACGCCCGCCGTCCACGGATCGCCGTCGACAGACGACGAGAGGGGTGTTATACTTCCCGCCCGCAGGAGGGCAGCCGTCCGCGGTGCAGTGCGTCGCGGAAGGCTGTCGTGCCGCAGAGTTCGGCGCGGGAAACGCGCTGCAATGCGACGCTAGCTGCCCCGGGACGGCGACGACCGTCCGCGGTGCACCTTCCATCCGCGGACGTCCGGCGGATGCTCCCGCGGGAGTATAACATAGGCCTTAACCCCCGAGTGACAGTTCATCAATAAAATTATAAATACAATTATAATTACAGTTACAATTATAGTTATAATTACATCAGTAATTACATCAATAGAATTAATTCAAAATTCATCAAAATACAATCGCTGTCAAGAAAAGAAAATTGTTGAAGCAAAAGACAAATTAGCCTCCTACAAATTCCCGAGGTCAAGACTTCAGGAGAGAAAAGTGTTGGAGTTTTAATCGCAGAGGATGGAAGCATTGTCAGAAACGACCTAGATAAAGCTCAACTATTAGCGGACACTTTCGTAAAAGCTTTCACTGATAATGATCTCGACAATATATTATCCCCAATCAAGGTGTTCCCCATCATGGAAGATTCTGTTTGGTTTCATGCAAACGAATTGTACGAAGAACTTTCAAGATCGCCTACGCCTTACTCTCAAACGCGCGATGAAATACCGTTTTTCTTTGTAAAACAAGTAAGTGCAAGTATTGTCAAGCCTCTTGAATTCATTTACAATTTAAGCTTTATGACAGCTAAAGTTCCACATAGATGGGAGAGCGCTATAGTTACTCCAATACCGAAAAGCCCCCATTTACGACACCGCAAAATTATCGACCGGTTAGTGTCACATCTATGTTCGCCCGTCTTTTCGAAAAAAAAATTCTTAAAAAGAGAATTGTTGCACACTTGAATCACCACAGCATAATCTCAGCAAAACAACATGGTTTTCAGAGAAAAGTCCACTGAGACAGCTATGCTACAGGTCTTGAATGATTGGACCAATGACATAGGTAACATAGGATGGCTTGATGTGATATATTTTGATTTTGCAAAAGCCTTTGATAGGGTATGCCATAAGAGACTAAAAGCTAAACTGATCATGGTGGGCATACATCCTCGAATAATTTCTTGGATAGCTGAGTTTTTAGATCCTTTTACTGTATGCGTGAATTCCAATTATTCAGCACCTCAACCGGCTCTTAGTGGCGTTCCACAATGTTGCGTTCTATCCCCTATTCTATTTAATATCTATACCCATGAACTACCGTCACTAATAACGAGCTCAGGAGTGAAATGTATTGCTACTGCGGATGACTTGAAAACTTACCATAGCTCACCAATCCATAATCAAAACCTTCTGCAGCGAGCCACAGATGCTGTTGACCGCTGATTCCACGAGTGGCAGCTCCCTTTATCAAAAGAAAAAGCTAAGGTGCTTAGGAAGAACGAATCCCGGCTACACCTACAAGTTAAATAAAAATGACATTACAAGCACTGATCAAACAACTGATCTTGGGTTTCTCCTCGATGCAAATTTGGTTTTCGACGCGCATTGTGAACAAATTTCAAATAAAGCGATGGCTGTAGTACATAATCTCTTTAGAAGTCTTTCCACAAAAAACTCCTCTGTCCTTGTCAAAGCTTATAAGACTTACGTTAGGCCGATACTTGAGTATGGAACAACAATTTTTAACCCAGTTAAGAAGAAAAATATACTTGGACTTGAAAAGTCCAAAATAGCTTCACTAGAATACTATTTATTAGGAAATGTGGCTTTGATTGCCATGCTATTCCCAGCTATAAAGCAAGAAACAAACAACTTGGACTACAGACACTTTCATACAGACGAAGAATATACGACCTCATAATGGTATACAAAATTCTCCATGGTTTCTGTGGACTTGATAAACGTGATTTCTTCATGGTGAGACCATCTAGAACCCGAAGTGGAGGAGAGAACCTTTCACTAAGCACTGCAAAATCTCCAATTCGACATTTTTTTTTGATAGAGCAGGTTCGGATTATATGAAACTTGCCAAAAACTCAGTTATTCCGTACAAGCTGAAGCCATTTATACGAATGCAAGTCGATTCATAAATAATTCTAGGGCATAACATGATGTAGTGGCAGAGCCCCTCTTGGTTTGTTCTCTTTTCTATTCTTCATTCTCTGGGTGTTTGCTATCGCATGTACTTTCGAATCTTTCTATTACATTTTGGTCTGGATCGTTAGTCAATGTCATGTGGATGTCATTCTATACCGTTTCTAATTATATTGTTCTTCACATGAATTTTAGCCATAATTAGTCTATCTTGGTCTTGAAGTTGGCGAAGTTCCGGCGGGCATTGCGGATGCTCAGCCCTGCCTCTGCTGCTTCAGCTAACACTTCTGCCCTTCTCTCCTTCAGATCTTCCTTTATCGCCGCTCTGCATAGCTTTGCAAGCTCGGACGTCAGTTGATAGTTGCCTGAGGCTCGCGCTGCTCCACGCTGGCGTATCAGCTCGAGAGTTTCCGGAGACAGGCGTCTCTTGGTGGTCTTCAAGCTCACGGCTCCCTTAGCACTACCGTGGAGATGGTGCACGAAGCGATCGTATTCCTCGTCGACGTTGTCCATAACGGTATCTTCCCAAAAGCCGACAAAAGAGCTGTAAAGGTCCTAGTTGATGGTCGTTCTGGGACTCCTCTTCTTAAACTTCACGGCCTTCTCTCCTTGACGCGAAAAGCGGAACCTTGCGCGAAGGAGGCGGTGGTCCGATCCCTTGTAGAACTTGGGGCCAACGAAAACGTCGCTCAGGCAATACTTGCGGTTGAAGATGATGTGGTCGATCTCGTTGTGGAACTGGCCACCGGGGGATTCCCAGGTCCATCCTAGGGAGGGAGGCTTCTGGAACTGCGAGTTTCCATGGATGGTCTTGGTCGACATGATAAACTCAGACAGCCTTTCACCTTGCTCGTTCCACTCCAAACCGTGGGTTCCGATGTGAAGTTCTTCAGGCGACCTTCGTGGCCCGATCTTGGCGTTGAAGTCGCCGACGATCACCTTGTAGAAGGTGTGATCTTCCTTATAGAACTTTTCCAGCTCCACGTAAAAGGCCTCGACATCTTCGTCGTCGTAGTCGGATGTTGGGGCATACGCGACGAACACAGTCAAGGCTGGCACGGAGCCACATCGCTTCAGTCGCAGACGTCCGATTCGGCTTGTCAGAGACTCGTACGAATCGATGTTCATGGCCAGGTGCGTGTTGACGAGGACACCAACGCCGCCTACTCCCCTGCTGTCGCATGTTCCGAGGAACAGTTCTTCTCTGGAGTCGTAGGCGGCGTGTAGGGGGTGGTGTCTTCTCGTCTCGGTCAGTCCGATGACGTCGTACTTGATCTTCCTGGCTTGCATCATCAGGTCCTCGGCGGATGCTTCCGACGGAAGCGTGCGGGCGTTCTAAGTACAGATCGTCATCCTAGTCCTTCTCAGTTTGCGCAGCCTGGTTAGGCCCTGAGATTTTAGCAGCCTCTCCGTACTCGTCCTTCCCATCGCTGCAGAAATGGGGGCTCTTTCGGGGTCACATCCACGCACACTGTACATGAACATGCCGCTCCCACGCACAAGGAACGCGTCGACCCGACACACTGAGCGAAGACACCTAAACATTGATACTGTTCAATGTTTAGGTGTCTTCGCTCAGACATACCTAAATAGTTCCTGAATTTTCCATGAAAATGATTTAAATTTGTTGATATCTGGCGGTATGTTATCGCATTTAATTATCAATAAAAGGCAAGGGAAAACGGCCAAAGGTGCTGTAGACGGATTAGCACCTCTACACTTGACAGTGGCCTTTATCATGAGAACAAATGTTACTTTCAGGAGGCCATCAACGCTGGCGTGCCACTGATCACCGTGGCTCTGTTCGGTGATCAACACAAGAACTCCAAAATCGCTGCGAAGCATGGATTTGCAGTGAATCTCAGGAAAAGTGAATTCAGCGAGGAGGCAATTGTCGCGGCAGTCAAAGAAATTCTAGAGAACGAAAAGTGGGTACTTTGCAGAAGTGTGTAGGGATATCATTACATAACTGTATATATTTTCGTATCTATATTATGTATATATATTTTGTATGTGTATTTTAAGCGCTTCCAGGTATTCCAAAAACGCGAAGCGTCTCTCTTTGATGGTACGAAAGAAGCCGGTGAGCCCAGCTCATCTCCTCGTCAAATGGACCGAGTTTCTAGCCGAGTTCCAGACGCTGGACAACTTGGTTCCAGCCGGAACCAAGTTGAACGTCTTGCAGTACTTCTCCATCGATGTTATCGCCGCCCTGTTATCAGTACTTGTACTTGCGATTTTTGTAATCTACAAAACTGTCAAATTAGTATTTTTATGGTGCTGTTGCCGGTCTAAAAAGACCAAAAAGGATTAATGAAGTTCGTTGTATTTCTTCATTAACTTGTTCTCAAGCATGAACCACAGTTTATATATGTAAAATTGTCCAAGAAACCAAAGAAAACTATGAGCAGTGGTAGTGGTAACGACTGGGTAAGCTCTATGTCACATTGATTCTTCTTAGGTATTATTTATTCGGGCGCATGTATCTCAGTCGGAGGAGGCGCGACTGTCGCGTGCACCCGATACCAGGTTCCTGGTTCGGATTATCCGCCCAGACCAACCATGCCTTCCATCCCTCTGGGGTCGGTGAATTGGTACCAGACGTGTCTGGAAAGGATAAAGCGCTAACTTGTTCATCGGCTGGCCACCGCAAGTCATTGTATGGCCAAATACGCATTCATGTCGCCTCCACGACATCCCGTAGAAGTAGAATGCGCTGGCGCATCCCAGAAGGGATTGAGTAACGCCGTCCTTTATCCTTTATCCTGATCCTTATCCACCACCCGAGGACGCGCCACGTGGCCCTGCGACAAGCGGCCCGAGATCCCTCTTAACAAGAGAGCCCGAAGGCTCTCTATCGAGGGAGATCCGTGGTTAGCCATGTAGTAAATAATAATATTAATATCCACGATGGTGACAGTTCCAAGAAGATGGGAAAAGGCTTTGAGATTTGGATTGAGGCGTCCACTTTTACTTCAGGCGCATTATGAAAAGGGATGAGCGGGAATTGTTTTGGAAAAGCGCAGTACGGGAGAAGGAACGGATAGGCCCAAAATTGGCCGGAGATCGGACTACGAAACACGGTAACGGAAACAACACGAATTTGCCACCTGTTCAAAACCGCATTAAGAACTTGGCAGAAGCTGCATTTGCCGCAGTTTTTCTTGAGCAAAAAAAAAAACAAGACTCAGGACATCTAAGCCGTTCACATTCCACACATTGATCCACATCCCCCTATTTGTGAATGACAAAATGAAGCATGAATTCGTAATATTATTACGTTACCCTTTATTTTTTATCAGACCTGAGCATAGTCATGCATTACATAATTGATGTTACATAAATAAATACTACGTACTCACATAAACTTACAACGAACATAACGGGCTGGGGCAAGCACAATGAACTAAACAATGCAAAGCTATAGCAGCTTACAATTTTCTCACTTCTTCTTTTATCCAATTTGGACTACACATTTTCCGTCTACCTTTTTTTGCAGCAGTTTATTTAAGTGCGGTCCTAACTACCTAATGTCTCATGCGGAGCTTAAAGCAAAAACAGATTCACAGAAATCAGCTGGAATCAGTTGGTTTTGCATCACCTTCTATCACCACTACTTTCGTGCTCCTCACCTGCTATAATAAATTTGAAGTAGCCACCGACATCGTTTTCCTTTCAGGAATGGTCTCACGGCATCTGACGACGACTGAGCTGCTCACCCAACACAGCAGTTACGTTACAATCATCAAAGCTAGTACTCAAATTCTATTTCGAGTGAGAAGAAGATATAACTTCATAAGAATGCAAAGTCTGTACCAACATCAAACAATATCATACACAGTTTCAGCTTCTAGGTGCTTCATGAAACGATATTTTTTCTCAGAATTCAATAACTAATCCTTAGTCCATCAAAAAAGCAGTTCAAGGTGGACATTTTGACAATGTCTCATTTAAACGGGTGCGCGTAGCGCAGTCAGAGGAGGCTTCTTGGTTCGGATTTCCCGCCCAGGCCAATAAAGCCTTTCATCCCTCCGGAGTCGGTGAATTGGTACCAGCCTTCTATGGGAAGAACCATGCGCTGACTTGTTCATCGGATGACCACTGCAAGTCATTGTACGGCGAAATACGCATTCCAATCTCCACCACGACACATCGTAGAAGTAGAGTGCGTAGCGCATCCAAAAGAGGATTGAATAATGCCTCCTTTATCCTTTCATCAACTCGCTTATCCCATTTGAATGAAATTTACACCATCGATCAGTTACACTGACGTATTTTTGGAGCAAAAGAGCGCATGACGCATTCTTCACCTTAACCATTGCCTCAAGACGCTGCACTATACGCTTGTAAAGTTTCTTTTTTTGCTGCTAGATCTGGAATTTTATTGCCATTCAAATGTTGTGCGCACTTTTTTTTCTTTTTTTAATGTGCCCTCACGCAATTGTATGGAGGACAGCTCTTTTACTTGATAAGGTGATTAGTGTTTGCTCCATAACCAGCTTCTGAACGTTAACATATCGGTCTCCGCTTTCCGGTCCCGAACAATGGGAACACGGAACGGAATGGAATGGGTGAAAACGACCAAACCCGCGGTTCGATACTTCCGCTTATCACTGTTTATGAAACACAAGCAGATGTAGCCAACGTCGCTATAATTAAATATGTCATAGACGATAATTACTAAATTAGAAGAATTTCCAATATTAATGTAATTGAACGTTCAGTCATATATGTATGTGGCCGAATGTTCGTGATTTCGTGAGTTCGTGGTCAGTGTGGTCCAAATGGCGCTCTCTGACACGCGTTTTATGCGACAGGAAGGTACCGTAACGCCTTCAACCGAAAATTTGTAGAACAGTGTCCGATCAGTAGCGATGTATGGAGCTGAGTGGCAGCCTGCAACCAAGGAAGTTCGGACTCGTCTCAGCAGCGTAATGGGAACGAAAATGCTGCGCTGTACGGTTGGTGTCACGCGTCTGGACAGCATTCGCAACGATGAAATACGCCAGATGCTTTTTCCAATTGCTGACAATTTACGTGAAGCTCGCATTCGCTAGTATTCTTTCTTTGTGGGAGTTGGAAGACTGGTCTCAACATAGATCTGCCCGGAAAACGGCCTAAAGGAAGGCCCAAGCAACGCTGACTTCATACTTTGCACATGGACTTAAAGGAGGCTGATATCCTCCCCGATCAAGCATTTAATCGTGCGACGAAGTGACGTCACCATTCCAGAGGAAAGGATCCCGCCTCGAAGCGAGACAAACGCTGAAGAAAATATGAATGTGATTCAACGTTCATTCTACTGCTGCTGTTAACGGTTACGTTGTTTGTTTTACGATTTCGCTGCCGTTGTAGTGCACTCTCGAGTGCAATTAAACAAATAACTAAGTAAATGTCGCAAATACCAAAGAGCTGACCATATGTGCATAACGAGTCGGGCTTCACTAATCCAATTTAAGACAAACTGCTATCCACTTAGGAACATGGGACTTTTTTCCCAACTTCCTGAAGAGCAACGCCAACGACTTCAAAAAACCTCTCTGCTCAGGTGTCTGTTAAGTCCCTGCTCGTAGCCATTTCCCCTTCGATTAACAGTAACTGGTTACCAAGTTCCGCGGTACTTTTTTCACCCCGTCCTGTGCGGCAACAACCATGCCACTCGAAAACTTCTAATTGGCACGTATTTCAGTGCGACAACGGAACAGATCAGGTGAGCAATTTGGCGACCACGTGGGCACCTCCTTCAGATGAATTCAAAGCATCCGAAGACATAATTGCACTCTGCCGCGTGGTGGCTGCAGTATGTTTCGTTCAACTTTTTGAGTTCGTCAGCGATCGCGTCACTCCGCAAGGGCACAAACTCCAATAAAGTCCGAAAGTCTCCTCATGAGTGGACTGACTTTCGTTGAAATAGAAAGACTGCTTTCTGTTTGTTTTTTTGTGTTTTTTTGTGTTTTTTTTTTGTTTGTCATGCGTTTCAAGAACAAAAGAATTTGCAAGCACGACCATCGGAAAGGCTGGAATAAAAAAGTTTTTCTCGCAGGGATTGATAAACTTTATCTGTTTTGTAAGCTCAGCGGGTTAAATAACTACATGATAGGACTTTAAACATAGCATACATGCTTACGTATGTAGTGGACGCATGTTGTCCATAGAAAGCCGTTTACGCTCACAAAGATCAAGACTCTGGACTCCACCCAGTAAACGGCTTTATTACAGTCAGTAATTTGGATCCAGACTTGTGAAATGACAATGTACAAGTCCTGCAATTCACTGTATAAGCCAAATTCCCATTTAAATCGTCCACGAGGTCTCGAAAAACCATAATATTCCGAAAAATTATCACTGTACGGATGATAGTAGAAAACGTAACACTTCATCTTCAGCAATCTTCCTTAGCGTATGCCAAAGAGAAGAAAAATGAAAATCGTGCAATGGGCAGGTCCGCGCCATGACTCTCTTCATCAGACCATTCATCTGCCCTAGATTCACGAGGATGGTCAACGGGGTGACCGTGGAGATTCTCAAAGCGATCTACGTACACAGGCTGTTCCAAAATAACGTGATGAAAGTTTTTAGTTATAACTATGAAGCAGCTGACAAGCTTACAAAACAATACATGAATAACAACAACATAAACATTAGGCTACACTATATTCGACTGGATTCGAAGTGACCCCCTTGGCACGAATACGGAAATCAAAACGCTTGGAGAAGTTTTTGGCGATGGGCCGCAGGTCATCTGGAGAAGGCCGTTCCCACTCCCGACGCAGAGATTCCTTCTGGGCATCCAGTAGTGGTTACGCTTGGGGCACGGACCTTTGCCTTCAAAATGGGGCACGCGCTGTAATCCATCGGATTACGATACGGGGGTGCGGTGGCCATTCCGCAGACGTGACGAATCCCTGAAAATTGGCTTGGAACCATTTTTGCGCGCTTTTCTCCCTGTGTGCGAACCCTGAGACTCGATGAAACGTGTTGAAGGGCGACTAGAAGAGTGCCACAGCCTTGAAAATGTCCCATCGGCACACATCTTGATTTTTTACTCCTTCGTCCGCCGTTGGTTTAGATTCCTTTCCAAGCCATGAGCGCCTGCGGATTTTGACATGCCCGGCGATGACAGACGTGGCTGGAGCCTATAGATCAGATCCTGCCACTATGCCGATTGTGAACCTACTCCACGGTAAATAGCTTCTCATCCGTGAAAAGTGTTCGCTCCTACTCGCGACCCAGCTTGAGGTGTCGGCATCAATGGAGCCGTTTGCGCTTATTCTTGTCCTTCACGAGCTCGGTTTTATGGAACTTGTAGGACTTGAGCCAGTGTTTTTTACTGGCTTCTGAACCCACTGATGTGAGACTGACACCGATATCATGGACGATTTTTTTAGGCAGACCCTCGTGTTTTTGATCTTTCACTTTTCCATGTCGGATCTGCGGCGTATTGACAGTGCGGTTTTCCCTGCCCTGGACGGTCACCTTCATGGCCGTGCTCCTTACATCGACGAGTTTCTGTGGAGACAGACTACTGAGCAGCTTAACGATGTCGCATTGGTGCTTTCGTTGACGATGAAGCTCCACAATCGCAGTGCGATGATTTCAGATCTTGAGAAAGACCGTAACTGGGACAAAAACTTCTTCTATGCGGGCCGACAACGCAAAACCGGCGCAGGAATGCCTTTGCCGTGCTCAGAGATAATCCTGCAGAAGGCTTGGTGCTTCAATCGTTGCTACCATCAGAGCTCCCTACTTCAGAAGTATTGGAGACAGTGATTTACAGTGTGCAATGTGTACATCACGCATTCTATTCCTATGCGGTAGCGTGAAGGCGTTTTCCTACTATATATAAAAGAGCAAGCGTGTGTGTGTGTGTGTAAGTCCGTCCGTCCGTCCGTCATAACTGGAGTGGGGGCACTGAGTATTGGAAACGGTTGTGGAACATCGACATCGTGCCTGGCGATGCCGAACACGTGCCGAACACGTCGGCAACCGTGCATGGCCATTTAGATGATTATCGACGGTAGGCGTTCACAGCAGGGGAGGAAATCGACATCAATCGATATTTTGTGGGTGTCGTTCAAGTAGTCTGAAACTTCACCCCAGGAGGTAATAGAGGTCGATGAACACGAATCTGAAGTCGACCAACGGATATCCATCGATATTATCGATCTTTTGTGGATGTCGTTGTCGAAGCAGCACGAAACTTCAGCACTGGGGGTAGTCGAGCTCGCTGAACACGAATCTCAAGTTTGTTTTGGAAGTATCGATCGCCATCAATCGATATTGGTCAAATGATCGTTTTTTATGGATGTCGTCCATTTATCGATTTTTTTCTAACTTGCCCCAATCGACGTAGTTAAGGTGTTCTTTCTGAGGAAAGCATGACATAGGTGGCAGCTACAAATGATGGTGAGAAGTTATTGCCACGGAGAAGTAGTTAAGAAGCAGTCGGTGCAGCCGAGGAGCCGCACTGACGGCTGTGAGTTCACATTTGGCCTGTACAATCGCCTTCGTTGGTAAGACCACGTTCTTCACGCTAATGATGACACCTTTCGGATGATTGACCTCAACACAGAAGTGCTCGGAAAACGCCCTGAAGGACGGTTCAGGCAACTCTGGCTTAATACGTTGCACATGGACTCAAAGGAAGCTGGTATCCTGGTATCGCACGATCAAGCATTTGATCGTGCGAACTGGCATGGCGTCACCATGCCAGATGAGCGGACCCCGCCTCGAAGCGGGACAAACGCTGAAGAAGAAGATATGGCCTGTACGATGACTTGCAATGGCTCGGAGATGAACAAGTGAGTGTCGTATCCTTCCGGTACACGTCTGGTACTATTTCATCGACCCCTGAGGGATGGAAGGCTTGGTTGGTCTGGGCAAGCAAATCGAACGATAAGTATGGAATTGGATGCACTGTCGACGGCTAGCGCCTCCTTCGATTGGGCTACCTCTGCCCAGCCGTACCTTTACGCAATGAGCGCTAGCTCCCGTAATGTAAGAGCTTGCTCAAACCAAGCACACGCTAATGTTTGTTTTCATCTGTTAAATTTTATGTATATTCTTTCTGCACCAACTGTGGAGTTAATATCGGGACCTATAGGGAAAGTTCAAGGTGCGGTTCCAACGCCTCACATTTCGTAAAATTTCCATTCAATAAAAGGATAAAGGATGGCGTTACTCAATCCTCTTTGGGATGCGCCGCGCATTCTACTTCTACGGAATGTCGTGGAGGCGTGTTGAATGCGTATTTGGCCATACAATGACTTGAGGTGGCCACCCGATGAACATTTCAGCGCTTCATCCTTCCCAGACAAGTCTGATACCAACTCACCGACCCTGAAGGGATGGAAGGCTTGGTTGGCCTGGGCGGGAAATCCGAACCAGGAACCTGGTATCGGGTGCACGCGACAGCCGGCGCCTCCTCCGACTGCGCTCCACGCCCGAAACATTTCCGTTTACTGCTTGAAACAAGACAAATAGTTGTCCAAAGTGGTAAGAGAAATGTTGTTATCCAATTAGCGATAGCATTTCTTAGAACGTCCACCAGACGGCAATATCATTAAAACGGAATCAATTTTTTGTAACAAAGAAGATTACAGAAAACTGATCTCAGAAGTGACAAGTTCTCTACAGCTTCAGTATATATCACTTTTTCATGGCTGACAACCTGGGAGACTTTCTTTCCTGAAGTCGCTTGACAGTTGACTTCCTCTACAGTGGTGGCTTCCAGTAGTGGTCAAACATGCTGAAGTCAATTCAGTACAAAGGTTAGAGCTCTTTAGACTGTCGGCATTAAGACAGCAAGCGCCTTCGCCAATATTACGAACAGCTATTTAAGACGATCTATTCTGTTGTGCAACTCTCTTATGAATTCTGACTCGTTCTTGCAATTTATTAGGTCGTTGCACACGAAATGGCCGATTTTGACTGAAAATTTTGACAGATCATAACATTGCTTGGAAGCAATTTTATTACTCTTACTTTTTTTATTTTAGCACCATTACAATTAACACCATTTTTCCAACGCGGTTATTCTATTTTTGTAAAAATTAGGACTACAAGAACTAATAAAACATAAGAAGTCATTTTCGACATCATCTTGGTTGCTGAATTTTGTATCATTCACATGATGATTTAAGTGCTTGAAAATGATAATCGGTAGGAAAAAATCGGCATCGGCAAGATCGGCAGGAAAGTTGACTATAAACCCAATAACATTTTTTGGTTATCCACTGTCAAGAAGTAGAAGAGAAAAAACAATGTTGTACGTCTCGGTTGCCAGAACACGGATAAGATCATGTTTCCTCACTTACAGACGTCTGAATGTGATGAATTCGTCACTAGCCAAAAGTGTCGACCTTAGTTTGTCGAAAAGCGCATTAAAAAGGTTCGTCATGAGAATTGTCACTTTCGACCCGCCTTAATTCTGTCGTTTTTTTTTACCAAGTCTTATTTCGTTTCGGATGTGTTCATACATTGCATAATGTATTGTTGTGTGTAATGCATGCTTTATATAAATATGTCGGTTAAGGTCACCATGTCGTACTCTGTTCTAACAAGGAAGGGTTCCCAACTCATGGTGAGCTTTTGTGATGCTATTCTGACAGGATGTAGGACCTTGTGAGCGGAGTTCAGAACCACAGTCAGCTTTGGCTGAACGCTTTTTCAAAGACCTGAAAATGAGATGTGAAACGGGTGCGCAACACTCATCAAAATATACGACATCCCACGAGATGTGCCTTGGTGACGCAGTCCGTAGAGGTGCTACTTCGTAGGAGCACACCGGCGGGATTTTTAGTTTGAGTCCGCGTGATGCCAATGCTTTTGCACTAGTAGTTTGTTGTTATTAGGTTTTCTTATGATCACAGGACCCAATTTTAGACCATCAATGCTTACAGCAAACCAACACTGTCCATTGGCGCCTTCATATGTGGTAATTTTTCAACTATTTATATCTGTACCACCACCATGTCATACTGTACCGTACCATAATTGCACGCAAATATGCTTATATTGAAAATGCGTAACTGGTATAAAATAACCAGTTACCTACTTTTAAATATTATATATGGTATAATCTTCTTCTTCTTCAGCGTTTGTCCCGCTTCGAGGCGGGGTCCGCTATTCTGGTGTGGTGACGCCACTTTACGCGATCAAATGCTTGATCGGGATGGATACCAGCAACCTTTAGGTCCACATGCAACGTATCAAGCCATCGCTGCTTCGGCCGCCCTTTAGGCCGTTTTCCGGGCACATCTATGTTAAGGCCAATCTTCCTAACAGTGTCACCACTAGCTCGAAGAACGTGGCCATACCACCGAAGGCGAGCTTCACGTAACTTGTCAGCAATTGGAGCGACACCAAACCTCTGGCGTATTTCATCGTTGCGAATACGGTCCAGACGCGTAACACCAGCCGTCCATCGCAGCATTTTCGTTTCCATTACCCTGAGGCGAGTCTCAACCTCCTTGGTTGCAGGCCAGCACTCAGCTCCATACATCGTTACTGGTCGGACGATGGTTCTATAGATCTTCGATTTAAGGCGTTCCGGTATCTTCCTGTCGCATAAAACGCCTGTCATCGAGCGCCATTTGGACCACGCTGCGCTCACGCGCGAGTTCACCTCGAACGTCAGACTACCATCAGACGCAATTGCAGATCCAAGGTACTTGAAATTTGTCGTTCGTACTAGCGCAGTGCCATTGATCTCAATGGACCCGGCTTCGTTTACGTCTGTCGTCAAGAACTCAGATTTTTTGACGTTTAGCTTGAGCCCGAACATCGCCAAGCGGTCGTACCAAGCTTGCGCTTGTCGCTCGAGTTCGCTCTTCTCTTCGCTTGCAAGCATTACGTCATCTGCATACAGCAGGGTTCAGGGGGCAGGATTCTGAAGGTCTCTCGAAATGGCATCCATTACGACAATGAATAGGAGCGGGGAAAGCGCAGAGCCCTGGTGAACACCAACGGAGATAGGAAACTCCGCCGATGTGCCATCTGGCGCTCGCACACTACTCTTTGGACCAGAGTAAAGTATGCGCACCCACTCAATAAGCTCTTCGGGAACACCGTGTTGTCGTGAGGCGTACCATATAACCTCACGCGGTACACGATCAAATGCTTTCTCTAAGTCGAGAAAAGCTATGTGTAGCGGTTTCTGCTTTTCGCGATGTCTCTCTACCAGAAGACGAGCAGCATGTATGGCATCGATGGTGCCACTGCCCGCTACGAAGCCACATTGATTGGTGGAAAGTTGGACGATATCGCGAATACGTCCATCTACAATTCGCTCGAAGATTTTCATGCTGTGCGAGAGCAAGCGAATTGGACGGTAATTCGTGCAGTCCGCAGGACTGCCCTTCTTCTTCCATATCGGGATCGTCGTGCTTTCCTGCCAACTACCAGGTACCTTTTTTTCCGTAACAACCTGGTTGAAAAACTTCGTTAGCCACTCAACAGGACTCCAGCACCTCAGCTTCCATAGGTCGGCCGCTATATCATCGGGGCCCGTTGCTTTGCCTGGCTTCATCTTCTTCAAAGCCGCTTCCGTCTCCTCCACAGTGATTTTCTGCACAGGACCGTGCGTAGGAGGGACGCAAGGGATGGGCGGATGGGCAAACTCTTCTGTCGAAATTCTCGCGAAGTAGTCATGCCATCGTTTCATAGCCCTCTTGCGGTTCGTCAGTAGATGGCCATTCTCATCGTTGATGCCCAAAAATTTCTCCATGTCCTCGGCCTGACGATGGCGTGCCTTGGCAAGTCGATAAAGATGTCGTTCACCATCGCGCGTCTCGAGTTTACCGCTGAGATCATCATAATGGACGGCTTTTGCAACGGCTACGGCCTTCTTTGCCGCTTTCTTCGCCTCCTGGTACATACGCCATTTGTCTGCAGTCTTGTCGCGCAGGAACGCGTGATATAATTTTTTCTTCTCTCGGACTTTTTCTCTTAGTCGTTAGTCCACAGCCACGCCAGCTTCTCGATCTTGCGGCGTCCAGGCTTAGTCATGCCTAATTCAGAGCATGCAACTTGTGAAATCGTATCGGTTTTATCTTTCCATTAAAACAATACAATAAACAAGAATAAAAAAATTCTTACATTCGTTTCGTTCCTACCCTTAGACGAATGTAAGAAAGTTAAAAAGAAAATAAGAGCTTCCCCGGAACTCCTCAGTAAGGAGGGAAGCTCTTTTAGGTGTTTGAAAGCAACGTACCTGAATCCAAGGGGCTGAAGCCGCAGACGTGCACTGGAGCCAGGAAGCAACATCTGCAAGCAATGCAATAGTGTACGATTAACGACTGAAGAAAAACGATGAAAACGAGTGTATAACAGAACTATAATAAATCTAATAAAAGACCTAACTACAAAACTGACAAGGAGAGCGAACAGGGAAAGGGGGAGCATCACAAGAAGGGTGAGAAAGGTGTTAGAATGGTCACTAATAGGAAAATCCGAAAATATGATACGCAGCGTGTGATACAGCAGTCTTCCCAATATTTAGCATTGGAGCGCGGAAACTACCATGAAGGAGTGAACTGGAATTAAAGCCAGGGAAAACACTAAACAACCTAACGAAAGAACCTAAATGAATACTAAAGTAAAAGAGGGTAACAGGAATGTCCTAAAAAGGCTAGGCAAAGCAAGATGGGGGCTATAAAAGGTTATAAAATGTTAGAAGAACTAGTAATAACTTAGGACGTAATTAAGGGGCACGATTACTAATTAAGAATTCTATTAAGATTGTTGATGAATATGCCCTTAATATTGGTAATACCATATTTAAATTTAATATACTTACTTTTGCCTATGCTTTTAAATATACAACTTATGATCCTATTTTTATCATAATCGTTATCCAACATAATGTCCACTAACTGCTCTAAACGCTCCATGAAATCAATAAATCGTGTACATGTTCGTGCAATACGTAAAACCTCACCATAAATAGCAGCGTTTTTAATACTAACGGATAGAGATGAAGATGCATGCGGAAGGCGTTTAACATGGAAATTGAAATCATCCGTCTTATTATATATTTTAGTAAACATTTTGTTATCAATAACCTGTATGTCCAAGTCCAAGTAACAACACCTATATTCACTACTATGTGTTATTTCAAAAGAAAGCTCGTTATTGTAAACATTATTTAAAATCCGAACTATATCATCATCATAGCTGTCATGGACAACTAGAATGTCATCCATGTAACGAAAGGGTTTAAATAAACCACTATAGTTGAAATGTTTAATGGAATATACATATTCTAAAAATGACATAGTAAGATCTGCTAGTAACGGACTAAAATTACCTCCTTGAGGTATACCTAACTTTTGCTTGAAAATAAATTCGCCGAAGCTACAAAAACTGTTATCTAAAAGGAATTCAACGTAGTATAGAAGATCTTGAATAGTATATGTTCTGCTATTTTTAACCTTGCTATTATCTGTATAGAAAACATGGTTATATCCATTAAATGCCAAATACTTTTTATTGGCATTTTTAAAGCAAATCTTAAGTATTCCAAGAATATTACGCATAATAAGGCTATGTGAAAGATTAGTAAACATATTTGTAAAGTCAGCCGAAAATACCTTAAGACCATCAGCAGTAATATCTCTAATATTATCACTAATGTCAATGTTATCAATAGCCCAATAGCCCGTAAATTTGTGATTCCTAAGTTTAATGGAATTGACATAATTTCTAAAATGAATTTTAATAAATGTAAAAACGTTTTGCATTTCAACTGCCAAAGGTTTAACGCTACTGCTTGCTGCCCCAGTTATGAACCTAAACTTAACAGGTGTTTTGTGTAATTTAGGAAGACAATAAATGTAAGGCAATACAGCTTTATCCTGTTTTTTTAAACCAAGATTATTACAAAATCTATTATGATATTCGATAATTTCATTTCTATCTTTACTTCTGTAGATAGAATATATAGCTGTATTAGCATTATTTCGAAGTGTATCATCATCAATTACTAAACCCATCTCTTTTAAAATAACCAATACGTAAAACTTTTTACAAATAATGCCGTAGTTATTATTAGCTTTATCCAAAGGACATATAACAAAGTTATTATGTAAGAAATGTAAATATCCTGAATTGTATTTGAGAATGTTAACGTTAAGCTTATCTTTATATAACAAAGGTTTGAGCTTACTAATAAACCTTTGTTTAAGAAAGTTAAAGATGTTATCGACCTGACGCTTATTTAGTTTATATATCTTTTTGAACAAGTTTATAACCTTATCAACCGTTGATGTAGTCCAATTGTAGAAATCTAATTTACTTACTGCTTTGTTACACTTGAATTTAGTACCTTTATTCATTATCTCATAGAGTGAATTGTCTTTAATTATTTTTAGATCTCCTGTAACTATATGCCCATGAAAAACATTTATAAAATTATTATAAAACGGTTTGTTGCAGATACAACTATTATTAGAAAGTCTAAGAATATCAACTTTGTTAATATTTTTAAGAGTTTTATTATAGAAGCTGTTAGGAGGATGTTTAGTTGCGATCAAAACTCTTGCGCCAGGCGGGACTCGAACCCGCATCTTCTGCTTTCCGGGCAGCGATGTTCACCTTACACCACCGGCGCTGTTTGACCGAACAGAACATCCACGATATCTCCCTAGCAATCTCGCCTATCAGCACTCACCCGTGATATCGGGATGAGCCGGCCGCTGATATCAGCATGGAACCGGTTAAGCTGAAGGCTTTCGTAGAAATGATGTTTTTCATTTTTGCTTAAGCCTAGAGCGGCTGTTATAGAAGATAGAAGCTGTTAGGAGGATGTTTAGTTGCGATCAAAACTCTTGCGCCAGGCGGGACTCGAACCCGCATCTTCTGCTTTCCGGGCAGCGATGTTCACCTTACACCACCGGCGCTGTTTGACCGAACAGAACATCCACGATATCTTCCTAGCAATCTCGCCTATCAGCACTCACCCGTGATATCGGGATGAGCCGGCCGCTGATATCAGCATGGAACCGGTTAAGCTGAAGGCTTTCGTAGAAATGATGTTTTTCATTTTTGCTTAAGCCTAGAGCGGCTGTTATAGAAGATAGAAGCTGTTAGGAGGATGTTTAGTTGCGATCAAAACTCTTGCGCCAGGCGGACTCGAACCCGCATCTTCTGCTTTCCGGGCAGCGATGTTCACCTTACACCACCGGCGCTGTTTGACCGAACAGAACATCCACGATATCTCCCTAGCAATCTCGCCTATCAGCACTCACCCGTGATATCGGGATGAGCCGGCTGAGAAAGTTTTATTATAATTAAACAAATTTTGTGAAATAGCTGGGGAGTATGTGTAAACAAGCTTGCAACGGTAAAATTCTCTATTGGTTTCTTGTACAATATTCCTTACATAGTTGTTATTAAGGATTTTGTTAAAGTTAATGTTATCCAATATGCTATGAATAAAAGTAGTAGTGATTGTATGAAATTTTCTTTTGTTAAAACTTTTATTGTTTTTAGTGGGAGAGAACTGATAAGTACAAAGCACGCTTAATAGAATTCGTTTTGTGTAGTCATTAAAATTAGTTAGAAACATACTGTTAATACATAACGCGATAATTTTATTAATGAAGCTCTTTTTAAGGCTTTTGATATATTTATAAATATCCCAAGCACTGTCAATATTTGAAATATTATGAATAAACGCGTCTATACTTTCGTTAGTTATGTTCTTATTTCTTCTTCTACTACGTAACCTATGCTTTACAATTGATAAACTATAAAAGGGGTGGTTATCTTTGTAGGTTAGCGGATTAGCAATATCTGAAATGTTACCATAACCTTTGATGTTATCATTCAATCCAAACGGATAGGCTGTGTTAAGTAATTTAATCCAAAACAATTCTTTAAGATGTAAAACTTGCCTGTCGGTGTTAACTGCATTATCATCCAATATGTAGAATACCACTTCTCTATTAGGGCATTTGAATTTAAAGTGATCATACAAATAATTATTAACATCATTCTTGAATATGTGATATAAATGTTCTTTAATCCTAAACTTCAACTTTCTAGTAGTAAGACCCACATATTGCAAATTGCAGTGTTTACATTCAAGACAATATATAACGTTTTCACTTAGACAATTACCACTTGCTGTGACATTAGTGTGTATTTTTAATTTGGTACTATTGCTAATTATAAACGATTCCTTGTTAAGGACTGTGCAATAGCTACAGGTACGATGACACATAGATGCATAGTGTTTATTACCGAAATCAGTTAAAACGTAAAAACCTTCAACCTTACTTTTAAGGAATTTGTTTTCAAGGTAGTAGTGAGAATTGTTAGGAACCAGTGTTTTTGCAGGCCAAAATCTGAGTATATGGCAGGCCTAAGCCATATACAAAGAGGTTGTCACCGTCGGTAACCGAATACGAGAAACAAAAGCTGCAGCGTTTTCCTTCAACCGCCACCACTTGATTCTCGGTGGATCGCATCGCTCGACATGCCTCAGCCTCGGAGGGGTGAACTTAAGAGTGCATATCAGCGGACGGTGCTGTGTGGCGACAGTCTCGTACGGCACCACCTTCGCATCTGTAACCAGCTTTCGATCGCGATGCTTCACAAGGATGAAGTCGATCTGTGTCTTGGTGCTCCCGCTATAGAACGACACCAGATGGGAGTCACGCTTTCGAAATACGGTGTTCGCGATGATGAGGTTATGCGAGTCCGCATACTCACAGATTCGCTCACCATCAGCGTTACGTGCTCCATATCCGAAACCGCCGTGACAGCTGCGACCATCTTTCGCAGTCCCCACATGACCGTTGAGGTCACCTGCGATAACGACAGCGTCTTCTGACGGTACCTCTGCTGTCTTTTCATCAAGCAGGGTCCAAAACTCATCCTTGGCTCTCTCAGAGCAGCCTGCCTGCGGAGCGTATGCAGAGAGGAAATGATACATACGCTGTTCAGCAGCGACTACGACCTTCATCAAGCGGTCATTAAAACGTTCCACGCTTATAATCGCGTCTCGGAAACGTTCGGAGACGATTACACCAACTCCGCTGGTGGTCCTGGGACTGCCGCACAGAATGGCCTTGAAGCCTCGGCCTATGTCCCTCGACTTACAACAGGACCACCTCGTCTCCTGTACCGCACATAAGTCGATTCGTCTTCGCTCCAGTGCTTCTGCCAACTCGCACGAGCGGCCCGTCAACGTACCCACATTCAGCGTAGCTACGCGGGTCTTGCCTACGTTACGGGACTTTCGGACTAGCTCAGTTTCCCCCCGATGCCGTCCTCGCATCAGGGACCCTCGCATACTTCTCACACTCGCCGGGCTCTGCGAGTGCGCGTCGGCTCCCGCGGACGCCGTAGCATTATCTCGATACTCACTTAACGTCATACACCATGTGATGTGACATGGGTCTTCGTAGGCCGGCCTGTCACAAGGGCCTGTCGCCTGTACTCGAATGTCCGTGATTAGCTTAGCTCGCAGAGGCGAACAGTTTCCAGTGGCACCACGTGGAGGAACGGACATCGCCACCTATATATGGTATAATACATACAATATATAAAATATATAGAGAAAGCGTAATAACAACAAACTAGTACGTGCGAAAATGCTGGCAGCACTCGGACTCGAACTGAAAAGCCGCCAGTGTGCTCCTACGAGCCGGCACTCTTACCGACTCCTCCATCAAGGGGTGTTATGATGAGTGTTGCGCACACGTCTTCACACCTCTTGTTATGGTCTTTAAAAGGGCGTTCAGCAAAAACTGACTGTTATTCTGGACTCCGCCCACAGGGCCTTACATCCTGTCCAAATGGCATCGCGAAAGCTCACCATGAGTTGGGAACCTTTCCTTCTAAGGGCTTTAAGATGTCACTTATCACTTGGAGAGGGAAGGCCAGTGCAGTTGAAACAGTATGCTCAACATCATCCCTTAATCCTCACCTTTTTACAACAAATTTGATCTACTTTGCTCCTCCTCATTCCTGATTCCTTTATTTAGTTGTTTCTAAGGATATGCTCAGCCACAGAGTTCAGCGTGCAGGGAGCTTGGCAGGAATTATGAATGAATGACGAGTAGCGCCCCCGACGAACGGAGTGGAGTGCTCTCTTCGAATTCAATCAGGCTGAGCACCGTGTTTTCATATTTGCCTCGTCGAGTGACGAGGACATGACTTCATCTTCGATTACCTTCCTCGCATTGTCTTCTCAATCAATATCCAGGTCTCTCCCTTTCGTGTTTCTCATCGAAAACTCGGCTTTTCAACAATATTCTCTTAAAATCAGCATAGATCAGCTTTACGAGCAGCTGTTCCTCAATTTTTCAGCTTTGCTGCACTTTTCCAAGAATCGTCGTTTCAACTAAACTATATATAGCAACAAGAAACCGATCTAACTCGGTTTTGCTTCAGCCTACATGAAGCAGTGTTTCTGTTGCCTGCCAATGCTAGCGACGAAGTTCCTTTCAAGTTTGGTGTTTTTGTCCACATTTTCCAGATAAGTAGCTTTTCGTTATGATATACGGAGGAAGTATGTATTATGAAGTAAATACATAGGGATGCGCCTTTGCTTCCTCTGGTGTCGCGGGTAGCAGCCAAATTGTTTCCGATGTTTTCCATGATAATACTAATAGTAATTCTTCTTCAGCACAAGGTTGAGAACCGGTCAAAGGCCATGTGTTATCCTTGCCGGTCTTACAGTCATATTCAGGCAAGCCTTTCCGCACGCTCTTGGGACCCACGGCTTGATCAGCTTTTGTATTCGGTCGTTATTCGGCCATGTGAAATGGCCGATTTGACTGAAAATTTTTGACAGATCATAACATTGTTTGGAATCGATTTTATTAACAGAAATAAGCACCATTACAATTAACAGACTTTTTCTAACGCGAAAATGGCTCCATCAATGACATTCCATCACATTCCATCAATGTAAAAATCAGAACTACGGGAACTAGCAAAACACAAGAAGTCATTTTCGATATCACCTTGGCTGTTGAAATTTTTATCCTTCACATGACGATTTGAAATGCTCGAAAAAATGATAATCGGTAGGGAACAGATCTGATAAATATGCTGAATGTCGCAGAGTTTCGTATCGCAATTCATCCGGTTTCCGGACAACAATTTTTGAAACGTGCGGATGCGCGTTGTCATGCAGTAGGATTGGGTCTCTTCGACTGACCAAAGCCGACTGTTTTTCAGTCCACTTCTGGTGCACCACTTCAACTTAGGCACAGTACTTTGCAGCTGTGATAGTTCCTCCAGTCTCCAAGAACTTGTAATGGACTATACCTGCCATTGTCGACCATACGGCCACCATGGTCTTCTTTGGATGGAGACTTGGTTTCGGCATTTTCCTTGAGACTCCCACTCTTGTCCAGCGATTGTGCAGAGCGACGACGATTGTCAAAAAAGATCCATCTTTTGTCGCTTGTCACAATACTGTCAAAAAAGGCTCCCTCAGATTGCACAGCCTTAACGAAGCACAGTTGTTGTGGCATTTCAGCATCTGCCCGGCGGTCAGTTCGGGCAGGATCCATTTATCCAATTCCCTTACTTTTCCGACTGCATTTAGGAGGTGAGTGATAGTGTTGACGTCAACACCGAAACGCTGTGCTAGTTCCCTCACAGTTTGATGCGGATCCGCTCTCACCTTGGCTTTGAGTTGGTCGCCGCTAAGGAGTTATGGCGGCATTTCTCGGCCTTCAACTTCGAGACTTTCATCTACAGATCATCTCTTCTACGGGATGTCGTGGATGCAACATGAATGCGTATTTGGCCATACAATGACTTGCGGTGGCCAGCCGATGAACAAGTTAGCGCTTTATCCTTTCCAGACACGTCTGGTACCAATTCACCGACCCCAGAGGGATGGAAGGCATGGTTGGTCTGGGCGGATAATCCGAACCAGGAACCTGGTATCGGGTGCACGCGACAGTCGCGCCTCCTCCGACTGAGATACATGCGCCCGAATAAATAATACCTAAGAAGAATCAATGTGACATAGAGCTTACCCAGTCGTTACCACTACCACTGCTCATAGTTTTCTTTGGTTTCTTGGACAATTTTACATATATAAACTGTGGTTCATGCTTGAGAACAAGTTAATGAAGAAATACAACGAACTTCATTAATCCTTTTTGGTCTTTTTAGACCGGCAACAGCACCATAAAAATACTATTTTGACAGTTTTGTAAATTACAAAAATCGCAAGTACAAGTACTGATAACAGGGCGGCGATAACATCGATGGAGAAGTACTGCAAGACGTTCAACTTGGTTCCGGCTGGAACCAAGTTGTCCAGCGTCTGGAACTCGGCTAGAAACTCGGTCCATTTGACGAGGAGATGAGCTGGGCTCACCGGCTTCTTTCGTACCATCAGAGAGAGACGCTTTGCGTTTTTGGAATACCTGGAAGCGCTTAAAATACACATACAAAATATATATACATAATATAGATACGAAAATATATACAGTTATGTAATGATATCCCTACACACTTCTGCAAAGTACCCACTTTTCGTTCTCTAGGATTTCTTTGACTGCCGCGACAATTGCCTCCTCGCTGAATTCACTTTTCCTGAGATTCACTGCAAATCCATGCTTCGCAGCGATTTTGGAGTTCTTGTGTTGATCACCGAACAGAGCCACGGTGATCAGTGGCACGCCAGCGTTGATGGCCTCCTGAAAGTAACATTTGTTCTCATGATAAAGGCCACTGTCAAGTGTAGAGGTGCTAATCCGTCTACAGCACCTTTGGCCGTTTTCCCTTGCCTTTTATTGATAATTAAATGCGATAACATACCGCCAGATATCAACAAATTTAAATCATTTTCATGGAAAATTCAGGAACTATTTAGGTATGTCTGAGCGAAGACACCTAAACATTGAACAGTTACAAACTCGATGCATACCATTCTTACGCCAGATTGCACACTATTCACATCAGATTGTACAGCATGAGGAATCGCCACTCGAGCTTCTCTGACAATCTTCTAGAAAGTTAAGAAAGATATAAGATATACTATCCAGTACCTTTCTGTCGCAGTCACAGAACGATATTGGGTGGGACGGGCGACATGTGATGCAAAGAAGCTTTTGTAGTGAGACTAAAAGCCGTAAGAATCCTCCTTTTCTCCATCCTTAGCGATATTTCCTCGCTGGAGAAGTGTTCGTCCGTTTCCTATATTCCCCCCATTTGGTTTGGTCACTCGCCCCACCTCCAGCTTTCAGCAGCATTCCCAACCTAGGTAACAGCAGTCCTTAACGTATACTTGATAATCACTGCAATAAACCGTTTCTTCGGGGCGTACACGGAGCCGCAGGCCACATAGAGGATAGGGCGCTTAAATTCGAACAAATTTAGATTCAAGATGTCACGAATTGCGTTCTTGAAGACCAGAAACCTCGCGCATGAGATCAACCGTTTACGGTATCCTGGTGCAATGGTGAGGAATCTGAGGATGGGTCCGGAAACCCGCGAGGAAAACCCATTCGGGAAACGCGTGTCAAGAACTGCGGCAGTCGAGGGAGATGCTATATGTCACGCCGCCACATTTCGTTGAGAAAGGACGAACTGTCACCTAAGAAGTTTATAATGTGACTTGACTGAACTTTGCATGCTGTAGTGAAACCGTGTATGGTGACTGTAGAGCCTCAGGGAGGCCATATGTCTTCCAGCAGGACAGCGCACCGGCTCACACGAGCCATTTTTTCCAAGACTGGCTATTCGGTATTTTAGCGTGTTTTTGTCTGAGGGGTTCTGACCCCCGAATAGCCGAGATTCGAATCCCCCGGACTATTATGTTTGGAGAGCAGTCGAAAGGGTTACTAACAAGACGAGCCGCTCTGATGTCCCATCTCTTCGCACTGCCATTGAAGCAGCGTTCCCAAATATGGCCAGCGCTCTTTCAAAGATAGCCTGCGAGCGCTTCAGGCCTAGCAAGGATGGAGGCTGTAATTACGGCTGATGTGCTGAGTAATTTTACTCTTGAGATTTTTCTCTATTTCTGTGCAGAAGAATGTTCTACTTCAAATGCGTGTTTGTCATAATAAATTTCTTTGAAAGAATACAGTTCCGATTTTCCGGATTTAAACGCCTCCCCCATCCTCGCTTTCTATACCAATCTTCGCTGCTAAAAACGTACCAACGACGTCGTGATTCTTGCGGCTTCTTTGTAACGCCGGCAAAATCCCATTCACTTTCCCACGTCAACACTGGTGACGTGATCGCGTCTTGAAGGTTCAAGGCAACTTCTGATCATTCGCATGTCTACGGTATGGATAGCTTCCTGATATTTTGTGCTGGTAGGCCAACAGTCCGAACGGTACAGGTCAACCGAACTAATGACGGCCCACCTTCGGGCCTCGCCTTTGCGCTGTAGTGACAGTTTGCTGGTTTTCTACTGGGGCTTAGGCTCCTTTAGTCGCTACTTTTGAAAAAATTAGAGTGCTCAAAACATACATACGTTTGCTTGAATGGTCGATCATGGAATAGTAAGAGAGGAGTTCAATTCTCCTTAAAATGAGAGACTAATTTTCATCATATAGAATGGAGCGGTGCCTTGCAGGGCTCCTTAAGATGTGAGGATATTCGCTCGATTTCCGCCGATTTGGCACACGCACACGAAGAGCAATTCGACACCTCTGTCAGTTTCGTTTTTCGGTTTCCGTACTATTTATTCTGATCTTCACAATTCCCAAGAATACATATAGCATCATGGCTATGATATGTCAAGCTGAGAATAGCTGACATGTTTCAGTTGAATGGCTACCGTACATAAAACTATTCCCAAACATCCATCAATCTGAGAAACTGAAAGCCTATGTGATAAAAAGAAATCGGCATAAACAATTGTACCTGGAGGCTGTTCTGGCCGCCATGAGACATGAAAGCCTTTGTTTTCGGATGACTGAGAAGATCAGCTTGGGGTAACCAACGGAATGTGTGCACGTTAGGAGGAAGTCGATCTGTAGCGAGACATTAGCAACCTGCGATTATCGGCATGATGGCGAATGGCATCTACCTTTAAGGTCGCTGTCCTCGTATCTGATCAAGAACTGGTAGTCAGGGAATCGAGCGAAGGCTTTCAGAAGCCACACTTTCCATTCTTCCGGCATCCACTCACTCTTGGCCACTGAGCCGAATGACATCACTACCATCCCTTTTCCCTGCTCTGAGATTTTCTTGAATTCCTAAATTAGATGGAATAAAGTTTCAGAGAAGAGCTGGTGCGGAAAATATCCAGTGCTCCTCTACAATAGATGGCAGACCCACATCCTTCAAAGGCTTCGCATCTTTAAACTCGACGCCGAGACCACCAATGTTGACGATCTTCGCTAGTGTTGGTCGCGGATACTCGTACAGCTCATTAGAGTTGACCATAATCTGAATTTCAGCAACACTACTCTTTTAGAACCGACTGCGTTCACTGAGAAATCTTGTCTGGAATGGTTACACGATTCCTTCTGAACAAAGTTTTCGGCTTACTGTATCGGTCGTTCCTACAAGCATCTTCCTACAAGCCTCACTGAACAATGTATTCATTGTTCAATTTAAGAGCTCCATATAATGGTCCCTAGTTTTGGTTTTTCAAAGGCACAAGCTGTTTAGGTGTGATAAAAGGAAATTTATAGAAATGCGATCTAACTCAACAAAGACGACGTTCATGAGGAACGGATAAGTTTCTGATGCCCCATTCTCGCTCAACGGAACGAGCATCTCCAAATGCTCCAGTTACGTGCATCTGGGTCGCGAAGTCAACATGGTCCGCGCCCTAGCGCGAGAGCTGGGCAGGAGGAAACGAGAATCTTGGGGAGCGTCGAAGAAGTCGTGAAGAAGACGAAGACGAAGTCCGACTCCGTGCCCACCTATTCGACTCCACTGTTCTTCCTGCGCTAACACGCGCTTCAGAGACCAGGGCCAAGAAAGCAGAAAGGACACTCGATCAGCGTGGCGCAGCGTGGAAATGAGAGGACGATGCTCGGAGCGACACGATTCACTCATATGGAAGGCCTTCAGTCTTCCGAGCTTCCTCAACGTTCGAAGGTCAGAGACGCTGTCACATGAGCCAAGTCGTCGAAAATTAGGCGGGCCAGCCACGTAATGCGCTTCATAGACAACTACTGGACGAGAGCCGTCAGCGACTGGATTCCGTGGGATGTCAAGATAACACCAGCACGCTCACCAACGCGTTGTTCGGACTTCTTCGTGAAGGCTCTGAATGAACGATATGACGTTGACGCTTCCAGATAACGTGGAGCCGCGAAATAATTCTCCAAAACAATGGGAACTTGACAACGCATGTACTACTCCTTCCTGCTTGGTCTGCCGTACGGTAGGGAAGGCGACTGTAGAGTCTCGGGAACGGTGTACCTCACAACCTGCAGTCAATGCAACGAGGAATACATTGGTGAGACGGGCAGACCTCTTTGGGTCAGAGTGAAGGGGCACCTGGACAAATGCAAAGTCTCCACACCTTTGAGGGAACACAGACTGCGGAGTCATAGCGGCGCAGTGGTTGGAATAGCGGTGACGATCCTAGCGCGTGCGTTCGATATCACGGCGCGCAAAACCCTGGAGGCGTTGTGGAATGCGTTCAAGAATCCCGCGATCAATAGGAGAGAGGAACGGGTGGCCGCAACCAAGGTGATGGCTCCAAACTTCTGTGAGCTTGACTCGGAAGAAGGCGGTTACGCCGAAACGTTAGTCGAATAAAAAAAAGAATAAAGGACGGCGTTAGTCAATCCCTTTTCGGATGCGCCACGCATTTTACAGGGTGCGCCAAAATTATGGCGACAAGGTTTTCAATTCGCCGAGAGAGGAAATGCGGTACTTTCAAGAAACCAACGATGAGATAATGTTTATCAGTCTATTGTAAACTATACGCAACATTGAGATTCGAAGATATCTCCATTGGCATCGATATAGACTTTGAGACGCTTCGGGAAGGCATCGACGGCGGCACGCAAGTAAGGCGCGTTGAGCTCATCCCACGCCTTTCTTCAAAGGATCCACAGGGCGGTGAGGTTTTCCGCAGGCTTTGGCTTTCAGAGCTGGCCAGACCGTGTAATTCATCGGATTCAAATCCGGAGAGTTGGCTGGCCACTCGTGGAAGCTGATGAATTGCGGAAAGTTGCCTTTGCACCAGTCTTGCAGCATTCTTGCTCTGTGAGCTGGAACTCCTTTCTGTTTGAAGGTCCAGGAGGGTGCACGTGGGTCTTCCTGTAGGCCTCAAGTCCCAGTTTACGGAAGATTCTTCTCAACGACGTCTCCATGATGTCCATTTTCCCGACAACCGGCGGACCGAGCGCGCCGGCTTCCTGCGAATTCGTTCACGTACCTTCCTAATGTTGTCCGTAGTTGTCACAGATACGTGTCTTTCCCGTCCGGATCTATCATCTTCGGTTTTCAGGTCTTCTTAGCGTCTGATGGACCTATTCATAATACTTTGATGAACTCCAAGACGGTGGTGAATGTAGCGTGCCGAGAAGCCTTGACGGTAAAGCTCAAAGATTTAAGAACGGTGGCACGAACGTTCCACTATTTTGAAAAACGACTTATTGTTATGTTTGACAATAAAAACAATAAGAGCAAAAATAAAAATAAAAACAATAAGAGCACAAAAAAAGCAGACGCTGCGAATAAAAGGTCAAATTGTTTGCGCATGTGCTGTCGCCATAATTTTGGCGCACCCTGTACTTCTACGGGATGTCGTGGAGGCGATTTGAATGCGTATTTGGACATACAATGACTTGCAGTGGCCAGCCGATGAACAACTCAGCGCTCTATCCTTTCCAGACAAGTCTGGTACCAATTCACCGACCCCGGAGGGAAGGAAGGCTTGGTTGGCCTAGGCGGGAAATCCGAACCAGTAACCTGGTATTGGGTGCATGCGACAGCCGGCTCCTCCTCCGACTGTGCTACACGCGCCCGTTAGTCGATTAAAACAAATAAAACACAAAACAAACAATCCCAGAACAATCTTGTCTCAACAGCTTCACAACATCCTCCACCACTGTTAAATGGCAGAAGCATCATGGTTAGGAAGCAATGGCAAGTCATGCGAAAAAAAAAAGATTCTAACCAGCCACTGAAAAAGCAGTTCTACGGAATGCAACGTTTTAATCGTAAAATGATTATTCAAAGAAAGCTTCCGAAGATACTACCCAAACCGACGCTCGAAGAGTGAAATAGCTGTCATGCAAGCAAAGCAACCAAAGTCTATCATAGGTAGACCGGGTGCTACGATTGAGGATCGAAATAGGCTGACTTCTACAGCATTTTAAAAAACACAAATAGGTCAGTCAGAGCGCTGCTAAGACATCTAAGCCAAGCTTGCTGATTAGATATGTTTCATCTCTCGGATCTTTCGAGAGGGATCCCCTGCACTACTCTGGCATGTCACAACCAATATTACCACCGACGCGGGAGGGATGGACGGAGGAGCTGTGCGGAACTCCGACTACGAACGTCCGAAGTGATTTCAAACACACAATGCCACGATCATAACTTTCAGTGCTAAAATAGGTGCATATTTGTTACAACGACACTTTTTGCGATGAAAACTCTAGCGCCGGGCGGGACTCGAACTCGCACCTCCTGCTGACCGGCGGGAATACTCTACGCCATTACACCACCGGCGTTGTTTGCCACATTGTTCGTAAAACGCTCTAGAATGGAGGCGATGTTCGTTTTCGAGGACAGAAGATTGATTTCGTTAAAAATTTATTTTAGTTCGGAATCGAACGGTTCCTAAGTATCAACAAGACATTACGCATACGTATTTTAAGGTCTTTGAGACGTTTGAAATCGCATCTTTTTCAGGTAACTTGAGCGGGCTACTACTTGAAACAATGTTGACTTGTTTTTTTCTCAAACTATGTCTTTAAATAGGCTGACCATTTTGGCTACATCATTATGATTCCACGAATTTCAATCAATATTCTATCAATAATTCAGCAAAACAGCTCATCATTTTATTATAATTACTTCACGGTTATAGCAGATGCACGGCTACGAGAGTAACGCGATATTTCACTTCTTCACTTACCAGTGGACAGTTTCTTGCGAGGTCCATTATGTGAGGAAAATTAGGGTCCCAGTGCTCTCTCATGATTGCTGTTTCCGGATTGAGCATCATTCTGAAATTAAAATTGCGCGTTTTTTGCATTCAAACTCAAAAATATTCCAATTATTTGCCCAGCAAGTGTAAGTTCTCTAACCAGCTCGTTGCCGAAGATCGTGAGCTATTAACAGTAGTGAAATTAGGTTTTACCACTCTACAGCAGAGCTTCCAACCAATGGGTTGCACCCAATTTTGACACGAATCTCCCCAACACCCATCAAAGAACATTTTGACCAGTGAGACAGGTGAGGCAGGTACTGAAGGTAAACTGAAGAAGTCCTTCTAGTTTGTTCTGAAAGCATATCGATGGGTAACCCACTTCGAATGTAGTCAGCCATAGTTTAGAATTTCGTTGAAGAACTTTACATGAACAAATAATGATTCAGAGCAATGGAAACCTACAGCGGGTACAAAATGTTTCCCAGATTGTAGCCAATGAAGCTCTTCGTTCTCTCGATGAATGTCATCTCGTCAAAGCTTTCCATCATCAGCGCTAAACAACTCACATCAAACATATTTATAGTTATACATGCAAATAATACGGAGCAATTCTTTTAATATAGGCGAATTTTTTATGCCTTGTAGATATAACCTGCTTATATAACCTGCTTACCTCGTTAGATGCCTTTCCGCTCATAGAACTTGTATGTAAATTATAAGGAGCAAAAGTCGACTTTAGTCAACCCATGTTTGGAATGAGCCACGCGTTCTATATCTAAGGATGTCGTGGAGGTGATTTGACTTAAATTATACAATGACATCCTGTAAGCGGCGGACAAGCCCGTTTTCATCCTTCTCAGACAGGTGTGGTATAGAGCAGAACTCGAACTAGGGCTCTTGTATTGCGTGTGCTCTCGACAGCTGGCGCCTTTCTCGGTTGTGCAACCTACCACCAAAATTATGCCATTCCCATGTTAAAGATGATCTTTAGACCTTTCGCACACCATGCTTGTTTCAATCCACACTATATGTACATGACCAAACGAATATAAAAAAGGATAGGGATAAAAGGATATTCAATCCTCTTTGGGATGCGCCACGCATTCTACTTCTACGGGATGTCATGGAGTAGTGTTGAATGCGTATTTGGCCATACAATGACTTGCGGTGGCCAGCCGATGTACAAATCAGTGCTTTTTCCCTCCCAGACAAGTCCGGTACCAATTCACCAACCTCGTAGGGATGAAAGGCTTGTTTGTGCTGAGCGAGAAATCCGTGCCAGGAACCTGGTATCGGGTGCAGGCGACAGCCGGCACCTCCTCCGACTGCGCTCCACGCGCCCAAACGAATATAGCTAGTTAAAAACCAAAAATTTTGAGAAAGGATCTATATGAATTCATGGAACAACCATCTTCAGCTAGAAAATATTCAGCGGATCCACCTCCAGTGTCAAATAGGTAGTGTGGGATAAGGGGATTCTTAGTGACCTCTACCAGGGTTTTTTTAGAAAAAGTGCTCATGTAATGCGCTGTGAAACAAAGGAAAATTGCACATTATTTTTGGTATGTTTACATACTTAATAATGCAACACAATCAAGAGCTAAGTTTAAAACTCACGTGGGACATAACTGGGAAAAGATGGAACGCCGACCAAAGTGCCGATATTATCCATGAGTTGACCACTAAAACTGTATCTTTAGCACTTTGGTTAAAGGCAAGATGGATGAATTGACTCCTTTCCCTTAAAAGAATAATTATTATAATAGGTGAAATTCAGTTGAAGCACTAGTTTTTCTCGCAATAGATCCTGTATTTTAAACATTGCAGCTGCTTCAGGGTGGGTCATAAAGAATGCGATGGAAGATTAGTTGTGTAAACAGTCTGAGTGAAGCAATTTCTAACGTCTTCAGAAGGAGGAATGCGCTCATACAGTCTTACCATGATTTTGTTGTGCCATATTTCCAGCAGTAGGAAAGCTTGCAGAAAAAGAGCTGCGGACCTCATAATGCATTCACTTTTACACAGAGTAGTTCTTTCTTTCTGTGATGCGTAGAGGAGTATTTAATGTGGAACATGGATTTCCTATTTTTGTACAGCTTTGTTAGGTACTTTATTAATTAGAAAGTGGCGTTAAGTAACGTTGTTTGAATAGGTATTCTGTAACAATATCTATTAGGTTGTAACGAAATAAATGGCACTGAACCACTGTAAATTTAAACAGTTAATATCTCGGCTTGTAGGCAAGTTTGTTAATCGAACAAAAACCTTCTGATTCTACTCATCCTTGCCAACGTGACACAAGCCTTTCTATCCCAGTAGCATAAAAATCAGAAGTTCTGGAATTGACGAAATCTTCGAAGGCACTTTCGGCATCCTGTTGGTATTTGAATATTTTCCCTACCAAGAAGTCGCCAAGATGCTTGAAGAAATGGTAGTCTGTTGGGGAGAGGTCGGGAGAAAACGGAGGATGTGGTAGAGTTTCAATGCTCAGCTCATTCAATTTCTGCAACGTCATTCGTGCTACATGGGGGCGAGCATTGTCGTGCAGAAGGAGAACTCGCCTTCGGTTTACCAAGGCCGGCCGGATATCCTTCAACTTTTTCATCATTTCTTCAATTTCAATGCAGTACTTCTCTGCCGTGATGGATTCACCGGGAGGGAGGAAGCTGTGGTGAATAATTCCCAGCGAACACCACCATACTGTCACCATTACTTTCTTTTGGTGCAATTCCGGCTTCGCAAAAACCTTGGGGCTCTCATCGCTGTCCACCCACTGTGCCGATCGTCGCCTGTTGTCGCACATTATCCATTTCTCGTCACAGGTTACGATGCGATCAAGGAATGGGTCCGTTTCGTTCCGTAGAAGCAGTGCGGACGAGATCTCATATCGTCGGTTTCTTTGCTCCTCAGACAGCTCGTGAGGCACCCATCTTTCCAGCTTTTTGGTCTTTCCAATTTCCTTCAGATGCCGAGCAGCTGTGTTGTGACTGACGCCAAGAACCTTCGCTATCTCCCTGGTACCTTTGTGTGGATCCTCCTCTACCACATCTCTCAGCTTGTCCTCATCAACATCACTATGCCTCCCACGACCTTCATGTTCTTCCAAGCTCTCATCTCCATTCCGGAACTTCTTATACCAACGATACACCGTCCGAATTGTGGTACATCCTTGACCGAATGCGGCATTGATCTTCTCGTCCGCCTCCTTAGCTGTAGTGCCCAGCTTGAATTCATACAAGTAAATGCCTCGGATTACCATTTTGTCCATCTGCAAAAAAGTCAATAAAACTCTAAAGTTTTCCCACTTTTATATAGAAAATTTGGTACTCTCCGGTAGAGCAAAGTTTGCGCTTCTAAATGATATGCCACACGTTACGGTTTGTTCTTGATCAAACGCGTAAAGACGCACCAAAAAATGGCGCAGCCAGTGCCATTTAATTCGTTACAACCTAATATTTAAAACCATGTAGCGACCTTACCTGAGCAACCATATCCAAGTGGGAATTTTCGCTGCATGAATCAACGCTATCGGACAGCTGTTGTACATGTGTGCGAAGGCGATGTCGAATTTCTCGTCAGTCAGCCATTTCATGAACTTTTTATTCTGTACCGTCACTGGAACAAAGAGGACAGCATTGAATATATTCAAAGCAGATAACAGAGGTTCCTTAACTAGGGCTTTTTCATGGTTGAGTTTCCTAAATGATTTTTGTATGTCGAAGCTATGTAAAACTGACACCTGCATCCATCGACGAGCGATTGCTTGAACTGTTGGAAGTGTTTTCTGGCCGTCGAATGCCACATTGGAATGTTCTGAAATAACAGCAGCGTCTAGCAGAAAGGCGAACCTGATGTCAACGCTAATTGATCTTAGCCGCGAGCAAAACCCTGCTCACCCCGAAGACCGTCAGCCTCTGAAACTCCTCCAAATCGGCTTTGGTCATACCAGATGAAGCATTGACAGGAACGACTGCAAAGAAAGCAAGCGACTCGATGACCCGAATGACCGTGAGAAAGAGCTCCTGGAGCAGGTTCTTACCCCGAATCTCTTTAGCAAAAGTAACATCCTTGTCAGGGTCTTCACTCGTTCGAACCAGCACTATCGTCACCTCATGCCCGGCTTTGGCTAGTGTTTCAGAAACTCGCTTGTTGTATCCAACCTGAAACGATTGACGGTTTCAAATCACGTTCATAATCCCACCTTTAAAATGTTAAGTGGTAACCACCAGGTGTGCACATTCAAACGTTAACGATTTAACGAATTTTATGAATTAACGGCGTTTTCGGTGAAGTCGGGCATAACGACTTAACAGACATTTTCAGAATTTTAACGAAGTTTTTTACGGACTATACTCTCAACAAGTTTATCCCTCTTCATCTTAGTCTTCATCAATATTGCAGTCCTTACCCTTCCGATTGGGAAGCCTCCTGGAAAGCTCTTAAAAACAGCAAGAATTAACGAAACCAATCCGTTCTAGCACCGCCGAAAATCGCGAGAAGACATTGCGCTCCAATGCCCATCCGTTTGGATTTAACCTTTGAGCTTGCTTCAGTCAGGCGCATCCTTTTTTATATTTGTTTCCATGCTGTTTTTCATATCTACTATGGCGCATATGAATTTTTCAAAGAAGTGCATTTAGTAGCTAGAAAAGTTCCTTGCCTACCCGTCATGCACTACGACGATTCCACTAACTATAAGATACTTTTATGCCCCTCTCGTAAGATCTGCCTATCCCCACTTTCCTCTATTTATCCCAAAATAGTTTTGCTCGCCACCAATAACAGTCGAGACAAAGAGAATGTTTTTACTTTGCGTAAAGCGCTCACATCAAAAAAATTGGAAAACTTTTCTTAAACGTTAATATTCCATTGATAGGCTTTGAACTGTATTTTTATTGGTTACTTCTGCTCGAATAGACTCTGAGGGGTCACTCAGAGTCTATTCGAGCAGCTCCATAAAGCGCTCTATGTTGTACGAAATTAAGTTTCATGCAGCACCGCTATGTTCTGCCACAATGATGAACTGATCTAGGCCATTTCTTATGTAACTGGACATGCATGTGCTTCCCTGCCAAGGCGAATTTCCGTCAGAAACAAAGTGAGTCCCCACACGAGCCTGTTTGCGCAGCTCCTTCGGTACTTACTAGGAAAGAGTTTCGACCTCCCATGGAACTTCAAGTTGAGACCTGGATCATTAAAAACAGCTTGGAATGCTGATTACGAATATGGGTGTCAAAATGCAAAATGAAAGTCCTGAGCGAGTTATGGCCTGCCGAAATCGGGGGCCTCACCACAGGTTGGCTGTGCGACGCACAGGACGCGATCATCGGGGCTCCGTGAGAAGGTCGTCCCAGCTGCAGAGGTGGCGCAGGGGTAGTGCTCACGCTCGTCGGGTGCCATGTCGTTGGTTCGGTTTCCGTTGCTGCACGTTTTTTGCAAATCATAATTTATCTTCGAAATGACCTTTTGTTCTGAATTATGGCTTGATTTGAATTTGATTAAGTAGTCGGGAAAACTACCACACACGTTTGTAAAAATGCTGTAAGGCAAAAAAATTGTTATGCGATATTTTTATTCACTATTTTGCAGAAATAGAGTCCATAAGCAAAAAAAAATGTGTGAAGTAAAGTGGTGAGTAGAATGTATGATGAGGAAGAAGAAAATGTCGTTGATCCACTGCTTTTTCTTCACTCACTACAATACCGCTCCTGTCTTTTGGTTTTTGGGCGGAATAGACGGAAAAAACCGCCGTTTCCGCCGCTTTTCCATAACTCCCTTCAAAGTACTTGTATCAGAAAATAAATGCGACCATTCGAGTCTACTCTGGATGATCTATCCAATGATGTAGGTTGCACCCTGTATTTCTGAAAAAAGTTGATTCGGTGACCTATATAGTCTCGACGGTGGCGGCCTCCCTTCGTCGCTCGAGATAATTGCTCCCACAGGGAATATCTCCCGAGCTGGTCAGAATAAGCAGCTTTTAAGCAATTTCCTTGTCTTCTGCCTGTGGTACGCTCAGCATGGTTCACTTTTTAATAGATGGTAGAAAATTGTGATCAGTTTGATATACTTTCTGGTAGCATTTTCCTCATCTAGGCTGCCAGTTTTTTGGAAATCGTCCGATTTCACGGACTCCCACTTGGTCTCGGCTTAGTTCATGAAAACCCAAAGTTCAGTGATCAATTGAGCTAAAGGTATTTTGAAGGATAGCTTAGGGAGAACAACTATAGTAGAGCTGTTCGTAAACTATGAGCTGCCAAAACCACCCACAGGGTCGACTTTTTGCGAGGGAAGTGATTTTTGCCAAGTTAACTTGATGTTAGGAACCTCGCCCTCAGACGTGCGGGTCGCAGAATGAGAGGTCCACGAGAGTGCTCTGTCATCATCCACCTGTGGTCTCCTTGGCTGGACGGTGGGACGCTAACATAAGTAAACAAGCGGCTGAACTCTGTAGGAAGCGTCAAATGGCTCAAGCATAATATCGGCCAAAAAATTGCTCTAGAATGGAAAACAATCAGGACCAGTGGTTTTCCCAGTGAATTCTGAGTCGAACAGTGTTATTTTCCATAATTTTCCACTACTTTAACGATTTTCTGTAATTTTGTGGTTGTTGCCTGACCGTCGAGTGTGGTCTGAGCCATGATTAGGGCGCCGCCGCTCTACCAGTATGGCGACCTCACGTGACCCCCTTGATGTCTAACAGCGCCCAATAGACATCGGTTACTGTATCGTCCGACCTTCCCCTAGCACTCTCGCACAGCCATGAGGCGAACTGGCGGTCACAAACATCGGAATACTTGAAGTTTTCCCTCAAATCCAGATTTTCGCAAAGTTAAAGTTCTGCTACTGCTATTTCCTATCCATCTGGCTGAATCGGCACATGTGATTGTAGAAATGGAGACAGGATGTTTGAACTCGTCAATCGAAGCCCAGTTCAATCCACCCAATCATTGTGCGCGCTCACTCTGCGGATGAATTCGCATCTAGCTCGTTTCTGACAAATTCTATCGCCAGAGCGGGCGCGCACATCGCGAGAGATTGGCGTACTCGGCCAACATAGGAATTCGCGAACATTGATTCAAATCCAGATACTTGTTAAGTAGTAGTTTTGCCGCTGATATTTCCTACCATCTGACACAACCAGCTTGCGTGATTGTAGAAATGGAGACAATATGTTTGAATTCGTCAATCGAAGCCCAGTTCAATCCACCCAATCACTGTGCGCGCTCATTCTGCTGACAAATTCGCATCTAGCTTGCCTCTGACAAATTCTATCCTCAGAGTGAGCGTGCACATCGCTAGAGATTGGCGTACGCGACCAACATCGTGCTTTCTCCTCGGACATCCCTTTGCCAGACACAAGTCGCACGGTTAAGGGGCGAACATAGAACAGGCTTCAGGCCAAGCTATACTTTATTGATGGCATTGCTAGGGCACACAATTACGCAGGATACTCTCTCAAACTCTGTTATTAGTCGTTTATTATAGTTTATTATGTTATTGTGCGCAAGCTGACGAAAATGTGAACATCACGAACAACGATTACTATACTGAGAGTGATTATTTGCATTAATTAATAAAACACAGAACTGCAAAGTTTCATAGGAAAACAACTCA